>OZ035955.1:8589887-9016809 GCA_964034955.1 Orchesella flavescens
TGGTGGGCTCCAAATTTCTCTTTTTTCACAGTCTAAATTCACACTGACCGAGATCGAGTGTTTTTAATTTTTTCTTTCTTTGATTCATTACTTTTTGGTGGTATGGGAGCTTGTTTTGTTATGTGAGTACAAAATATTCGTTGCAATGGAATACGGAAGTAATATTTTAACTTATGTTTACATTCAACATTAATCATAACAATCCTTATAAAGGTAATTTGGACATTTCTTCAACAACTGACGCCAGCTAGATAACATTAGAATTTTATAGACTGACAACTGGTTATAGTTTTGGCTGTTGTAAGTTTTAAGGCTTGGATGTTTTTATTGGAATTTCGTGAGAACTTCAAGAAAGAAGGTGTCAGTTGTGGTGGTCAGTTTTTTAGTTCGCCGCGCTGATTTTATTAAAATTCAACCCTCCACTCCAACCTACTAAGATCATTGTAACATCAAATCAAACATTGAATTGAACATGTTTTTGTTTCCTGGTTTCTTCTATTACTAAATAAATCGTA
Source organism: Orchesella flavescens (assembly GCA_964034955.1). Classification (NCBI taxonomy): domain Eukaryota; kingdom Metazoa; phylum Arthropoda; class Collembola; order Entomobryomorpha; family Orchesellidae; genus Orchesella; species Orchesella flavescens. The sequence continues at coordinate 8,590,403 of OZ035955.1, forward strand.
GTTAAATACTTTTGCCCTTTTGACAAACTGTCTGTGTTACATGATGCCCCCAGTTCCTAGCAATCTGAGAAACAGCAATCGAGTAGATTCTGTGATTCCAACGGGTAACTCCAAGACGGCTGAAGGGATTAGACAAGAGTTGGAAAGTGTGGCGATGGATATCTGCTCAAGAATGGAGAATGAATCATTTGGTAAATGCTCAAATCACAATCGGTGCATATGCCCTAACGCAATTAAATAATTACATGACTTATAATTGAGAATTAAACACTTTGCCATTTGCAGAAACTAATATGAGCGACGAAGAGAGTACAGAAAATGACAATCAAAATGCTGGCTCATCTCCTGTGTCCTCCGTAAATGAAAGTTTGACATCTAATATTTCCCTTAAAGAGAATGTAGTTCCCTCAAGGAAAAAGGCCCAAGCAGTTCGCCGGAAGGGATTTGATTATACTCCAAAACGCAAGCGACCTAATAAGAAGACTAATGAAGGAGGAAGTGTCCGGAGCAGGCGGCGCCACAGTACTTCCAGTAACAGCACAATTACTTCACGCGTTAGTGAAACTAAATCTGTTAGAGAAGCTTTCAAAAAAGAGACACCCGATAAATCAGATGATGATAGCGGAAGTGACAGTGATGACGATGAGGATAATGCAGCTGAGGGAGTTTACGTGGTGGAGAGAATTGATGCAAAAAAGAATATTGATGATAAAACACATTATTACATCAAGTGGAAGGGCTGGGATATGTAAGTCTAAATGTAAACATAATATGTGCATTTATTAGCATACGAGATATGAATTTTTATCAACATATCAGTTTGAAAGTAGGGAGGTGGAAACTGTGAGACAAGCGTGTCATTATCGAATCGGTGCGAAGACTGGAACAAGATGGTTTCATGGTTATTCCTAAAGTCATAGAATCAACACGAAAGATTTTTTAACAAAAGAACTGTTCCTGGTTTTAATCTACAGGTCTCAATTGATATCCTTGACAACGGGCGACGTCATCTTTATTTAAAACCAACCTTTTCTTACTACTGTACTATGTAAGCGCAAGCTACATTTGTATGGCACACAGATACATATAGATGGTACTGATAACCAGATAAATCCCATAGTAAGAAATAGTAGTCGAGGAAACCAAGTTATAAGTCCCATGTAACATTTTCAATGACAAGGCTCCCTCCTTCTTGGTCTATATATTTAATTATATAGTATGGCACAGTAAATTGTTCTTTGTATTTCTAGCAGTAGTAGTCACTTGTTGAACTTGTGGAGATAAAACGCATAATATTATGAAATCGAGTATACAAATTCCCCTGAAGGTGGAAAATGGGAAAGGAAAAGCAAGAAATCTTGGTAAATGGAGCCCTGTTTATTCTATCAGTTTAGGAATTCAGTTTGGTTAACTAAGACTTAAGAGAACCAAAGAATACGCATCGTTGGCTTCAATGAGCTCATAATATGAATTAGAGGCAGCTTCCTAATGTTAAAATGGAGGTTGTATTGTGAATTTTTAGAAATGATTTGGTGAACGTTGTTTCCAGGATCACTATTTATAATGGCACTAATGCTTGACTGAACCCGATAGGGCTAGTAAACAATTTGTAATAACATGTAACAAAATTTAATTAACTGCCAATTTGATAAGAATACCATGCATTTTATATGACAAACTATAAACACAGCGTACATCTTCTAAAATTATAACTACATGTATTATATGATATTGAAAATTAATCAGTTTCCCTGAAATTGAGTAATTTTTGGAGGAAGGGACTGCAAAAGTGCTCCCCATTATTAAATGTAATTAATTTTATAAAAGTAAATTGGAAGGCCGACTTTGTTGAATCTCCTTACTAAATATCCTACTATTCTGACCTGTAAACTGCCATACCACCACCACTGGCAGGTAGTAAGTACTTGTTATTATTTGCTATCGACCCAAATTGCGATTCAATGGAGATTTTCGAGAGAGAAAATAGAAGTTGAGGAAATAACAAAAAATCTCAAGGGCATACTTTATCTCTATATATCTCTGGTTGGCTTGGTGTTTTGAGTGCTCTGTAATGAAGAAGTCCCACCTCATTGTTTTATATGCATTTTCAAAAATCCTATCTTTGGGACTGCAAAAGCAAGATCATGGAGAATGAGGCAAACTTGTAACCATCCTGGGCAAAAGTAGAAATAAATAATATGATCATGGAAACGTATCATATATTCACAGTAACACAAATATACCGTATAGCGATATATGCCAGTGGTGTCGGATGAGTTTCATTTTGGATTGACAGATCCACATTTGCTTGCTTACCAGTTTTGGTTTTAATATAGCAATTTTTCCGTCCCAAAGTTAGGATTTGCATTTTAAGGCAATTGGGACTTCTTCACTACAGAGCACGCAAATCAAGCTGACGATGCATATTCTTTGAACAAGCTTCAATCCATGATCCAGATTATCTAATGTCTTTTCGAGCCCAAGTTCACCGATGACTGGATCTGATGTATTATAATGACAAAAACTTTCTTGTTGCTATGATACCCTTTATGCGCTATGACTCCCAGTTTGCACCTCCACGCCACTAGTATTTAACATCGACCATTGCATGACAAGCCATTTTGATATATTTTATTTTGGAAGCAAGAATTTAAACCTAGTGTTTTGTATCTAATTGTACTAATTTCTACTACTAATCTAAAATCTGAGAAACTATTTAGTCAAGAGGATTTTAGAAGGAGTATGTGTGCGTCCTATCCAAATGAACACGGTTTCGAATCCCATGACTACTACGACAATAAGTTCCAAATCCTTACCAAGTTATTGAAAAATTTCAAGGATCTGGCTAACCTACTAACCTTAGACTGGCTTGTCTTCTAGCAATCTTGGATGTGGTTAACAATTTTAATTCATTTTGAAAAGTCTGGGGAGTTCATTGATTTTTTCCCCAGACTTCTTGTTTGGAACACATTGTCATTATTGGAATCCGTGTTCTTTTGTGCACCCATGGACTAAAAGATTTAGAGTTAGAAGATGATCTTCAAGGCAATATCGTAACTGATGAGGTTCTACCGAGGCGAGATAGGGTTATGGTATTTTCTATAAACAACACCACAGACAAGAGCAATATTATAGTAAAATCTTAATGGCGACAGCATGCATACTATAATTGGTTATTGCTAGTTGAAAACTTTACCCAACGAAAAGTTCACATCACTGATTGTACTGTATACCCCTGTATTGCAGATCAGCAAACACTTGGGAACCCATCTCAAATCTAGATGGATGCTCGGAGCTCCTGAAAGACTTCAATAAACGTGAAGCTGAGAAAGCAAGTAATCGACGGAAGAACGCCCCGAAGAAATCACGCAAAGAGTCTAGCGAAGACGTTGAGGATATAATCAATGAGACTCAGAATAACATGAGAGTAAGATCAGAACCTCAGGTATGTAACAACTTGCTTGCAAGGTTTCCATTGATAAAATTAAGTTTAAAATCAAAGACCCTCAGAAAATTTAAGAACAAACGGCATTTCTGTTCTGTCCGTCTGTTGCTAAATAACTGTATCTGAAATCAGAGAGGTGCTAATATACTGTAGACTTCCATGGGACGTAGGATCATTTGTTAAAATAGTCAATAAAGCAGACACAAATGTGCGGATAGCAAGAATTGTCAATTGGCTGATGGTAAAACATGTGCTATGAGTCCGAATTTGCCTGAAAGGCGCGAACAAACATAACAGTACACTCAAATATTCTGCGGTACTTTTAATTTCAATACTTTCAAGTGGCTTGATAAATTCTACAATGACGTTTTCCCCAAAGTAATTAAATCGCTTGTTGTTATAGCATAATTGAAGGAGCCACTATGCAATTTCCCAAAACCATATACACCTACTTTAACGTACTTGCGATACAGATGGATGATGTACATCCAAACTCAGTCCTATTAAATCAAGAAAGTTTTTTTACATTAGAATATTATAATTTTAGAGGTGAAATGTGTGATGATAGAAAACAAACAATGTGTGAAACATGAACATTTATATAGTCACCTTGCCGAAATGCAAAGATCTCGACTTTTTCTCTCGAAATGTTTGTTGGGAAACATGTCGATTCATAAATTTAAGGACTTTACCAGCATGCAAAACCTTCATCTTGGCTTCAGGTATCCTAAACTGAACTTTTCAGTAGTTAATGGCACTTCTGCATGTTATTAACCGGCAACCTTTGCAAAACGGGGTTAGGTTTTTGATTTCACTGATTGTCCGTCCGTGAGCACGATAGCGGCGACACGGTTGAAGAATTTGAAGACTTATTTTTGGTAAACGATACCTTCCCTGGGAAGCGAGATGGGTGACGAATCGATAACCAGGTCAAAGGTCAAATATTTTTTAATAGCAAAGTATAGAGTGTGATACATCAAAATGACAACATTTGTTGATATGAATTCAGTCATGATGTTTTAAAAGTTCTACGATGACCCCAGCGTGGCCTGCAAACGTTTGAATGTCGAAATTTCTTCATTTTTGGGTAAGTCAAAATGTCATTCAAAATTTTCAAATTTAAGCATAATTTGCATAAGGTGTCGGTTCATTACGCCTGTTGTCGGGTTTATTTTGGGAAAAAATCACCTAAAATTGTCCAGCGGCTACAATTTACGACATTCGTAATGTTGCTTGCATACATCACTTGCATGTATGTATGTATGTATGTATTAAAAGGCAACATAATTGACATAAATGGTCAAATATCAGCAGTATAATCCAGTATTTTGGGTTTTCACCATCTCGCCTTATGAGCTCTACCATACTTTCGTATTTTACTGTTGGCCTGTAAATCGTCCAGAGCTGTCTATCACTAGCATGAATCACTTACATGATGATTACTGTTTAATGATTGTAAATTTGTTTTTGATATTGTTTTTTGTTAAAGTAAGTCTTTTTATTTTTATGTCGACATACTTTCGTAAAAATCGGCATGTTTGTATTGTTTTTCAATCTTATGCAAACATGTCGATACTAAAAAAATCGAGATCTTTGCACATCGGTAAGGTGACTGGGAATCATTTATATATATCACGCTTATGTTAATCACACTAAATCTACATGTAATCCCATCATGTAATCTACAGCTCAAGATATTCAATTAACGTTCAAAATCATTCATCTGTATCGCATAATACATTAAAGTTATAATCACTTTGGAAGAAAACGCCATCGTGGAATTTTAATTTTAGGCGAAAGTGTCCTTTAGAAGTAAATGTTTAGATATTTGTCATTAGAATTTCGTGTCATTTGATGAAAAGGCATCATCACCTTAAGGTTGGTATTTTAACGATTTTCATATTTTGAAGTCACTTAAGCACCTGGCAATATTTAGATATTTAAAATGAATATTTAGTGCTTGTAGATAACACTAACGAAAATGGCACTGCCCAAATCGTTAGAAATCAAAAGATGTGAAGGTTTTTATACGGATCCTATTACCTGTAATTTAAAGTAATTTAGAGGAAGGCAAAAAACGCTCACAGGTTAAAGAAAAAGTATTCATTCAAAGTATTTGAAAGAATGAAAAGTCTAATTGTAAATTATGCATCTTTCTGATTCGGATCAAGCTATAACGTACCAGATTTTGGACTAAAACTGAAAAAATGCCTTCTAATTTTTAGAATTTCAAAAAGGTGTAAATGAAAACAAGGGATATGATTTCGAAAATTTAGGAAGTTCCTGCACCTTAATATGTTTCATTTCAAAACAGAAAGCATAAAAGATGAGTCTATTTCATAGTTGGCTTGGCAACATTTGAAATTTTGAATCACTTGATTTATCATGCAGTTGCTTGATAGTAGAGGTCATGGCTAGCGTAGCGAAATTGCCTGCTCTGGGACGCTGGTTAGAGTCTGTTGCTGTAGCCTTGCATCCCGTGTTATTAACTAGCAATTTATTGCTAGTTTATAGTTTTGTCCAGTCTGTCCATCGTTCCGTGTGAGGGTACGATAACTCGAGAACGCTTTGACTCTGTTTTCGCCAATCGATAGCTTAGGCAAATTGAGGAATCAAATTTAATTTTGGACCAAATCGGAGTTAACCCTGGGGGGAAAGGTCATACCCCGTAACTTTTTCAAGCGTAAGGTGTACCGTGTAGCATATCATTCGAAAGCTAATCACGAGAGAAGATCAACCGTAATATGCACAGTTATCTCCGATGTTAATTTCAGGGTCAAATATCAATTGTTTTTTATAAACCCGCACTTTGGTTGCCCATAGGTAGTTCCGCGTACTTTACTTATGGTTTGCAATTACTTTCAATAAAGATTGGTCACGGGGAATGCTATAACCTGTGATTAATAAAGATTGGTCACGGGTAATGCTATAACCTGTGAGTCATAAAGCGTTTAGCTCCATTTAGAATTCATGCATATTAGTTTTAGTTAGCATTAGCTAAACCAGAATAAATGATATGATGATATCCCTGTTTACACAGTTACACCTTTATAAATGTATGTAGAAGGTCGAGGGTGCATCCGAGTTAGTCCAACCTTTCGCTTAACATGACGCCGATGTGAGTAGCGGGGTCAGGCTAACTCGGATATATAATACAAGAGTTTTTTCAATGGCTGCCTCGTATACAAATTGTTATATACATAATGTATTCTTGTCTAAAGCTAAGTACGGAGATGATCTTTTCGAGATAAGATCTCACCTCGACATATTTTGGTGCAACACAAACATTGTGAAATGAGTTTAGTGAAGAGGAAATCTTATCTTCTAAATGCACTTAATACATTTCACAAATTTCAATACGCTCTTCGAAAAAATTTCTCCTAAAAGCATCTGCAGTGTATCTGTTACGTGATCGTAGTCATAACGAATCATGAAATGCCATGGTAAAAAAGTTGTGATGCAAAACTGCTACAAACTTAATTTTTTAATACAATATTTTACAAAAATAGTAAAAAAAAGAAATCCCAAAAATTAGCTCAAAGCGTTTCAATATTACCCCATTTAAATAACATGTAAATTCAAAAGTTTAGTTTTACAGCAAACTGATTTCAGAATCGTTTTCAGTGAATAAAATTATCCAGGAATCAATATTTGGGTTATCTTAACTCATTCCCTTGTCAGTGAAATAATTGGTTATTATCCAGGTTACTGGAGTCAACATCCTTGTGATCTGGATTGGCATGGCAGCTACATTCATATGGCGTTCTTTTAAGAGGACTATATTTACGGTGCTTGTGCGGACCGACTTCCTTCTTAGTTGATCCGTACTTTGAACTATTCACTATATACTTGTATGACCTAACCTCCCTATGGTCTACACACAAGTTCAAATGCACTATTCTGGTGTAGCTCAAATGCACTTCTCGAGTCTAATTTCCTACTAAACTCCGCTTGTCGCTATTCTACGCTTATCAAGACGCTTATCAGTACAATAATAGGCTCCCGATAACAATTTAGGATAGTTTATTTACTTCAACAAATAAGCAAACAATTGACAATTTAGAATATAGAGCAAAATTAGATAAATGCAAAATGTTTAAGTGCACTTTTTTACTATAATTTACAATACAAATCAAAAACAATAATTTCTAGAATATTCAGACAACTAATAGAATACTACAAGACAACTGCAAGACAATTATCAATCAACTGACGATCACAGCAGAGTTCAGCAAGTACATCGACTCGAGCGTGCGTCCAACATCCATTAAACGCAGATATCAGCATAACAACTTGTTGGCACGACGACGTCCAAAGTTACATTCATAGGTTGAGTAGTCGGGTCCCTGATGTCGGTTTGAGCATGAGAGATTAGCATTTACTAATTAATTCATAACTCATCATTAAAACAAAAAATCAACAATGCACCCGATCAAAATGACCGCCATAAGCTAACGCACAAGTTGATACATTAAAATTTAAGATAACAATAAAATTCGAAGTAGGATAAGGTTTCCTCTGCCACAGGAACATTATCTTGAAATAAAGACGTAGTCCGTTGTCGAGGATATAAATTTACCTGTAGATCGAAACCTTCGAAGGAACAGTTTTTCGTTAAAAAAATCATCGTGTTTGTTCTAGTAGTTAGTGGTTCTACTGGTATAAGCCCTTTGCAAGATTAGCCTAATAAACTGCCTTATTGTATCAAATATTGGTAGATTGACTAACGACGAATAAACAGAAATCATAGTATGACATTTTTGGGTTGAAATGAGCTCAAAACCACGATTTAGGATTTCGTACTTTTCGTACTGCATTTTATATGGAAGAAATCTCAAATTCAGAATTTGGTTGGATGCCGCCTAAAAAAGTGCTTTTAAACTCTATGGGCAATCTAAAGCGTTAATAAGACCAGTCGGCAGTCCCAAAAAAATGAATACGTCTGTGAAACGATATGTAGTTTGTTTGGTCTAGCTAGAGATATGATACTCATAGTTCATAGATAATCGAGACATTCAAATACCGCGTGGTTAATCAAGTAAATAGGTGACTTGAAAAATTTCAGGTCAATCGGTCAATATACGCAGGTGTAAATCACATTTCGTGGGTTCGAGTTTCAGCCCCAATTCTAGTGTCTCAACATACCCAGACTAGTAAAAAATACGCATCTAATGTTTTTGTGAGATCTTTTAATATCTCACAGAAGAATTCGATTATAAAATGGTTATGGTTTATTATTCCTAATACTCCCGTTGTCACTCAAATTAATTTTAGTATTTGTGCAAAATTCCGTAGGTCTTGGTGTTACTGAAATGTTAGTATTGCATAAATAATTTAAACGGGAATAGTTATAAAAAAATCGGGAGAAAAGTTATTTTTTTTTGTTATTGGCAAGCCCGTAAAGGGTTAATATTGTTTCCATCAAAACTCGAACATCATACCATGCTTCTGATTAAAGCGACAGATTTACATCCGTTGTCATAGGAAGGTACACCAATAACAACCGCACAAAATTGAGACGAAAATCTGTTGGACCGGAAATTTATAGTATTCAAAGATTAGTATAAGAAAACGGAACACGTTCCATAACTGGGCAGTGAGTTGGTGTGGCCTTCAAAGAACTAAATAAAATTAATTGCCCTTTAAAGTTAAAAATAAATAAAGTTGATGTGAGTGGTGGCTCTTCACACTCACTGGGGCACGCAGTTAGTTAGTATTGCATGAAGGTGCTTTATAGTTTCCTTCATGCATTTTTTAAAGATTAAAAATGCATTTATAATTATATTGTATGAATAAAATTAAATATGCGCGCCCCTTAATTAGATAAGGATTCATAAATTTATACTGCCATTAGAGCAACTATGAAATTTTTTATGCCAAAGGACGGGTTTCATAAGAAATTCATGGCGTTCTGAATAAAAAATTATAGTAATCATTGTGGAGTCATTCTGCATGGAAATATCTCAAATATTTTTCATACAATCTAATCTTGTAGTTTCTACCAAAAGCCCATTGACATGTTTTTCACGTTATGTCATTTTTTTTCATTTTTGATTAGAGTTATGGCATACTCTCGGAATGGCCAGCCGACAAGGTGCCCGTATCTGTGGAAGGTGTATTAACTGTAGATGGGGAGCTTACTTATGTCGTGAAGAGGACGGCTCGACTAGCGTCCCGTCAACTTGACCGAACTAACACCATTCTAGTTCATGCGAACGGATTTCGTCAACATTATCCAGAGCTTGTCATAGCTTTCTACCAGGGTAGAGTGCTATGGTGTGAAGACGACGCACAGAAAACGGAAAATGAGAAAGCCGCAGTAGCTGCTCAAATTGCTTTATTGGCCATGCATGGTAATTCTAAAATGGGAAACGATTTTGCCCAGAACATTAATAACGACATGACAACAATGGATTATGAAGTTACTGAAAAAAGCGGTCTGACTACAGAAGAAGTTAGCGAAAAGGCAATACCACCTGGTTTGGACCAAGAAACGCAGGTGATTCCAACGGATGAAGAAGATGTACCCGGAGATTACTTGTATGACAATGATTTCACTCAACCCAATTTAACAGAGAAGAGTATCAAGACAGACTTTGATAGACATGGTTTCCCAGGCGCATCAGTTGTGAGTGTGAAAGATTTGAGTACGGAAAATGTGACTGTGGAAGATGTGGACGTGGAAGATTACATTTCGACTGACGTAGAACCGGAAGCCGAGGAGGCAGAGTTTGAAGAATTGCCAAGAAAAAATCCTGCCATCAACAAACCTATTGGAAATATGAAGCCAGTTACTCTATTTTAAAATGTACTTGTCGACGCAACTGAAATAATAATAGAATCACTATCGTACTAAAATGTACCTTGTATGAATAATTTCAATGCACCATAGTATAAGGAGTAGCAATCATAGTTGTGAAGACAATTTCTAAAACATATTTTGATAGAATCTCTTGTTGGATGAGCTGGTAGCTAAATGGATGTAATAAATTAATGTTAATGTGTTATAATAATTGGAAATTCCCCCTCCTTCCAGACTGAAAATTAAACAATTTGCTGTATACGCTATGTAGTAAGTGGGACAGATCATAATACTAAAATATATGTTTGTTTGTCAATATTTAAGGGTTTGTTATAAAAATCCCATGCTCTCGTGAGTATTTTATATGAACACCGCAGCTTGCCCAAGTGCCAGTAGGTCTGATACGATATGACATGATATGTAATAAATTGTAAATATAAAACTTCAATTGACAATGCCATGCTGTTCGCTCAAGTGATATTATGTGTACATAAAAAATAAAAACTGTATCCTTCAAGTATTTTTTTTGTCTATATATAACCAACCACTTGGTTGAGTTTTAATTTTCAAGTCCAAATGTGTACATGACATACATTGTGAATTTTGTAAATCCAAATCGGTGTTGGTTTACTACAAACTACTGTAATACACTGCAGGTGTAATATAAAGTTAGGAGTGGAAGATCATGTAATGGTGGCCGAGGTCGTGATCAGCTCTGCGAGTTGCTCAAAACCGTTTACACGTTTACTTCTTGAGTGGAACGTATGAAGAGTAGACATATGGGTAGTTAAGTCCATAGTTGCCGTAGTAGGTCTGTAAATTATTTAAATTGACAGTTAGATTCAATTCAGAGGATTGCTTTTTTTTGTGATTATCTGCTCAAACTACATGATTGGTCAAATTTAATTTTTCACTTACGGATGGGATGACTCCTTGGCTGGCATAAGTCACTGGAACGGAAGCAGAGGAGACAACGTTGGATGAGGAGACAATTGGTTGTTGGTATTGGTATTGGTATTGAGAAGATGGAAGAACGTATTGGTATCCAGAGGTGTATCCAAGGGTTTGTGGAGCGTACAAGAGTTGAGATCCACCGAGGGTGGAGACAACACCAGTTCCGGAGCAGGTGGCAACGACGGCCAAGAGGACGGCAGCAACAATCTAGAAATATTAAAAAGATTCACCACTATTAGAATTTATCCACTTTTATAATTTCACGATTTGTTGGAAATGTTGATTTTCAGGAAATCTTACAGCGTTCATTTTGAAGTTAGGTTTGGTTGGCAAAATTGCACAAAAGGAGTTTGAATGTAAACGGTTTGAATCAGCTCAACAGAAAGGGTCAGTTGAATCTAAAGTTAGAAGTGAAGAATCCTCAGTATTTATACGTTTCTCCAGATCAGAATGGCTTTAGTTCAGGACGTGGGACAAGATACCAGTTCAAGGTAAAAGGTACCAAAGAAAAAAATTATAACGAGCAAAATACATACCTCCTTGGCATGTTAAATCTAAATCCAGCATGTACATTGCGATTGCTATTCGGCATTCTCAAAACTAAAGATTTTGAGTAGGCAAATCCGGTCCAGTGGTCGGTGACATAACGAGATCATCTCTCTAGGAACTTGATTATCCAATCAATGAACTGTAACAGTCCATCCACTACACGCATGCCACATAGCTCTCTTATGCATTGTTGCAATGAAGAAGATCCTGCAAAACAAGATGCTATCACACTCATCCATATCATATATCCTTTTTAATTGCAAGAATTTGCTGTAAGAATTCTTTTTTTGTTTGGTTTGAGAGCAAAGATAAGTAATACGGCTGCCAGGCCAAAGCCATAATCTTAATATAATGGAGCTTTGGGATGGGCATGATCACCGGATTGTTATGTACCCCTACCTACCTACCTACTATAAAGCATGTAAGAAGATGCGACTTTGACTGGAAACGTTTGCACGTGAGGTAGGAAAAGCTAAACAATATTTTTTTTGCAACAGACAATTTTTCCTTTCATCCGACAAAATTTTGGATCTAGCGACTATATAATAATCCCTCAAACAGGTCTTTGCGTATGTAGGTATTCAAGCGAAATTCATACCTGTTTTAACGTTTAAGGGCAGTGTAGCATCGCACCATCATATAATTATCGTCACTACTCAACAGGATCATCAACTCCGTCATTACACATGAAATTATGGAGTTGCATTTTGCTACTACACGCTACGTATAACTTTATAAGGAAGAACCTTGGCTTGATGTGGAGTACAATAACATATCATCGTCAGAGCAGAGATGAGGCAATAACTTTATTTTTTTAGGTTGAGAAAGATCTGGAAATAAACTTCTCCATTTTTAACTCCCGACATGACTTATAATATCAAAAGGTGGCATTCGGACGGTGATTGTCCTGAAGATTATTCGATGTCGTTAGGAAGATAGAGTCACGCCCTTCCAACATCCGAAGAAGCTAGTAACAGACCGGTTCGGTGAACGCTCTTCAAAAATGTTTTTATTCATGAAAACCTTTATTTTTATACTGTATTTTTTATGTATGATATTTTTCTCTTCCTATCAATGCTCATCATCATTCTTCATATCACACAAACTTAATATTTTAAAGATGCCAACATCGAAAGCTACAGTCACGAGTGGAGAGAGTTTATTTGTTTCGTAATGGTAACTATTTTCTTTTCAATTTTGGTACGAGTGGGTTGTTGAGATGTGATATAAAATAATTTATATTTTACGGCTTGCTGATCATTACTACCTTGCCTGGACAATCAAACAATGAGAGCCATGTATGCAAATAAGTTTTAACTCTCCGTAAGTCATTTAGTACCATTTTAATTAGTATTTTCTATTGCCTCATTCAGAAACGATCTAGCGTAACGTACAAAATCCTACATGCAATACCTATTCACATCAGAAACCTCTCCCTTTCTATCAAACATTGGGCGTTTTTACAAAATAGTTTGTTAAAATATGGGTGATCTGAGTATAATACAACAACAACGCATGGATGAAATGAAATATGTAATGTGTGTACCCACAAAAAACTGGTTCCTTCCTACGGGCATGAAACTAAAACTTTTTCCATATCCAGAAAATCCGACCCATAGAACCAATTTCACAAAAAAAACATGTTGCAGCCACCTGAATTTTAATGTCAGTATGGTGTCCCTATTGTCGTCTTTTGCGGATTGTTATCATCATCATCAATCATTATGCTAAAATCTAGATATATCCATGTACGATATAAAGAATACATTCGCCATAAGATCATTTTGAAAATTTACACTTCACCTTCCTTCGTTCTTTACATACCTCGCCATACAAATCTGATTGCGTAATTGGAAAAGCATCCGTCTTTACGTTTCACTACATCAGTTTCAGCCAGGGAGAATAATCAAATCAATAACATTGACCAAAGGTAATACATATAATTTACATTGATTATAGCGATATACCAAGACATGACGCATGTATAGTAGAGCTGATATATTGTTTGTTACATGCTGAAAAGAATTCTTTCGTAGGTTGTTTGGTTTGGTTGGGTGTTGAGTATCACATCCATTCGCATTCTAGACCAAACCGAGTCTTTGTAGTTTGCATTTATTATTGCATGCAAGAAACAAGTTGCGGAGTCGATGAAGATAAAACTTTTCTTAAGGTTGGTTCAAGGCCGGTTCTAGAAACTAAAAGGTGTTGTCACCTGCTTATAATTGCTGGAAGGAAAAATGCCATTTTTTTCATCTGCTCCAGTTGTAGTCTTCTCGACTTACCCAGAATAAGGGTAAGACTACAGCATAGCATGCCGAATACCGGCTGTCAACTTTAAGTCAAAAGTGAAGATGAAGATGATGGTTGATGGCCGAACTTTGAACCAAGAATACTGGACAAACCTGAGTCTACATGCAATGTAGCAATGATCCATCAAATTATAAAACAGTCATAAAATGTTTACGTTGCAAATCATCGACCGTTACCCGTTGGACTTGTGATTTGCATTACGATGTTTGTGTGTGTAGCAGGGTAATTTACAAATAGAAGAGCACTAAACACACTTTTTTCATCAGTCGAAACATGGAGTTTCGCAATTTACCCCATCAACTTAAAATTATCAATCCTATATATATGAATATGGAAGATGCGTAATAATATGTAATTTCTTGCTGATTTCTAAATCTACATCAAATTTCAATTGGCGTTTCATCGCAAAGTTTGTTACACTTTTTATAGACTTAGCATTCCTTTTATTCTCAATCTTGCAAGTCTCACTTACGCTAAACTATATGTGCAGCACTTAACTTGAAATAAAAAGTTAAGAATTTCAACAAAATGATAAAACTGAACTGGTGGTTTTATACATATAGACCTGGGGAAATGGAGAAAACCTGTCTGCATCGTGGGAATATTTTTGTGCATCTACCTAAAAATTGTACACAAACATATAACGTGAAATGAAAATGTACAAACTTTGGCTGTATATGCTCTTAGATCCGGTGCGGTACATGAATACATATGCACAACATCCCATTCCATCCAAACCATTACATCTGTTGCAAATGACTTTTCTGTGACATTCCTTCCAGGAAATCTTGTTGCTACTTAAAAGGTATAACAGACATTAATTAGCTGTCATTATGGTTGCAGACTCAAAGTCCAAAGTTTTGGAGCTTTGGTGCTGAATTTCATGATTACATACATGATAGGTTCATTGTATAACCTCTTTGGCAGAAAAACTAAATAAATGAAATCTTTTTCAGCCAGTTCCAATCAGAATGGGGAAATTGGGTTTACAAATTGGTGCCCGTTTGGAGAGCGTCAAGCAAATTGAAGTTTGTGGCCCTGATTTCAGATGGTACATTAAAACCCGGTGTACAAACTGTGGCGAGCTATCTGACAAATGGCAATACGTCACTGTCAGTGAAACCCATGAAGGACGCACTGGAAGATCTGATTGTCACATGAAGGCAAAGTGCAAAGGTTGCACGCGCGAAGTGTCACTAGTCATTCTTGAAGATACCATAAAACCTTATGTATACAATGAAGATAAGGAGGAGGAACTCCAGACCATTGTGGTTTTCGAAGGACGTGGGGTAGAAGTGGCGGACTTTGAATTTAGGGTTAGAGTTTTTAAATTGCAATATAATTAATATTATGCCAAACAAAAATATTTTTTCTATACAAGCTTGAAGCTATAGCATGCTTAATATATTTCATGTTACAGGGAGGATGGGTAGTAAAAGCACTCAATTCATCCACAACTTTTGACAACGTGGACCTAACGGAAAAAGACTGGGCGGACTTTGATGAGAGATCTGGAGAGTCAGTGGCAATTTATGAGCTAAAACATAAAATTGTCCGAGCCTAACATCAAGTTCAAAGTTCAAACAAAGAGACAAAATAATGCCTGTATAAATACCTAAAATCCCAAAGACAAAGAGGAACATGAACTTCTTTCATGTCATTTTGAATAACATCTTGTGATATATGACATAATGGATTTTTAATAAATCTCACCTTTTCAGTAACCAAATGCAACTGGAAGAACTAAACTAAATTTTACTTATTTGCAACAAGACCTGCATCTGCTAGTCTAGTCAGTAGCTAGTAGCCCTGTTCGAAAATGGAGAAACTAATTTTGATGTTAAGAGAATAGAAGCCGGAAGCATTATGACGCATGACTCAATCAGGAATTTTTCTTTTTTATTTTCTTAAATTTGAAATTTGTTTCTTTTTTATTCATTTTTTTACAATTTATCGTAGACGATTCCGTACTTGGCAAGTTTGTATAATACATTTTTATATTTTATATATATATATTATTACGTACGTAATCAACCATGTAGTAATATTTATGATTATAATATACGCAATTTTATTTATAGTAATAATATCAGTAATAATAATATGTAGTTTTTTCCCATATGACCCATTACCACATGAAAGGTAACAGTTTTCTTTTTTTCTTTCTTTTCTGTCAGTATCATCAGTATAGTAATTTAGGAGGAATTATGTATCTTTTTTTCTTTTTTATGTCTATTTTTTTTCTCTTGTAATCAATCATGCATGCACCATGCATATCATTGTCAACGGTATAATATTCTTGATAGCATATTTTATAGCAATACAATAACACATAAATATTCCTTAAACCTTAGTATACACATTACCTTACAACTTATATCCTAAAACCTATCCCTATCCTTATAATTTATGATGGCTAATGTAGTAAATGTAGATTGTAGTACAGCTTCATTTTTTATATATATAATACAGCAGTACACAAAAAAAGTTGGTTATAAAACGAAGAAAGAAAGTTTTTGTTTCTGTCTGAAACCGTAAAGATGTGTGTGGTAATATAATGGTAATTAATACATAATTATATTATTTATACATGTAGTTAAAAAGTAGCATCCCATTTTTTACAATGCATTTTTATGACCTTTTTTTAAATTTTTTCTAAATTAGATCCCTTTGCTCATCTAGTTATTCCAGTAGAGGACATTGATTAATATTAATAATTAGGTTTTTAGGTTTCAGTGTATGACTAGACAAATATTATTTTACGTATGATTTATATATATACTGGTAGTCAACCTATTGGACTAAAATTAATCAGTAAATACTTTTTTTAACAATGCACTCACTTATTTAACAGTACGTGTGTAAGGTAAACTTAGCCTACGCCCTATGTACATTATGCATAACTAAATGCTAATAGAGAATATATAAATGCTCTTTTTCTTAAGTTTATCTACTATATAAAAACCTGACTAAAACATTTTTTTCAAATTCTAGCAAAAAACTCATTCAACATTCTTGAGGAGCATACCTATACGTACACATCACTGTAATTGATTACTTGTCAAAAAAACTAAGATTTAATGGTACTTTTACTTTTCCGATTTCTTTTCATCCTTCTTTTCGTTTTTCCCCCAAGAAATAATTTAACTCGTAAGAATAACACGGAAAGGTTTTTACGATTTCTATAAATTGTCTTAAGTTTGTTTTCCTTTTTTGTAGACGATAACATTCTAAAACTGCGTACAAAAAGTAGGCTGATATAGATGTATGTATTTAAAAAACGTTTTTTATGCATTCATTTTTCCAGCTACTTTTACGAGGACATATTATTCTTTTAAAAAATGATATCGGGATATCATCATCATTTTTATATACCTTTTTTTTTGTTTTTACAAGAAAGTAATCAAATACTTTTTGATTCAATTTGTGATTTCTTCTTCATTTTGTAGGAGAATAGGAATGATACCGTCACAAGAAGATATGGTACAGGAAGAGGATGCACTGCTGTTATTGTATTTACAAACGACCCTAATATTTTTTAGCCTGTTCCAAAAGGGAAAAGAAAAATTCTATGACGAATCCTAACTCTCAAAGTTGGAAACTAAAAGTGAATCTCTAAAAAACACCTCATGCAGTTCCTATAAAAGATACAGTTTTTGTACGTAAGAAATATGTATGTGGTTTTAACATACATATTATTTTTTGGTTATTATTATGCTTTCACAGAACTAAAGTAGGAGTTGGATTACATGGCTGAAAAACTAAATAAAAAATTTCTTTTGCATTCGATTCTCTATATATTTCCGTTTCCCTATTTCATACATAATATGTGAAGTTGTTTTGTTTAATACGAAAATTTTACAAAATGGATAATATATTTTTATTGTGATATTGTAAGTACCAATCAATAATTATGTCTGTAACAACCTTGAACTTCTATAGCCTAATTGCTAATTGATCCGTTGAGTCTGTAATGATTTTCTACTGTCAAATCTCTAGAAAGCAAATATAATAATTATAATAATTACTTTTATATACTAACCAAACATTGAAAGATAGATATGCATGCAAAAACTTTTCTGGACTTATACACAAGCTACCTCGTTTCCTTTACTCAGTAATGTAGTATAATAATTAACACAAAAAGTCGTATTCCAATTTTTTCTAAACTACATAATTTTCATATAATATGTATAGTCATGTAAATTGTATGTTTTTTTTAGAAAAATTAATATTTTGTAGTCAGATCATGAACATGTTGTGGATGATAGGAGAACAATACTTTCTGATTTTTTGTTGGTTTTTTTCTGATATTCCTTTTCACATAGTATTTTTCATATTCCTTTAGTTCTACATTTCCTACTTTGCAATTTAGATAGATATTTTTTTATTATACGTTTTATGAACTTTTCCATTGGGAGTCTGAAAACTTTTGCTTTAGATATGAAAAAGGAAATTAACTAGTCCTAAAGTAAAATAGAGATGCTGAGAAAGGATTCTTTTCATCAGCATCTCTGTTCCTACAACACTACAAGTACAATTTGTTAATGATTAATAAAACTTTTTGTTAATAATTTATATAGTTCCTATTCGAAAATTTGCGTCTTTTTTTCCTTTATTCCTCATCTTCACCTACATAACTGTTTTATTTCCTCTCTCTGCCCTATTGTGTAAGTACGTTTGTATGAAATCTATATCTTGTGTACGCATCATCATATATTTTCCACATTTTTTAGAAACTGACAAAATTATGAGTTGATGACATCATCAGTTTATAGTTACATAATATTATGTATATATAAAATCACGAACATCTATCTGTTTCTTTTCTTCATTTTTTTTGTTAAAGATAATTGAAAGGGGTTCCTTTAAAAGTGATCCACATTGGATTTTCTCATCATCATCATCATTCATTTTTATGTATCAATTTTGTAATTTAATACACAACTTCTTGAGATGATAGTTTATCTTCCTGGATTGACGATTCCTAAAAGACATTCAAAACCTTAATTCTTTGTACGCACTGCTCCATTTTCCTATTGAATTTCAAGTTATTTCATACGATGCCAAAATAATAGACAGTTTCTCATGCTAATTTCCCACCATTGTAAAACTAATATCTACCTGAATTATCCTTTGTAAGAAAATCTACACAAAAATGTTTGATACCCGTAATTTCTTCGTTTCTATTTGTGAAGTGGTGCCGGAGCACTGGGAAACAAAAACGCTATAGTACTACCTGCATTTCTCTGCTTCAGATTTCATAATATAGCTCCACATTCTCATTTTGGGAATGTTGTCCAACTTTATGTTTTGTTCCAAGAAAGGAAATATAATTTGAGACAAAAACTAGTTTGGAGCTTTTCTTTCTTTTTGGTAAAAATTTCTTCAACAATCAATTCTAATAAACATTACGCCTGTGAATAGTCTATAATAGTTTGTTTGTTAATACAGTCATCATAAAGTTAATGATCTAGAAAAGTCTTCCCTATTTCAAATTTTAATTACGTACAATAAGATTCAACTCTCTTTGCAAAATAGATTCATGGAATTGGAATCGGATATACGTATAATAGGATGTCTTCTTCCTTTTCTCCCTTCAGTTTCCTATCTAACATAACACATTTCGTCATGTATAGCCTGACATTCAGGATTCAAAACTGAAGAAGCCAATGCTATATTTTTGTGTCACTTTTGATCGGTTTTTTATAGTTTTGATGGTCAGTAAACGTTATTCATTTTTTGAGTTTTGTCAAGAATTATTGTTCTCCGTGGAATTCAATGTGCAAAGCTGACTTTTAGCACTCAAATCAGAAATTTCAATTGAAAAATAAAATGCTAAAGCTGAATTTCAACGAGACTGACTACATTCTAAAGAGCCAAGAGCCTACATCTCAGTCATCTATCACAACAAAACGAGTACAGCTTTTATCTTTGTCTACAGAACTCATCGGTGTATTTACATATAGGTTTAAGCGGAGTGCACTAAAATTAAGTCATAATTTTTAGCTTTTCAAACTTATTGTAGCTTTAGCCATCATCGTCGCACATAAAAGGTACATTTTTAACAGTAATTTTTTTAGTATACGGATAAAACTTAGCGTGTGTGTTTGTTTTTTAGCATCCATTCTCATCTCATCCTCACCTTTTTTTTCATAACATAATAATAATACATAAGTACATATATCGCAGATATACATAATACATTAAGCAGGGTTTATAAATAGGTTCATATAATTTTTTTTGTATAAGGTACATGAAAAAGTTGCGGACTGATTGATTTTCCTTCTTGTTCTTGCGTAATCAAAAAACTTTCTTTTGCGTGTGCTAAGTTAATATAATCATAAGTCATATATAAGTCAAATAGCACATGAAATTTATACTCTTTTCACCATTAATACAATACAATCGTACACGTCGGTTTTTTTCCAGTAATATCTCATTTGCTAAACGTTATAATACATACAATAATATAAATAGCATACACATAACAATAATATCATAGTAATTCAGTTTTTGAGACTGATGAATAGTTTTTTTTCCTGCAAAAATGGCTTAATAAGTAATAATATATAAATTACATATATATGCATGTTGGTAAAATTTACAAGATCACAAATAAACTTTGGTCAGTTCAGTGTGTTATATAATTATTAGATATAAGCTGAGTATACAAAATCCTTTTATGGTATATATGGTACAATGCACACCAACCCTCTGATGAAGATGATGACGATGCGGTGTGTGTTTGTGTGTGTGGGTAGAAGTAGAAATGGTGTGGATGTGGAGTGTTGATGATGATAAAACTATACAAAATGATGATTGCTGGTTAATCAGTAGTTAAAAGTTTCTTTGGTTTAACAATGTATGTATGTATATCGGATAGAGAGAGAGATAGACATTAAAACATTTCTTTTTGCAAGCGCATCAATATTCCATTTAAATATAGAGCATTAAAACCCCAAAAAAAGAGTCATACTTATCTCTTAGATATTAAACGTGCAAAAAATTGTGACACCAAGTTCCAGTCTCCGAAAAAATTATTTTCCGCTTTCTTATACGCTAATAAGTTTTTACATATTATAGTACTCTGGCTGACACTTGCGAAATTAGTAAAAAGATAACACAAATATTATGTACACTTGACAATTTCTTTTCTTTACAGTTTTGTAATCACGGCACATGTGTAAACGTTTTACTCATGAGGATGATGATGATGATGATGATGAAGAATGCACATTGTTGAAGTAGATCATATATAGTGATAGTTTCTGTTTTTGATGTCGACGATGGAATGGATGTCGCATAATTTGGTTGAATTTGAAATGCGAATTGGATCCAAGCGTGTTTTGAAGTGACTACCGAGATTAATTTGATTTTTGACATTTGACTTGAAAGTTGGTTTTTTTTCCGACTGGCTCACTTTTCAATTTTGTTGAAATGGAAGAGCCATATATATTTCATTAGTTTCATCATCGGATGGATTGATTATAAAAGATGAGGGGCTGGATGGTAGCTGGACATTTTTAGACTGATGCTGGTGACATTAGTAGTGTGACTCAGCACGTTTTATTAATAACGTATTATTTTACACTTTTAATGCTTCCACAAAAAGGAGAAGGTGGATTGGATGAGGAGGAAGCGAAAGGAGGTCAATATGTTTTTGTTAGCAGTAGTAGTAGTAGAAACTCTTGATATTACGAGACGTACGTTGAAGATAAAGTTAGTAGTGTGTGTGGTAATGTGGTATATATTTTTTTTAATAAGTTGTAAGTTTTTTTTTGAAATTTACTGTAGAAGTATTAGAGCTGTACTTTATCGTAGCAAAAAGTCTTTTTTTTCTGAAGCTTTTATAGCTATTTATAATATTTTTTGCTGTTGACTGATTTGATTTTTTTTCTCTTTCTTGTTAAAAAAATTAAATGCAATCTGCAATCTGAAAAATGTTTTTAATAATGATGAATACGTACGTACACAATGTCGCTTGGACCACTTGTTGAGATGATGAGAGAGATATTTTTTCTTCCCGATAACCGTAAACAGAACAACAGACAAGTTCCATATCGTATTTTTATATATACATACATACACAATGCTTGATTTTTTGCAGTTTTTTTCTCGATTTTCTTAGTTGAAAAGAAAACATCAATTGCCCGTATTTTTTTTTGAAGATGGTTCTTACAGATGTCTACATTTATGTAACTGACTGATGTAATAATACAATAAGAAATGGATGACTATGATGATTAATTTTTAGTTGATGTTGTTTTGAGACCCTCAGTACATCTTTGAGTCTCACACCTTCAAGAAATTAGAGAAAAATTAGATTAGACAAAGAATATATGGATGTACAAAACGAGACATTGTCGAGGAAAGTAATAATAGTATGACTTACCAACGAGGAAGTTCCAAAGAGTTTATACCAGCCTATAACAATATTTGATAAGTCTAGATCATCCAGCATGATTTGTGCCACGCCCATGAAAATCTTTCGTCCTTCTATTCTTCCATAATCTCCCCAAACGGTTACCTTTACATTGTGCAATATCATTTTCAAGATTAGCTTTTGATTTCTTATAAGGAGCAAGGACTTACTTGGGACAAGGGGCTACTTGAGAAAACTCTGATTTCTTACCTGCAGAATACAGCCTTGATACTTTTCCCTGAACGTCAACTGCTGCTGATACAAAGGATCTAATGTTCTTCTGGCAATGCCCGTTTTGGCTTTGGCAACGCATTTCTTCCCTTTCACCAAGTATACTTTGACGTAAGGCGCAGGCGTCATCTGAATGTCAACAAAATAATCCTGTTCGAGTTTCACATTGACAATTTTGCAACTTAATGGGTTTCATTGAAACGAAACTCACTTTTGAACCAGGCTTGGCTTGAAGACCTCTGGCGCGTATAACTTCCACTTCAAGATTTCCTCTTCGATCACAGAGACTGAGCTGAATCTCACCTAAACTGGGCGAGGCTAATACTTGTCTACCCACTAGCTGACCAGGTCCCAAACCTTCGATGAAATCCGTTATGTGACCACTGTCACCAGCTCCAGAGAGTCGCGGTAACCAACTGTACCGAGACGTTGGGCCAGAAAAATAACAATACCACTAGCATCAGCATTCCATTCAATATTTCATCATTTATAAACATCAACAATCAACTAAATTAAAACTGACTCTGCATTCCCTTTTAAACAAAATAGAGCGCCACAGTAATTTCAAACATAAATTGATAAAGTCAGAGCCGTCTTAAGACTTGGTTATAACTAAGATTTCTTTGTCATAAGCTTTTCTTTATCAAATTCACATTTGCAAAGATTATCAAGAAAGCTCTGACCACCAGTTAACACAGTAAAAAGCGAAAAAAATAACCCTCAATCATCAAATTAATAATAATAATTTTCATCCTTATATACCATAACTAAATCTAAATTAACTACCAGAATAACTGTATTCTGACTCAGGGCGAGGCTTAAAAAAAGGGTTAAGGAGAAAAGGTGAGTGTGAATATTTTATCAATCATCATCATCATCATAGGAAAGGTTGTAGCACAATATAATTTGAACGTTATCTTTTATGATAACTGTGAACATCTTGGATTGTTCAAACTAACAGAGGAAAGAAGGGATATTGATATTACCACAATCAATTTCATATTATTAATAATTATTAGCCATCACATCACATAATCAATCACCGTCATCCGGTCTCATTCAGTGAAGGTCATGTTGTACAAGGAACATAACTGAATTATTAAATTAGAGGTTCTCACAAAGTGATCGTATAACTCAAGTCATGACTTGTTAAAAGTGTGTAACAGTGGTGGTGAAAGTGGGTGGATATTAATATATTGTATAAAGAGAAAGTTGCGAAGGGAAAATGATAGCAAGAGAGAAAGTTCCATTTTTGTACATATAAGAATACATGGGTCACGGCACATGCCCTTTCTCTCATCTTGCTAACAATTAGTTCCACAGGGGAAATATAGATGCTAAAAGTGTACGGTGTTCGTAACGAGATTGTGGTGCTGATCATATCAAAAACACGTGAAAATGACAATACATTTAGAATACATACAGGTATTGGTACAAAATTAGTGTGTACAAGTGACAGTGACAATTTCTGCTTTCTCTTTAAAATAGAGTTTGAGAATTGTGCGAGATAAAAAAGTGTGTTTTTGTCTTTGGGAAAATTAGTCTCAGTCTTGTAGAGTTGTGGTTATGTAATTACAAATACTATATATTAATAATACACATATCTCAGTCACAGTTTTGGATATCAATATGATACACATCAAAAGCGCATTGCAAGTTTAGCAATCTTAAAATCATTTTCGATTTTCGTATAGTGTCCTTCAGAACATCAAAAATAGATTCTCACATTTATGTAGCCTGTTTTGCACAAACCATTATAGTAGAATGACACAAAATACTATGTATTGTTTGGCAAAAGTATATATCAGCACACGAAAATTGTACATATAATAAATACATAATATCGAACTCATATAAAGTCATGTGTGGACTTTCTTCGTTCTTACACACAATGGGAATGAAATGAACGACTACATCGGAAAGTGAAAAGGAGGAAAGTTTCTTATAAAGAAATCATCTTATTATTATTATACTAACTTTTTCTTACTTCTCAATATTGGGATATTTACTTACTTTACACACGAAATGAATGCATGCCAAAAACCCAAAAGCGACTTATTACGACAAGCACCCTAAAAAAACTACAATTTACTGACCAAATGCTAAATTAGCAATTGGAAAACGAGCATGAAAAGCTTTTTTCATCTTGATTTACTGTTGCTTTTGACAGCCAAACAACAAAAATCATAATTTATGGCCTACATAATATTACTCCTCCGTGTGATTTGTTTCGCTTGCGTCACGCAATTTACGATCCTTTATGGTTTACACACTTTTGGAAAAATTGACACGACACGAAACAACCAAAACCAACTAGTATATATATACATTGTATACTATCGTGATGGAGAAAGCATCACATGACATGCCTCAAGAAATCTTGATTCCAAGCCAATAATCATGCTATCATGCAATGCATTCGTTACTCTTCTACTGCTAAGACAAAAAGGACAGCTATATATAAATGCAATGGCTTTTCAAAGCCAATAAACTACCAGTTTGTCAGGATAATAATGAAAGGGACAAACAAGATATAAATGACTATATGTACTTTGAGAATTCTATATAAAAATGTAATACTGTTAAACATAGAGAACAAACTAAATAAAAAAAACAATCTAGTAGTATTTATTTTTGAGACACTTAATGCAGGGTGGAAAATCTCTCACGTTGATCCTTCCGAAGACATGGAGTTTACACTTCCGTCGGTGGACTCCTTTGAAGTCTGTTTCACCAAGCGTCTCGGCGAAGATCCCCCATCTAAGCCCATATATGAATACAGGATATTCGACACGTGTCACTTTTTTGTTTGCCTTTTTTTACTTAAAGTTTTTTTTATGTAAAATGTACTTGTCAAATTATAATATATAGTTTTGGGGGTTCAAATGAAAAGAAAAACATGAAGAGCTTGCATCATTATAATAATATATTGCTTGATGAAAATCATTCAAACTTATATATATATATATATGATAGTCTCTGACACACAGAAAAGGTACAGAGAAAGAGATAGAGAAAGTAGAAAGAATAGAGCATAATATAAGTAAGATGGGCTTGTAAAGCGGAAATGTGCAAGGCATTAGAGTATATATAATAGAGAAAACTGATCAGGGTCAATTAGCAAACTGAGAAAGTAAAACAATAAGTTTGTTTTAGAGAGAGAGAGGCAGACAGACAGAGCTTTTTTAACAGAGCAAATTCGGATTTTCAAACTCGGAGGCAGCGAATGAATACTTTTTGAAACTAAAAAATGTATTGCTCGTAAGATAATGCGGCATAAAACCCTGAATAATTATTGTTAAATAAATTGCAAGTAACAAACATCCTGAGCTTGAGATTTACCACCTGCTTCAAATTCCTCACTTTCATCTTATCTTGAACTACTGATATGTATATACTAGTAATAAAAAGAGTAATACTACAAAAATGTGTAAAAACTAATAACTATATAGTAGATAAAGATAACTATTTTTCACTAGACTTAATAACATATACAACACAATAACGATACTTACAATATTATACCAAACAATCGACATAATTTTCCTATTGTTTTTTGCAGCAGCAGCTTTTTACAGCAGAAGATATTGCATATAAACGTATGTAAGTTACAGCTTTCTCTGTCAACGTTGACAACTTTTGTGGTATTTGATGTTGACGAGAAAGCCAACAATAATAGAAGAAGAAAAAGTAGTCGCGTAATGTCTCAACTGTTGTAATATGTATGGTAATTTATATATATATAAAAATGTTGTTTTATCTCACTACATATTTCTGTGCACCCAAAAACTTTGTCATCAGGTGTTGTCAAATATCATGTCATTGAGATTACCATCCTACACGTCTTCACTTATTATTACTAATTTTATATATATATAAAAGTTCCTTTCATATAAAACACTTTCTTCCTCTTGATGGAATCGATTTCACTTGAATGGTAAAGGTGCATGGCATGGCTTTTGGTTGTACGTGGGAGAAAGTATTTATACGTATAATGTGTATACACACCACACAAAAGAAGATAACTATTTGATACAATAGACACACTGCCGGCTCTTTCTTTGTCGGTGGTTGGTGATGATGGCTAAAGATTACATGATATTCAACGTGTGTCGGGAGTGACGAGCACAACTGCTCTTATATCCATTACCATCATGATGACGGATACAAAAAAAAGGATGTTATGGGCAGGAAACAGGTGACGGGGAAAAACTTTCTTAGATTGCGTTACGACGTCAAAGGAGAAAATGTGTCTTGTAGACATTGGTTGGTATAATATGACTTGGTATATATCATATCTACAACATTATATTTTATTAAATGTACAAAAGAATATATCGTACTGATTATGATTACGCCGACTTTTGATGATCATCGCAAGAAGTCGGGATTTATTAAATGGGTGGAGTGGAGGTAGAGGATAAGAGAAAGGAGAGAGAAATGAAACTATCTAACTTCCTGGAAGGAATTATATATGGCTTGATCATTCTTTTATTTTTTTGTTTGAAGGACAAAGTAAAAAAATATATAAGGATTCCTGTTTTTGAGTGGTTTTGCGCTTCAACAATAATGCTGATCCTGTTCTCTCTATAAATCTCTACTGTAGCTATAGCATACAATGTTACAAAACTACAACAACTAATTTCATATCACTTCTTTAGGAAATGATGATTGTATGGTGCATGACATGATGTGCATGCATGCATGCATCCAGAAGATTATATGTATGTGTATTGCTACAGTCAAAGTGTATACATCAGGGAACAGAATCAGCATCAGAGTTTTAGTAAAAGTATAGCAGCCTAATATTTTCTTCTTCTTTTTTTTTTCCTGTAGCTTTTTTTCTCAAGTGGTTTATTGTGTGTGTATACCTGTCGGAAGTGTCTTGAGAGCCGGACATATCTTCTGATGAGACTGATGATCCTGCTTGGCTAACAGCCAGCCTTAGCTCGTCTGGTAATACTTCTTCACTCCGATGGATTCCTATTCCAACTTTGCTACGACCAAAACCTAAGCGTCTCTTTCGTCCTAAACATAGTTGTAATATAGATACCAAATTCGTATACACATCGTTTTTTACCAATTAAGATGATGAAGAACATCAATCAACAAGAATACATAATTATTATTATTATTATTATGTTTCTCTCTTTTACCGAATCAAGATATATATATTATTACTAATTTTTGTAAAAAATTGTCCAACTTTCAAAAATTAAAATCAAACCTAAATCAATCAAACATAAATGGGTAACGATCATATGCATTTAAGTATAGTCATGATTCATTTGATCATTTCATATCACTCACGCAAAAAAAATTACTGTTTTTTTTTGTGTTCTTATATCATAATAAGTTACTAAAGACCATTCTGCTACATTATTATGCAATTATATATATATTAGCTAGTAGAATTAAAGCTATAAATTGTAAAATACTACGAAAATACAGAAATTACTGTTAGTTTTCTGCTTTCCCTATAGTTTTGTTTTTTGAGCTTTTGATATCACAATAATAATATTTAAATCCAGTTCTCATTCAATTCAAACCATGTCCATTTTTTAATTAGGCGATTGATTAAATTGTTTGCTTTCAAAATCTCTACAATGCTCTGTATTTTTTTTTCATTCTAAACAAAATGCGTTATCTCTTGTTAGCATCGCATCGTATCGACAAAAAAGTTATTATTATTCGCGTTAAGAAAGTAGTATATTTCGACTGCTTTCAATTTAACAACTTAAAATTAAGAAGAGAAAAGAGGGGGTTGTGAGCATGGTTAGTTGGGTTACGATAATATCAATCAATCAATGAGTAGTAGTTTATACTACTTATTCATAAAGTTGGCAAAAAAGCAGCTGAATGGTATGCTAAATGCATTCCTTTTTTTAGTAAGTACAACAATAAAAGAGTTTTAGTTATTAGTTTTATACACAGTCCATATCATTCATGAATAAAAGACAACCAAAAACTAAAGGATAAGAAATAATTTAATGCAGAAACTAAAACATAAAAGTCTTTCTGAAAGGGAGAAAGACATTTTCATTGAAAGAAGAAAAAATATTTTTTTGAAAGATTTTAATGAAAATCATTAGTGAAGAAAAAGTGTTATAATATATTACGTATTAGAAGAAAGTTGGCTAATGATGTTATGTAGGAAAAAGCTAAAAAGATGTTATGCATGTTGAGATTTATGTTATTACTCATTAAAAACGTAAGTATTTTTATGCTATCAAAAAACAACTTATTTGGTATTTGTGAGCAAGAGAGTGAGTGAAAAGAAAGTGAAAGTTTTAGGTATAACTAATAGAAGAAAGTAGTATTATATGAAGAGAATGAAAGGTCATACCGGTAGCGGACAGCTGGGATGTGGAACTTGACTTTTTATTCAAACCGGACATGTTTGGTGCGACGGAAAGTCGTTGAGCACCTCCTGGCATCCGGTGACCTCGTGACCGTTCTAAACTACCAGGCGTCAAATTGACAGCCGTATCACTCAAACTACCGTCTGCAATTCCAAATTATTTTTAGAGCAATTTTTATATAGTAGTAAGAGTATAGGCGACAAATTTTTTTACAGAAAATCAACGATGACCACTTTCTACGTAATCAAATTAAAATGTATTCTTGTTTTTTTTTGTGGTAAAAATTAAACTGCAGCTGCTCTTTCCAATTACACGTACAGAACTACAAAGTATATGTATGTACTTGTTCAAACTACCTATATAATGACATATATTATTATATTTACTGTCTTTTCAACATTATTTTCATCTAACAACACTACACATTTTTAATCTTGTTGTTCCATTATCAGATTCTTTACTACAAACTGTACTACACAATATGTACTTTCTCGCTACTTTACATTTCCAATGTCCATAATCGCTCCTACTTTACATTTTTTTTCTCGTTTTACGTGTCTAGTGTACCAAAACTAGGGATGCCTTAAAAGTACAAAAGTATAGAAATATATGGTCGAAAGCGAGGAGAAAATT
Organism: Orchesella flavescens; assembly: GCA_964034955.1. NCBI lineage: Eukaryota > Metazoa > Arthropoda > Collembola > Entomobryomorpha > Orchesellidae > Orchesella > Orchesella flavescens. Next base: position 8,620,114 of record OZ035955.1, read on the forward strand.
GAAGAAAAGTGGTATAAAATACAAAGTGCTAAGAGGAGTATTATACCTTATTAGAAAAGCAAGGAAATATATATCAATAGTTGTATTGTATCACTCTCGATACTTTTTTTCCAATTTCCTATAAAAAAATTGTTTACACTGCTCAGTTTTCATGATTTGCCTCATGATAATTTACTAAATTTTCTGGACATATTTTTTTCTGTAGTTTTTATAGGGAAAGCCAGAAACTGGTTGATAGAATTTTTCTTTGCATTGTAGTTTTATAATAAAGATAAGAGAGAATTCAGATTATGTCAGGGTTATCTGAATCGTTCACAACAACAAGATTTACACAAACAAAAAAATATAAAATGGTCTACACACACAGATACACACACAATAAGGTAGTAGAACGAAAAGAACACAACACATTCCGAAAAATGAGAGAAATTGAAACAAGAATATAATATAGTACAGATGAGAAATCAAGAGAGATGTATAGTAATTAAGAAAGAGTGGGGTTGATATGTATATGTAGATAGTTTATATAATATGTAATGTAAGTAAGAAAGTGGAAAATTTTGTCCACAACAATTTCAACTCACCAGCTTTCTCCTCGGGAGCAGTTTCAGATGAGAGGCTCCTTGTTCCCAGGCTCCGTTTTGGATGTCGGAGAGTGTACTCACTACAATTACCATGATCAGGGCTACAATCAACAGCAGTATCACTACTAGGACTTTTATTCTCAACAACAACAATATTAACACGATCATCATCATCGGTACAAGTAGTAGGAGTGCGTCTGCTGCAACTGCTAACAACTGCGGCCGGCTCAGCTCCAGGATCACTTTTGCATTTCTTACTCGCGTTACATTTTCTAAATACAATAGCACGATGAGGATGTTGTTGATTGTGACGAGGATTTTCAATATCTACTTCCGAAGAAGCGAGTGGTGACTGCTTACTAGATTTGTTTGAGTGAGTGAAAGCAGCGGTAGTGTTGTTGGAACTGCTACTGGTGCTCTTAATAGTACTGCTCTTACTCTTTGTATTCTTGGACAAACCTTCACTCTTCTTTTTACTCTGATTACTATTACTTGGAGCAACCGTCAACCCTTTTCTTGGAATTCCCAACTGGCTACCTTTTGATGATGTTGTTATTGACGAAGAAGATGCTCGCTTTGAGTCTACCCAGATAGAAATGATTGCATATTATGTGAGGGAAACGAAACCCATGCAAAATAAACGCATATTATGCACGGGAAACAGTGCTATTTCCCACCTTTCCCACCAAGGAAACCGGGCGTCTATTTAGTGCATAAATCGTGTTTAAATCATTCGGGAAAACTCAACGCAAGATTGTATAATCAGATGCGCTTACATTTATTGATAAAAAAATGCGTATTCGACGCAACGGACAAAAAAGTGATGATCAAATTTGTTAGACTAGGCTTTTGACGATGAAGGGATCTGCATTGTTTCACATACTCATTTCAATTGACCGTTTGCGTTCATCATTAAGTTACTACCAACAGAGTTAATTAGTTCAATTTAGCAACAGTAGAATAATTATTTTAGTTTAAATGAAGTAAAACAGTCAGTGTCACTGGCCACCCAAGTCCAAAATAGGAACTGAAGCTGGACAAAAGATCTGGAGTGTACTACTTTTTCTGATCTCGGAGTCTTCATAATTATTGCCTACGTGTGTAATGTAGAATTAACTGACAAATTTTATAGTTATTGTGAAAGTATATTACATTAGTTAGTTTTGAAAGTCAGTTACAAATGAGTCCAAATGTGTTGTTAAAAAAAGTTATGTCAACATTAAATATGGCTCTGCACAATGAGCCCTTTAATATTCATTACATATTATTATGGATGTAGTCAGTTTTATGCGTCAAAGTGTTATTCATCATTAAACTTTATTAATTGAATTATTATTCATTAATATATATTAACCAGTTTATCTTATTAACAGCTGATGCCAAGTAGCATAAACACATTCAAAAAAACATGCATAATACGTTCGGTAATCATACATAAATTGCAAGGGAAATTTCTGTGCATATAAGGTGTGGGAAACTAATGGGAAATCCCATGCAAATAAGTTGCAGTATCTGCGCATTTCCCACATCTTTCCCTCATATTTTTTACCATGCAGAAAACATTCGGGCCCGGCTTCCATTTCCCACTTATTTTCCACATATACTTCCCACGCATAAAATGCGCATTTAGTACTGAAAATTTCTATCTGGGTACATTCCCATCCTCACCTTTCCTTCTACCATTTTCCTCGTAATAACCTGTGCTTGACTCTGTAGCAGTTGAGCTATCGCTATTGCTCTCACTATCACAACTTTCATCTCCATCTTCTGAATCTGATTCCTCATCTTCTTCTTCTTCATCATTGACAATCTCAAGTTGAGGTTGAACTACTACTACCTTTTCTGCACTCTCTTTGTAGTTTCTACCTGAGCCTAGCTTACTGCCACTACTACTACTTTTTCCATTTCTATTGCCATGATGCGAAGTCATGATCATCTGATGCTTGAGATTATTATGGCTTTGACTGCTGCTGTTGCTAGCAGCACTTTCCAGTCTTGATGACTTATCGTCATCATGTCGAAGATGACTTTCAGTCTGATTCTTTTGTTCATTTCTTTCACCAACTAATAATCTACTTTTCTTTTGAACACCACTACCGCCACCGTTCACAGCACCCTTCTTGGAAACATTATTATTGGTGGGATTGGGATTATGAGAACTAGTTTGCTCGACTAAAAGAGGAAGGTTTGTCCAAGAGTCTTGGGAATAGTTTTTTGTGAGTCGAGTGCGTACATCATGTATAATGTCTCTGATTGAATCTACCGTTGCAATTAGTTCTTGACTTAGTCTACGTGCTCTACTACGGCTAGGATTGCCACCGGAATTAGAGTCATTTAATTTACTGCTCCTACTTGAATGCGAATAATTATTGCTATCAGCTTTGCTTGGAAAAGCAGCATCAGGGCTATTTATGCATTGGATTTGAGCACTATGAGCTTCATAGGGTATACAAGCAACGTTTTGATACTCGGGCTCAGAGGAATTACGGAAATATACTTTGAATACTCTACTATAAGGTTTCCCCCCGTGGTGATGGTTATAAGAATCCTTAGCGGAGGGCTCTTTCCTCGGAAATAGAGAGGAAGAGTGCGGAGCCAGGTCATTTGGATGTTGTGACCTGTGTCTGAGAAATGGGGTTTTCTGTTTAATTTGTGAGTATAGTAGACTTGTACATATAAGGTTGTTGACTACGTTGTTATTTTTTTTAAATTATTTGTCAGAGAGACAGCAGTAGTGCAGCAGCTTTAGAATGCATACACTGGCCGATTTTTGTGTTTCTACATCCGGTTGAAGAATATATTGGCGTTAGGCGAATATACTGTTGTGGTAATGCGTTAATAGTTGTTGCGTGAGAATCTAAGTGAGGATTACTTTTGAAGGGAAAAGAGAAAAGGTATGGAACGTACCTAAGTCGATTTGGATTTTCACTCTGAGTGGAGAAGGCACTGGTGACACTTTCTAGGTCAGAATCTGCAAATTCACGGTCAGGCGATATACCTCGGTTGGATCTTACTGATCCTTCATTCTCAATACTGGGCCCTCTGGAAGAATACGATGATGAAGCAGACTGGGAGGATTTATTCATTCTCGCTTTGAGGGCCCTTGCCCTTTCCTCTATATCCTGTATAGTTGGTAAAACACAAAAAGAAATTTATTTAGAACACAAGTACAAACTTCACTTTACACATTCACTTGGGGAAAGTTACACCATATATTATGTACGTGTGTATGTTGATGTACCTGCGACAGTCTTTCTCTGGCCGGCGGGACGATAGGCAACTGTCTTTTCTTGGGAGACCCTTGAGGGGTCACTGTGGCAGATCTATGAGCTCTTGGCATCGGAGGGCCACCCAAATCACTAGACTCATTTCTAATAGGTGAGAAGGCTTGTCGTGGAGGACTTTTCGAACGAAACTGGGAGGTGGCTGATAAAGAACGTCTATTTAAGGGTTCGCGATCGCGATTTGGTACATAAGGGTCACCAGCATCTGTTGTCACGCGACGATTCAATGGACTCAAGTCTCGACGTGACCGTCTTTCTGCTGACAGGTCATCCGGAGGTGGACTGTAGTAATCAGAACAAAATAAAGGACTGTTGGGGAGTGAACAAAGTTGACGTATTGAAGTTGGACGATAGTTGAGCAGAGAAAGAGAAGCAGATAGAAGAAGAGAGACAGAATGAAGCGAGAAAGATAAAAGAAGAAATATGTTGTTAGTTTTAGTAGTTTGCATGTTAGTTTTAAAACGGTAGCACAATGATATTAGTGTACTAAAGCAGAAGGAGAAAAAGGAAAAGACACTTATGAACTCCCATACTTTGTGGCGTACCTAGAGGAACTGGAAATGGAAGCATTTTCAAGGCGCCTCTCGTAATCTAACTCGGAAGTGTCTGAGTCCGAGAGACGGGATGTGGTACTTGGAGGTGAAAGATGTTCCGCTGATGATGGTCCTGGTGTTGTATCATCTATATAGAAGCTCGACTGAGGCTGCAATGCAATTTTAACCAAATTATGCAAGTTTTAGAAGGTCCTGCCTGAAGAAAGACGTTTAGTAGGGAAAATAATAAAAGACACAATATTGTCAGATTGTCTTACATCCCATGTCAGAAAATGCCATTCCGGCTCATCGTCCAAGGGATGCGAGGCGAGCTCAATGGAAGTCTCTCCAAGATAATCTATATTTCCTGCACGCTCATTGTCCCAAACAGTCACGTGCAGGTAACGACTTCTTATTTCTGATAGGCGTATGGGAGCGAACACACAGGTTTGATTCCAGCGAGGATCACGGGTTTGCTGCATTGCCCTTGTTCTTCGCTTCCATTTCTCACTATATAAAGGAAACGAAAATAAAAGTCATCAATCATTTTAGCATTTTCCTTGATAAGAATACTGCATGGGTTTATGAAATGAAAGTTTACCTTCGGTCAGGAAGGAGGCACACTTTGGCAAACGGGTTAGGAAGTGGATTTCTAGATGAGAGGTCACACGCATTAATTGCCCTAACCAATAACTGATGTCCCACGGGGTCAAACCAAATTTTAATTTGAATTTTTGCTTGTTGTACTGGTCCGAAGCGGCCTGGTCGCGGTGGATCTGGTGAGGTTGGGCTTGTCACAGTCACACTTGGTCTCTTATAGTCTTTACGAATACTGAGGTAGCTCTTTGCACTTGTTGATGTACTTGGAATGGCACTACTACTTGCGGAACTACTTGGCGCACCTACACCCATCGGTCTTGCCAATACTAGCTCTACTTGTGAATCTGACTTTGAATCTGCAATGACCTCATGAACTTCATCAAACGTTCTATCCATCAACGTCCTGAAACATAATAGACACATGAATAGGATTATATTTCATATGTTTTTTATATTAAAATTATAAGCAACTACTATAAATAATTACGATTATTGCTAAAATCACTGACCTTCCATTCCATTCTATTACTTCATCCCCAGGTCTCACCCTTCCGACGATATCCGCTATAGACCCCTTTTTAACTTTCTCCACAATGGCCCCTATTCTCCCGTTCTCTAAAACCTGTCCACCCGTCACTTTGAGCCCCAAGATATGTGCTGATGACCCATGGCCATCCCTAATATCTTTCTTTAAAATCATATGACCTATCAATTTGGTTCCATCACTATTTGGCCGCCAAGACACAGGATGCTGTGATAAAAAGTTTCACGGAAATATTCGGCAAAATGCATTAATGAAAATGGAGTTTTTTAATTGGATTTATATAAATGAACTCTCATGCAAAAAGTCTACTTGTAAATACTACTTACCTTAGTATGAACTAATTCACGATTGGAGTCTTCACTGGAAGTAAAATTGGAACAAGTGTCTATTCCGGAATCCTTAGTAGTCGAGTCTTGTGAGCCCTGCCTTTCAGCAGAACCTTGATCCCAGAACCACTCCTCCTCCGCCCCCACAATACCACCTGCCACTTCCCCCGTACCACTAAAATCATCAGAATCGAAACGGACAGTTTTCTTTTGGCCTCTCTGATACATTCTCCTGGCATCATTTGGTGCCATTTGATGATAGCGATGGTATTTCGGAAGAACACCGGCACCTCCAGGCAGTAAACTAGTCCCACCACCACCAATACCACTAGCACTAGTAGTCTTAGCACCGTCGTATGCACCTTTGGAAAGGGAGCTCATTCCCCCAACTCCTCCCACCTCGGCGCCGTGCAGATATGCAGAAGTGGACTGGAGGCGAGAATGACGAGAATGTCTTGGATCTAGCTCATCTCCCGAGGTGTACTCAGGTGTGGAGCGGAGCTCTTCCTCAGATGAACTAAGTGATCTGTGACCTCCAGGGCCGATGAGACCACTACTACTAGTCACTGACGAAGATGGCCCTGGAGCCCCACTTAGTCTACTACCACTAGTACTACCACTAATGCTATGATGATGTAACGGTTGCGATGATGAAGAGATGGAGTGTTGCGAATGCAGTTGCGTACTCTTGTATTGATGATGATGATGGAGGTGGAGTCGTTGGTCGTACGAGGAGGATGGCGGAGAGGCCCAGTCGACAGGTGGTGGTTTGGCAGGTGGCGGCCCGTGGCCTAAAGTCGAGGAATGGATGGAATGTGGGGACATTGTGTGATGGGAGGGTGGGGGCGGCGGGGGAGGATGAGTGGGGGCCGGCGGAGGTGGTGGGCCGTAACCCGAGTCAAAGTCTCTGTAATGATGAGGATAATAGTCGTATGGGTCAGAGGAGGAGGACCTTCGTTGTGACAAATGGGGTGGAGGAACCATTTGTGGTGGTGGTCGATTTTCCTGGCTGTATTGTCTTCTTAGTTGAGGGATTGGGAGTTCTCTCCCTTGATGCTGGAGACTCGAAGTTCTTTGAAGTGGTGGAGGAGGATAACGATGAGAGCCACTGCTGCTCCCTGGACCCCGATTTTCTTTCTCGGGTGCTGACGTAGACAGTGGTTGATTCATCCATTGACCTGTTTTGATAATCAACTCTTGCTTCTTTCGGCACAAGATGCATACCCAAATAACTTTGCTCGAGCGGAGCGTCACTTTTCCACCACATCGTGCACAACATCTCACACCGCAATATGCACACACGTGGCCAAGGCCATCTGCAAATTTGGTCTTGAGGCACAACTGACACGTTGCATCCAGCCCGATACCCGCCTTCCGCTGTTGTTCACTACGATGACGAATTGTTTCCTCCAGTACTTTCAGTTCATCTGCTTTCCGACTGCAGAAAAAAAATCAAGTCACACACATTTTATTATTATCATATAGCTTTCAAGTCAATAGAAAAATTCTCATCATACAAAATAAATCATAATAATTAAATTCGAATACTTCGAATTACCTGACAATTTCATGTTCTCTTGCTTCTTCTTGTTGCTGACGGAACATCACATTTTGAATGATCTGCTTCTCTTCTTCTGTTAAATGTGAAAGATCAGGCATAGGAGGAAGGTCAGGGGCTACGTGCGAGGTACTTGCCATTCTGTCATTCCAAACTCATCGTCGTCGTCGTCACTGCTGAGTTCCCCTGTTCTGCAAATCTTCCAATTTGGATCAAAAGAGGAGATGGATGAGGACGACAACAATGATGACACGACAACAGAAGCAGCAGTAGTAGTAGCACCAACAACAACAACACCAGAGTCTTGTAACAACAACACAACGGAATAATTATCCACAACAATGTCACTAAAACTTTCCAAAGGAGAACAACAGCAGTGGCAGCAATAACAACTGTCCTCTGAAGAACAACTACAGTCAACACATTTCCCAACAACAACTTGATTATTATTGTTACAACTATCAATAATACTACTAGTTGAACTACAAACGGTAAACGGGTCTAATCCACTCTTCGTCTCGTGGGGAAAGTCACTGTCTTCTTCAGCGAGGAACAACTTACACTTTGGGTTCTCCTGTTGTTGAAGTCCGCACAACAACGATAATTGTGTCCGACAACAAACTAGACGACGAGCACGGAGGCGGTAAGTGTCCAATAGTTTTTGTCTGTGTCGACGTAACCGTCTGCCCGTTTTCACTACACTTTCACCTGTCATCATATTCAAACTTATCATAGTAGCAACTTAACTGGTGGTCTAGCAATAACAATGAATGACAAGAGGTTGGTGGTGATGAAGATAAGAGTGGTGATGATGATAATGATGATGATGATGTCAATGATATCAACGCTGATGATGAACATGAAGAGAAATGTTTGTAATAAAGAAATGGAAAGGAATTAGATAAAGATGATTCGGAAATACAGTTCATTCCTTTCGAGGGGCACATTCCAAATTACAAACCTAAATAATTATTATTATTATTATTATTATTACTATGATTGTTCTCTCAGTCCTCCTATAACTTATAGTCACGCGAATAACTTTCTCCAAAAATTAGGGCTTACAACAAAGGTGTATGAACGATCAACGCTCGAGAACCTTTTTTTGTTTGTTAATTTTTAATTACTGATTTAAAAAATCTTGAATCACGACGACTTGCGATAATATCAGACAATATGGAAATAATCGTATTGAAAAAGATTGTAGCATTATTATTTTTATCCTTTTCGAAGGCTGGCGAAAGAAATTAGTGAAAGTAAAAGAGAAAGAAGATTGATGGCAGCAACACAGTTTAGTAGTATTGATATTTGGTTCAATGAATTTTTTTTATTGTGAGAATGATTATTTTTTGTAGTTTGGTTTTGGAGAGCTCTTATTTTTTTTTTGGTAAAAATGTAATACTTTCTTAGTTGAGTGAGCGGACGGGACACAAATTTTTAATAATTGTTACTTGGTTTTTGGTTTTCCAAATGATTGATTATCAAAATCCGGAACAATAAAGTTTTTTGTTGTTGTTGGTGGAAGTAGTAGCACATAATATTTATTACATCACGTAATAAATTCCGTTCCTCCCATTTTCCACGGGGGAGAGAACAAGTAGTAATAAAAGATTGGATATTACATTAAAAACAGCACCGACCAAGTAGTGAAAGTGAATGGAAAAATGCTGCTGTCTTTTCTGATCAACATGATGATCTGGCTGGCTGGGAGGATACAGAAGAAGAAGAAAAAAAACGTCGGCGGACAGAGTGGAGACAGGAGGGCAAGAAAAAAATAAAAGTCCACAAAAAATTTTAATCCCTACTTATTTTGTACTTGGAGAAAGTGTCTTGACAAACAAGAGGATGGGACAAACCACGAGTTCGCACAAGATGATAAAAAACATATTTTTGTGTGTGTGTGTTGTTTTGTCTCTAATGAATCACTTCACTGGTTCAACCAAATGTAATGAGCTCATCACATCTTGATTTTGTTTTTAATGGGTTTGCATATGAGCACTATGTAATGACTCCCACAAGGAGAAAACGTTTATAAAACGTAGATATAAAAAAAATTTAGCTGCTCATGCTTTTATGGGAGTTCCAAGAAGATACTGAGATCAGCTTGGACTTTTCGGAATTACAACAATCCCCATTGTTGCAAACCGCACTCTAAAACGTGTCATCTCAAAATGTACATGGTGGATAGTAGTAGTATAGTATACTGCTAGAACTTTCACTAAAATGTATTATTATCATGTATGCTTATAGCTATACGAGTTTGCTTTTGCTTTCCCTCACATTGTCACTAATTTGATAATTTACATTAGCAAATAATCTTCAGGTTGATTTTGGTATGACGCCAAGTGATTTCCACAGCACACCACCACCACCACATGATTTGCCTCCATTCAGGGTTATGTTTACGTGAACTGGTGATGACGATGACTCCTCCAGAAGGGAAAAGTATTTTCCTTGTTTTTTTTTTTGGAAGGGGAAACAGTTATCTATTGGGTATTTGGGTGACGGTAATTTTGGCCAGATTATTGAGTTTTACTCCAGTTTCCCTTCCGGATGTGGTTAGTTTCATTAAAATTTGTGAAACCTGTTTATTTCACACTTTTCCTTTTACACAGTTTTGTAATACCTGCTGATTAACAACGGGGTTCTTGTTCTTCACCAGAGGTATATAAAACAGCGCTCACTTTTCTTGAAGGAATATATTGTAGTGTTTAGTAGTACAAGAGTTTGTTTTTTAACCACTTTTCATCAGTATTAAATTTTTTCGAGTCACCACAGGCCAGGGGAACAGGTCAACAGCACCACCATTTTGACTTGCATATTTTTTGGTCACCTATGTGGCCTTTTTGCACTTAGATTAGTTCTGGTAATAGTACTACAGTACTACTTACATTTTTTGTACTTTTCTTTCTACTATATAGTGAAACTCTCTTCTTTTTTTTTCTTCGTTCACTACTCCCTCACTCAACGTCATTTACTTGGTACATTTTTTCCACTTATACATATCATATTAGGGAGAAAGAGAGAAGGAGCGAAGCGAGTGAGTGAATATGTTTTTCCTACTGCACAAGATACATACGCGTATATGCCCTACACACACACACTTGATAATAGTCTTTTTTGTATTGTAGTAAAAGTAGCAGAAATACTAGTGGGCTCATCATATCATGATATCCCATATGTATGTGTGGCAAATACCGAAAAATCCTTTTTAATATAAAATACATACATATAATACGCCTTATGTGTGAGACTAGGAGAGAGAGAGAGAGAGAGAGAGAGTGAGTCGAGAAAGGGGGAAAAGTAGCATCTTCGCCTTTCAATCTAGGTCCTCAATCGGCTGCTTTGTGGTGACATTGGGTGCGGCCTACAGGGTGCCTTACTGGATTCCAATTGTTTCTCCAAAGTCTCTTCTCCCCTCACCTCAGGTCAATTAGAAACACCTGACCTGGAGAGGAAATAAAAAATAATTTACAATTTATTTTTTTGTTTGCCATTACACTATATCATATCTTCTTCATTGTACATTATATGCTACTATGAGTGATGCTTTTATATAGAGAGAGGTACGTATATGGTTATAAAAGTATATAGGTTTGAGAGTGACGATATAAAAAAGGGGGAAAGTGTTCTTATTACGTGGACAAAAAGTAGGCAGAGCCGTATTTTGTATGCATATATTGCAGGAATTGCTTTCTCCGTGCATACGTAAGAGACTCGGGCCATACCCCCTTCTCCTACTCACCCATGCTAGAGCTCAGCCTACCCTGTTGTGTCTTACCGTGTCGAGTCGACGGAGGAATACCAAAAAAGAGTGAGTGAGTGAGCGAGAGAGAGAGAAAGAAAAGTAGATATTCTTCTCTGTATATATTCACTTCTGCTTGTATATTTGCGCAGAGAGGCAATTTTTTTTGGGAGTAGGGAAACGAGTAGTACCACCAGTGATATGGTAAGTAATAGCCCATGCAGAAGAGAAAGTACAGTCTTCACCGCCGGCTTTTACCTTTTATTAGAGTGGAAAGGGAGAGGGATAGAGAGAGAGAGAAGGCTTTCTCCAGTAGTAGTAGTGCAGTATGATGATGATGATGGTAGTAGTAGTAGTGGTGGTTGGTTGTTGAGTTGAGTTGAGTGTATATATGTTTTGATGTTGTTGATGTTGACCATGATGATGATAATGCTTTGTGTGTGTGAGAGAGAAGAGAGAGAGAGTGCCTAAAAAAGTGGGTAATGAATGTATCCAGAGTACTGACGTCAGAACAATATTGATTCCTTCTTTTCTTGTCTTGTGCTCTCGTGTCGTGTGGCCTGCCTAGCTCTCTTCGCCTGTCCCATTCTGTACATGTGTGCTCGAGAAGAGAGTGAGAGCATTGCATATTGTATGTTTTTGTTATGTATGCATGTACATATGGTTGCGACTCCTTTACTTTCGCCTTTTCACTTTACAAATGTATGTAGATATGTACTATGTTCCCAACTTTTATCCTAGGAGGCAAACCGAAAATTTTGGTTTTTGAGGAAAGGAAAAGAGAAAGAGCAAAGCCAATATGTAGCTTTTTTTCCCCTACTTCTTCTTCCCTCTTACTCTTTTTCCGTTTCTGTGGTGGTGGTCGCTCCTCTTATCGTACTTTTAGCCTGTAATGTGATGATGATCCTCGTTTTTTCTATCTCTCTCGCTTCTACTTGTACTACTCTCCCTCTACTTGGTGACTTGACTTGGTGTTCATGTTGGTGTCATGTTGCATACTCAACATATGAAGGCAGGAAATGTAGAGGCGTGTGTGGACTTGGTGTTGGTTTGGTAGTAGTACTCCCCGGATTTTTTTTGCGGATTTATTTTTTTCAAATGTTATCATATCATTGGTACAGGTGACAGGTGCTCTTAATGGTGATGATGATGATGATGATGATGGTAGGGTATATATATACATATATAGGTATATGAGGACTGAAATTTTTTATTTTCTGTGTTTATTTTTGACCTCGAATAAAATGCGGCCATACTATATATTTCTTAGGGCACTTCCTGGAAGATAGGAAGTACACGTTTTTTTTTGGAGAGAAGGAAACAAAGAAATGCCAATTATTTTTACCTTATGACGAAGTAAAACACAAGTTCTCTAATCCCACAAACCCCAATGCTTTACATTTCTTTTTGGTCTTGCCGAGGATATTAGAAATTCTTGTCCACATGATGGCTTTTCCTGGAGGATATAAACGCTATGATAGTTGCTCTGTTGTGCATGGAACATTTCTAGAAGAAGGAATCGGTTGTAGTATTAGTAGAGAAGAAGATGATGCAGGGCTGTTGAGGCATGCCATAAGGCAGCTATCATGATAAAGTTTTTGAGAGGGAGAGAAAGCCTCTGCCTATAAAAAGAAGACGAATGAACCGTCTGCATCATTTCGTCATTCCATTTTTGCTTCTTGTTCTTGTTCTTCTTCCTCAAAACTTTTCTCCTTAATCTAGAAAATTATATAATATGAAGGAAGAAGAGACTTTTGCCATTGACATGAAAAGTTTTTTCTTTGGTTCATCTCATCAACCGTATATTACAAGGGTAGGGGGAATGCTAAAAATATTTGGTATATGAATTGGTAACGTTTGTTCCTCCAACCATGGATATTCGCTTGAATAATGGTATTTTTTAGGTATCATACGCAATTTTATCATTAATTCTTTTGGGACATTCCCAAAGCAATCAGATACAAGGGGAATTCAATGTAAACTCATAATTCTATGCATAACATTATCGGTTCGTGGGAAGGAGTAGCAGCGAGGGACAATGTTTTGCGTGTAAAGAGTACAAAATTATCACGCGTCACCTTCTATACAACTAAAACCACCGCATTGCTACAATGGGCATTAAACATGTGTGTGGCAAAGAGAAAGAGAGAGTTTTAAAAAAAAACTACTTGATACTAGTAGAGGAGATACATATAACGTGTGTATTTGTCTTATATATGACTTGACTTGTTCTCTTCCCTTGCTCTTTCACTTTTTCCAATCCGTGCTGATGCTGATGTGATGTTATTTCACCTTAGTTGTCGACTGTCTACGGGAATAACATGTTTAATACATTTTGTCCTTAGCACTTTCTTCATCAAATCTGTACCAACTACCAAAAACCAAACCAATACTTTAACGGTGAAAGAAAGTCTGCACTTGCACGCACATAGGCATGTATGAATGTATGTATGTATTTATGTACTTACAAAACAAAACAGAAAGAATGACGACAACGACAGTCAAAGTAGAAAGTTACAATGTGGTTTGCTTTTGCTTGTATGTTGCTCCTATTTTTGGTGTGAATTGGTCGTTCATTCTTCTTGTCGTACAAAAGGAGAGCTTTCATGAATGGAGTTAGTTGAGCATGATGATGGCCTTTTTATCACCGTATGTTTTGAGCTTTTTTTCTGTAGCGTGTGTAGGCTGTTGTAGGTAGCAAAAGGAATCTTAAATAATGAATTTTCAGAGGTTAAAAAGGATGCAATGAATGAATAAATTTTATGTTGATAGTTGATTGTAATGCGTTTTGTTCAGCAACGTTAAAATGTTTTTTTAAATAAATGTCTTTGCATGTATTAATATATTTTCAGTAGATCACTTGAAACCATTTTTTTACGCTTGTAGAATTCTGATTCAAATTACACGAAGAAAGCATAATATTTAAATAATCCACTTTGTTCAATTACATTATCCACAATTGCCAATTGTAGTGGGTTTTTACAAAAATCATAATATATATAGTACTTGTTCCTTACTACATGTCAGCAGCAGTTGGAATGACGTGCAAGCTTTTAATGTACTTTACCCATATTCTATCCATACACTATTACATTATATGTGCTCGTGCTCTTTTCCTTCCTTCACACGAGAAAAAGAAATTCGCTTTTCAACTTCTTTTTTTCATCCTTTGACGTGTTGGTTGCGTTGTTTGTGTGTGTGTATATGTGTATATAATGTGGAGCAGAGGTAGACTCACTCACGGTATCTAATCAAGTCATTTTCGTGTGAGTAGTCATCAGATCAACCGTCATTTGTCATGTCATGCATCATATTATATATCCCTTTTTATTCCCTACATACCCGTGGCATTATTCCCTTCCCTCATACTTTCTCATTCATATTGCATGTTTGTGTGTCTCCATTTCTTTTCTGTAAAGCCAGCTGAAGAATGAAAAGAGAGTGAGTGAGTAAATGTGTTTCTATGTATATCTAGTGTGTGCTGTGTGGTGTGAATTCCCAACACACGGCATGTCTTTCTTTTCCTCGTTTTTTTTGTTTGTCACTTTTTCTCACACTTTCAATCCCCGATGATGACGACAGCAAGCAAGAGTATCAGTCAAGAAGACCTTTTCCGTAAATTTTAGGGAAAAAAACATGCTGGCACCTTGTGCACATCACATAACCCGTTTCCTTCTAAAAGTGTAAGCTTTCGCTTAGCTCAGCGCAACTGTATGGCGACTTAATGAAGTAAAGAAAAGCTTATTTTCTTAAGTATGTGTGATGCAATGGAACAGGGGAAAACGAGAAACTGTCTCTCCCATCTCTTCTAATGAAATATATAACTATTATTCCAAAGCCGAGAGAGAGAGAGAGTGAAGGACCAATGCATTTTTAATCATCCAATCCATTTTTAGATTGCCAAATAACAAGAGCAAATATATGAACTTTTATATTATATGTAAGGATATATATATTGGTGCAGTGTCAAGTCCAAGGACTTTTAGTATACTCCCATTTTCTGGTATCTTATGCAAATATTGAGTTGAGGTCTATCTATTATGTGAGAGGAGTCATCGTCATGAAATCGAGATGAGAAAATGAATGGGTGCAGACATGAAACTGATGATGATGGCGTATGGAGTATTATGAATGTATGTCGACAGAGCAAAAAAAGAGGGTTGATAATGAAAATTGTTTACTTTTTGCAAGAAATGCCCACATATTCCTCTCCAGAGAGGATAATGACGAAAACGAGGATGATGATGAGTGCAACAGTTTACTTTTACTCGTTTTACTGACGCACTTTCCACCCACACATTATAGAGTATATGCTGTTGGCTTGCAGTACTACTACATTTTATGAATGAATCGAGTCCGATGGATCAGAGCCAAACAAGGAAGAGAAAGGGAATGTAAAAGCCAAACCTAGAAAACGCAAGGTTATGCTGAAATTGGAAATGAGGAAAGTACAGATTCATTTCATATTTGGAATCGTGTAGTACCAGTACCACACGAGTCGGACTAGAGCAAAAAGGCACCCCTTTTCCTCGTTCTTTCCCTTCATGCGGATATTGACCTAACAACACTACCAACCATGATTATGAAGCTTCATTTCATCTCCTTTGCTTGCTCTCTGTAGGAAAATGCTTTGCGTAAGTTCCCTGCTGCCTCGCCTCTTCTCTCGATACAAATGTATTATGCTATATCTCTGAGCTAAGTTTGTGTTCCATGAATGGATAGAACGAAAGATACAAACGACAACGATTTCTGAGAAAAAGATGCTAATGCAGTCCTCTTATCTTAATCTATGTTGTTGTTGTGTCTGCATCACAATAAACGCTTACAATTTTACGTCATCAGATGTAACCTTGATTTGATGCATAATCTAAATCTGGGTGATATTCAAAGCATAAAAAACGAAAAAAAAATAATAGTCTGAAAAATGCTTCAACAAGTTTACGGGCAAAATTCCAAACAGTAACCCATGTTTATTACGAAATAAATTCCCAACGTTAATCGGAAAATGACAAAGGTAAAAATCTATTTGCCCTTCTTGGCCTTTATCTTCCTCATGTAGAACTCCAGCTCTTTTCCTTCGAGGATGTAACCGTCAGCACGTCCTACTTGACCGGGGCGGCTAGAAACACAGGCTAAAAAAATAAACAAATGCAGAGATATTGTTAGATTGGGATAAGCAAACGTGAAATAGAATGGTATATCATTTAGAAGATTCTTCACTGAAACTCAGAGTAACTATGACTGATATTGGCGCTCACTGTGCAATAGCGATAAAAAATTTGATCATCCTTGTAAATCAGCTAAGATATAAACTAATGAATTAACCAGATTCAGGTAAAAAAAAAGTTAAATTGTTTACCTAAAACACGACCAGTCTGGCATTGCTCTTCAAGGGCAGGGTCAACTTTTGAGGTCTTTTGTCTGAGCTTAAGCTTCTTAACAACCTTCTTCGATCTTTTCTTATTTACGATAGCTTCTTCAGCTTCGCTCTACAAAACAAAAAATAATCAATCATCAAAATACTTTATGAGCACATAATAATTACTAAATAAGTAAGCAGCATTTATAAATAATGAATTCGTACCATTTTGGTTCCCTTCCTACGACCCAAAGGCAAACCGTAATGGCTTTCGTACCACTGCCTAAAGGGTGCTGCGTCGATAACAACAATAGCGTTCTTCACAAGAGTCTTGGTACGGACCAATTCATTGTTAGACGCATTGTAGACAACATCAATCAGACGAGTTTTTCTGGTTATACCTGAGATCACAAACAAATGCATCATTAGATTTCATCAATAAACATTTGTTGAAAAATATGTTCTTAATATTATACTATTATTAAGTAAAAGGGGCTGCTTCAGAACGCTGTGGAATGATAGGTGAATCGCTCATAATAATCAGTTGACACGCTGTCTCATCATACACAATATATCCAAGTTAATAAAGTTGGAAATGAGACTTACCCTCAGAACCCCATGACATGTTTCCGGTGTCAAGCCTCAACGCCCTGAATTTCTGATTTCCACCTCTAGTTCTAACAGCATGAACACGGCGAGCTCCCAACTGTAAAAACGAAACAAGAACAACAATACTTTAAAATTCAGAATCTTCAAAAGTAAATTTTAAAATCAGAATTAATTCATTTATTTGTGTTATATTGTTCAGAACGTTAGAGGTGATATGAATAATCTCAGCATTCTTAATCAGAGTCATAATTCATCATATTTACTCAACACTGGATAACTTTGTATCATGCAAAAAAAAAACTTTATTCAACATTAAGTAGAGGAAAGTTAAATGTTGATGGCTAGTTGAGTGATATTTAGTAATCCAAAATCTAAATCAGTCAGAATGATTTAAAGATTCATACCTTGGTGTTCGCTGCTGGACGTCCTAACTCGAACTTCCTCTTCTTCCGGATGGCCACACGCTTTCCTCCGGTGGCCCTCCTCTTGTGATAATGATCTCTTGAAATACCTTGAAATTTAGAAAACAAGAATGATTAAAAAATGAACATTTGCACACACAATATTTATTACAACCAGTGTTAAATCAGCTTATAATGTCTAATTAAAAATTTCTACCAGCTAAACATTTAACATTCAACTTCTTGTAACAAATAAACGTTCCGTTTACTTGTACTCCTACTAATTTAAATAAAACCTATTAACGCATCAGAAAGTTTACATAAACAATCAAATAAACTAAAAAAGAATCGATTCCCTAAAAATAAAAGTCGAAGATTAACTAACTGCATCTGAATCTGGCTTGGATCAATGGATCCATTAATTTCATCAAATTCCATAAAACACAAATGACAAAATCTAATCAAATATTCACAAACCATGTCATAAACTCATAAAATTAAGTTTGTTTATCCTTTAGACACCTTCCAAACACCAAAACTAATTCAAATATCTCATCTAAAATAAATTTAAAAGCATTTTAAATTTTAATCAAAACCCGAATCCCCTTCCTATTCACACACAAAACAAACATTTCAGACACCCATTCTCAATTTCAATCACATGCTTCGACTTTTATTTAACTGAAAAAATGGGCACAATGGACAACAATCACTGCAAAATTACTACCCTCTTTTCTAATCAAGGTGATAACAACAATTAATTAATATTTATCAGTGAACTTACCCATATTCGATGGATTTGATTAACTGCACGTTGAACCGGAGACCTTTCAGCTAAACTTATGACAGAATCATACCATCTCACAGCTTGTGAGAAAAAGGAATGCTCAAATGCATACAGCGGCCTGATAGAGTGTGGTTCGACTCAAATGTTCCCGTGTGCTTCAACATGCTCACGCCACGAGATCTTAGAAAGATGGGAATAAATGGGGCTTTGTGACATCATGCTCGCACCTATTCTGAAGGGGATATGCATTTACGAAGAAGAGCAAAACTGCAGTTGCCTGAAGAAGTAGGTGGAAGATGGCGGTTTCTGTTGGGTTACGAAGGTTTGCTTGGTTTGATGAGTGGGATGTGGGACGCTTTTGGCCATAGTCTTTGTTCACTTTAGTTAAGTGAAGTTATGAAGGGAAATTGACGCCTCGGCTTTGTTCGTATATCGTGTATAATAAAAGAGACGTCGCTACAAATTTTATGGATTATGATTTTAAGCATTTACTTACTTAGGTTGATTGTAGGTGTGTGGTTGATGATAGGAATGACAAGAAATAATTTTTTTTTGAATATAATATAATATTTTTATAGAATGTAGTATTTTAGGCTAATTTGTAGACAGTTGAATTACGACATTTAAAAGCTGCCTTCTTTGCAAAAACCTTTCCACCAATTCCGACACAAGAATAATTGCAGCTGTGGCGATTCCGATGGAGAGAATTATCATTGGTAATTGTATATCTTTACTTGAAACAATGCCTGATTCGGTGGTGTCAAAAATGGAGCTTGTGGTGTTGCTGGAGACACTCTTTTGGACAGCATCGCCTTTGCCAATGTAGTAGCTAATTGATTCCATACTTGCCAACCACATCCGCAATATCCCTCCTTGTTGAAGACGATATAATGTGGAGTCTGATGCTCCTGAAAGTACAATAGTAGAATCAAGGAGCATGATAAATATAATAGTGTGTGTTATGTTATGGCTATAAGTTAACTAACTTTTAAGTCCATGGCTGTATGGGCTGATGCCCAAACCGGAAGGAATAGGATTGATGGCATCAGGTGGTTTTCGAAACATTGATTCACCCTTGGAGGAGATTAAAACTTTGTTTGCCAGAGAGGTGATGAAGATATCAAATGCCACACAAGCCCGATTGACTTTCTCCCTCAGTACTTCAAAACACTTTAGAAAAAAATTTTAATTGCTGCAATTTAAAAAAGCATGGAATGAACTATTTTACCTATAATACCTGTGTCATTGTTTCCGATTCAATGTATCGCGCAAGAAATTTCTTGCTGAAGCTATTATTCATACTGTCAAAATAAGCTTTCATCGATCCCATAGCGAATCCACGCGGAACCCAGATCTCATAATCACTTTCTAAAACAAGCTCCTCAAACGTGTTTGGCATATGAAAGTATGTTGGAGTCACCAAAAATGATACTATTTTGGATTTGTAAAGACTGGAGAGAACAAGGATACAAAGCAGCCACACGGCTATAAGCAAAGAAATGAGGGCATTCAAAAATTTACTGTCAATGTCATTCCTCACATTCTTTCGTCTCTCCAAATCAAAATATTGGTTGCTTTGATCCAACAGGGGAAACAAAAGTGCACTTCCCACACTTGCAAAATTATGCACCCGCTCTGATCTCCGGAAACGGTCTATATTTACTTTGATTCTGGAGATGGTGACATAAATGGTAATTGACAAAAGAGTCCATGCAACAAACAGTGAACCCCAAACATGCATTTCAAATGGCTTACTCAAGAATGCCAAACTTTTCCCAGCCAGTTTTTGGGGACTTGTGATAAAGTGGATATAAGACCAAGAAATCACTGCTGAAAACGCGTACGCATGATTCCGCTCTGGCGTTAGTGATATTGGCATTGTTAAGATATTGTTAGACTTTGGAACAAATTGGTCCAGCACATTGCTCCCCTTTCCGCTTCCTTCCAGGGCAGATTTGTAAGTTGCATTGAGAGATTTAATGACGGTAGCACAAGTCAATTCACTTGGGGCATAGCTCATTTCAGAGCGGATGTGAGTTCGTTTATATCTCACAGCATCTTGGTTTGTAGAGTAAAAGGGTTCTATTACACCCACAGGATTCCCATCATAATTCACTAAAAACTTGTGTTTAACATGAAGTAGCTCGTAGTAAATCTCCTTGGCTGGAGCTGGGAAACCAAAATGGACAGAAGACCTTGCAAATTTTGACCATTTCCCTTGATAACCCTTCATTATGTAAATTTCGCAGCATTCCCCATATAACGCTGGTGAAAGTAAAATAGCATTTTGTAACAGGAGCAGAAGCTTCAAAGTTATGGATGTTTCAACAATGTAATTCGTTTGAGCAGACAAAGATTCAGATTCAACTATAACCCAATAGTTATTCCACTCCACGCTGCACTCAGGTGGATAAGGGAGGCAGTGGCCATGACTCGTAATAAACAGTTTGATAAACTCCGTCATATGATGTAAGATGTATATGATTATGAGCCGGCATGCACTAAAACGATTTGCTTTCCTTGCTCCAGAAAATGTGGGTTTTACTCGGTACTTTTGGGAGTATTCGTAAAGGCACGTTTCATTAGTAGAAATGGAAATGTTTTTAACCTCAACGCTTTGATAGTCTTCGTTAGATCCTACAGCCGAGAAGATTTCGGCGTAGTTTTCCTTCATTAGCACACTGGAAGCTGAGTAGTAGATGAAAGCAGTGAAAGGTTTTTCTGTGGTAACTGCGGTGGAAAGTAGGTTTTTAGTTCCATCGAGAAATGAGTTTGCTGCTGCTGCTGCTTTGGTTGTGGTAATCCTCAGTTTCAAAAGAAAAAGTTGAGTAAGTAAAATTTTAAACAAGAACATGCTGTTAGCATATTGCTTTTCGTCCTAGAGAACAACTTAATATCGTGAAATGTAAATCTCCTGGTTCTTGAACGAATGTTTGCAATTAATTTTGAGGTTAACGACAGCGGAGAGAGATACTTTTCAATTTCATTTAACTTGAACGAAATGATAAGAGTTATGAAAGAAAGACATGGAACAAGCAACAATCACCAAAAACTGTACATACATGCATATGTGCTGTTATATAATTGAAAGAGCTCACAATGCAATAACCAACAATGGCTCAAATGTCTATGCTTCCAGCTTTATAAATAAGTAATTTTTATTGCCTATCCCACATCAACGTAACGACAATAAGAGTAACATATTTGCGGAATTGAAGAACAGAGGAGGAAGAGGAGAAACCAAAAGAAAAATACTTGATTATGACAAATGTTACAATTACGAAAGACCAAACAGCATAGCTAAATGAGCTCATGAATTTCCAAACTGTTTATATGGAACAATGGAACCTGGCCTACCGGGTTGCCTACTATTGTTTGTATTATACAATTTTAACCTATGGAATCGATATTGTGGAACCGTGTATAATTAACGATGCTGTGACAAATAACTATAAAAATAGTTTCGCAACAATGAAAACTGTTTTGTCATTTATCATGAATGAAATTGTGCAAGTTAATTTCACAAGAAATAGGATTCTATAAAATGGCGAATGGTACATTTGGGCATCATTCGTATTTGTCCATTTTGCTAACTGCAACTTGAAAATTTCGGCAAGTGCACTTCCTTGTTAATTCTATTTACCGATTTACGTAGTGGTCGTATTTTACTAGGATTGAGACAAATAATGTTAAGTAAATAAATAATTTCCTCCATCATTTCAGTTAGTGATAGCGTGTGGGAATCGTACGTATATGTAAATGTAGATTAATGTTTGCATATAGTTTTTGATGATTCTGGTAGCTAGGAAAAGGGTTCATGGCCGTGAAAGTGGGAGTGATCAGACTGCACACTGCAGTGTTCCATGGCTAATTCCTGTTTTTAGTCCAATTACATTTCTAGTTTCTTTTGCGTTTGTTCCCACTTTCTCTGGGTTGCTGCTGACGTATTGATGGCGTGGTACACATAGGATGCAGAAAGTCTGTGATGAATCGTAAAAGGAAACTAAAAAACGGCAAGATGAATTGAATGTCGATGGTAGAAGGTGTAGATTGGGTTGAATCAGGAAATTGAAATTGGATGAAACCCTTCACATATCCATATGTACGTATGTAAGTGATGATAAAAATAAATGAATCCTTTCAAAATTAGCTATGTTGAGCGTTAGCTTCCTTGCATTTAAAAAGGACAGCTAACATAATTACAACTGTGTCGGCTGTCGGTATTTCTTTGGATTTTATTGCGTGTTTGCCAAAACAGTTGAATAGAAACATTTGAGGGAATGCAAAAAATTACTTTACGTGGCTACATGTCGGAATTTCCCGTTTGTACTGTAACTAACCGGATTCTTATACCGCGTGTAAATACATGGTTCGGTTTTGTTTTCTATTAAAGAAGCTTTAGAAATTTATTGACGGTTGATGGTACCGGTAGACAAGACACCATTAAACCTGGAACTGGAAATTGTAGAACTTCACTGTTAGTAAACCCATTTTAAAAAAAACAAGAAAACCTATTTTGCATGTCTGAACAGTGTAGAGATTGACGGAACGTAACGTACGCACATACATATAAATGTAAGTGTATATTTTGTTGTGATCAGCCAAGAAATGTTAATTACATTGTGGTATTTGAGTTCTTATCTTGTTGCTTTAAGTACGTTTAGGTGATGGAGTTCCAGGAAATATAAATATCTGTCAAAAAGATAACAACTGACACTTGAGATCATTTGCATTGAGCAGGAAATTGCAATGTTGAATGTAAAGTTTGCAGAATAGTTTCCCAAATCAACTTTTACGTGCGTATCAGTATCAAACATAAAATACCTAACAAACAAACTATGGAAAAAACTTGAGAGAACTGTCTGAGTATCTACATGGCATTTTATCAAGATTAAAATATGTCTTGTGTTGTGAACTTGCGGTTATCGAAATACTTTCTTTTACCTATAAAAAAAATCAAGCAAAGAAAATTGAAAAATAAAAGAATCTATTTTGAAACCCGAATGAGTCCATAACTTTCTCATGTGACATATGTTGTATTTACTCTTGAGTTATAACGGTCATTCCTATTTTTGCAACTGATAATTGATACACATCTATCTCCCATTAAAACATGCCCAAGTCTCATTTTTTTTTCATTTCACTGTAAAACTTTTATCAGCCCACACTCTTATCTCTTATTTCTGTCTTTCGGCCAAACTTTTACTTTAAGGATTTTTGCTAGTTTGTAACATTTTTTCTTAGATTTTTTCAAACTGAACGTTTATTGTACTTTCCTACTCCAAAACATAACATTTACGTCATCTTTTATGTACATAAACTATGTACTTCTCCATCCCATTACAATTTTTACAATGCCCAATTTTTTCGCGTGGTGAAGCTATTCAACATGTCCGCAGTAATAAATAAGTCTCTGCATCATAAAATGAAATGTTAGTTTACTTGTATGCGGAATTTTTTGCGTTTCAGTTTCCCTTTTACCCCATAAAAAACATTTTCTTTTTCTGTGTATGTTTTGTGTAAACTTTTTTTTTTAAGAGAAGCAATGTGTAATGTAAGCCAACCCATATATTTTTTTGTTGTTGTTGAATTTGTAAAGAGAGAGAGAAAAAAGACATCCATTTGAGTCGCATAGATATCTATTTATTATACGCATCTTTGTATGTAACTGATCCATTCCACAGATTCATTCAGGCATTGAAAAAGACATAACACTAGTGTCTTTCTTGTAGCAAACTTCTTAGTAGTAAAGTCTTTACGTAGAGATTTCAATCTAAACCAAGTATCATTTTGAAACGGTCTTGCCCTTTCTTGCCTTCTCATTTTCATTCACATTCCATTTCCATCTGAGGCAGCAGAAGTGAAGAAAAGTTTTGGTGGTGTGGTGGTGGTGGTGAGAGCAAAAAGGCAACCAAACCAGCAGCATCAGCATAAGATATGGATACAAACACCACAGTACCAATACCACATCACACAAGTCACATCTCCTCTTATTTCTTCGTTTTTTCACGCACATCTCTCTTTCACATATGGGATTACATATCTTAAGACCCACACACACACACACATGAGCCTCCTGAAATGAGACTTTGTTAGAAAATGCAATATTTAAGTCAGACAATCTCGTTAGTAGTAAACAAAAGGGAACGAATTCTTTGGAAGATGCCCGCATCACATCATCCACACTTTTATACCATTATACAAAAAAAAAATATATACGGCCATGCCACAACAATTCAAACTCATGAAGACCGTAAAGAATCTCGTATATTGTAAGCCGTTATAGGCTGTATAAAGGCACATACGTTTTTGTGAATGACGACTTTTTCCTCTTGACGAGGAGGAAGACGAAGGAGAGCAAGACGTAAATGAGAAACTGTAGTTTTTTATTGTTTGTCTAACAAAAAAAAAACGTAATCGCAAAAATCTCCACGAATATATACACACACACTCATCGTCCAAGTCATGAGCCAGAACCAAACCAGCCCTTGCCTTTTTTGGTTGTAGTAAGCAAAGGAAGCACATGTGTCCAAAAAATTGTATAAACAGAGAAGCAGCCATCACAATAAACGATAACGAAGACGAGACCCACAGTTCCATTCCATTCCAGTTAGAGCTAGAGGGAAGGAAAAAAACGTTTTGTTTGTATCCAGAAGAAATGAACAATCCAGAGCTCATCTTCTTCATTTCATCATCATCTTCAGCATTCTCAACACATCCTCGTGGTTGATCCGTATATGGAAAACGGTAAATGGGTTTTTGTTGATGATGAGATGCCATGCATGTCTGTTACGTAATATAAACTTTAAGGATTCTTTAGGCAAAGTAGCGTAAGAGTGAGTGGAGAGATGAGAGTTTGAAGTAGAGGAGGAGGCGGTGGCTCTGTGAATATGAAGAAGAGATGAGACGTTTTTCTTTTCTCTGTTGAAAATTACAGGAAACACCCCGACATTCTATTAGTTAATGACATCATCAAAAACATTCCAGTTTAACAACAAACCGTTTTTACGTCCTCTAATTCTCCTGCTCAAATTGCTCTCTTTTTTTCTCCCCTTTTGTCTTGCCCGCAGCTCAATTTGCTTTTAATAATGTCAAAACTCTTGTTCCGAACTTGGGAAGAAAGAAGCCTAAACGGACGGTTGCTTGCATACATATTACATACCAAATATCATAAATGAATGCGCGTGTGGTGTGTTGGTGAATGAAGGGGGTTGGGGAGAGTGCGTGGACTTACATAAATATGTTCATTTTTATGAATAACTGTGTGTGTGTGCACTATGCATATACACCATTTGTGTTGTAAGTAATACGATTATTATTAACATACCGGAAGTTATGGAACATGGCAATAAATTTTGATGAGGTTGGTTCTTTCCAAGAAAATATTTCCATCTTGGGATGTATTAAAATGGTCTAAAGCGTGGGTATGCATTATTGTTGATTGTAGTAATCTTTTTAAAGACATATTATATTACGGCTGACATTGTATCATCATACCATCATGATCAAGATAATGAGTTTAAGCTTAAGCGTACGCAAGAAAATCACACAAAGATAAACTAATACTGTGCATAATATCTTCGTAATAATGTAGCTCTCCCAGATTGTTTTTGTTGACAGAGAGAATGAGCTTACAAAAGTGAGTTCTACGATGGATAAATGGGAACTTGTAGTAGTAGTCTTGTAATTTCAAGGAATTTCTGATAATCTTCACATTTCTACAGCTTGTGCTTATTACCATTTCATATTTCATCATGGGCCATAAACACCATTCCAAGAAAATTTTGTCATGTAGATGAGATGGGAGCCGGAATGGAATGATGTTTCACTTCAGGCCAGGCTTTTTTATTTGGTTTGGTTTATCCACATCCACCACCATCACCACCCCTTCTTTTTTTGCTGTTAAAAATGGATCGTATGCATAATATATCTTGATGTCAGCGTCATTATTTTTAGCTCCGTTACTAACATTTTCGCAACTTTTTATGGGAGATATAAGACGGTGATGGCAAAGGCAAGCTTTCCAGCTAAAAGGGGATTTTAGGTTTTAAGAAAAGAAGAAAGGACAACACAAGATAGCTTTTAGTACGCCCATTTTCATTACTTAGAATTTCACTGTATTTATGTTATCCATATTGTATTACACAAGGTTTGTGTACATTAAGAAAACCTCCACATTTCAACTACTGACTGATTAATGATAAAATGTGTGAAAAAAAGATGAGAAAATCCTTCCCCTGGTCAGCCACTATAAAAAAGGAGCCGACAACTACTGCCACTACTGCACTGCATTTTGTCTTGATATAAGTACTCTGTTGCCAAATTCGATATTCAGAAACGTCGTCGTCAGTAAAAGTACTTTCCAGCTAAAGAAAATATATATTAAAGCTTTGTGTATTTTTAGGTTCCATTTGTATTGGTATGGTACAC
Organism: Orchesella flavescens; assembly: GCA_964034955.1. Classification (NCBI taxonomy): domain Eukaryota; kingdom Metazoa; phylum Arthropoda; class Collembola; order Entomobryomorpha; family Orchesellidae; genus Orchesella; species Orchesella flavescens. The sequence goes on from OZ035955.1 coordinate 8,646,874, forward strand.
AATATGCATATAAATGTTTCATCAAGTTGATGGGATGTTGATGTCTCTACGAAAAAGCTCATTGTTGATTTTTGTCTAAATGGTCTTCTTCTGTCTAGTCATCATCAAATCCAATCCAATTTCTAATTTGAACACTTGCGACTACCTAATATAATACCAACATACAACACCATCAACATCAATGTCTTAGCTGGACCTCTTTTTTTGTTGTCTTTTTATTCCATTTCATGTGTCATAGTCAACTTGGTTGGTCTTTTGGTAGTCGGTCGCCTGCTATTTACTCCTACTCCTGTTCTTACCTCACCTCACTCGCACTTTTAACAAGTACTTAGGGAGCCTCAGAAAATTAGGCATTATTTATAGCAAACTCAAGGACAAATTCATTTTCCCTCAGTCTCTATTTTTTCCTCTTTCAATATAAACTATAAACGTTTTTACCCTGAACCTTTTTAACAGAAATGTCCACTCTTTGTATTCCTTTGTCGTGCTACTATTTCTTTTCTTTCTCTCTCTCTCTCTCCTTGGCTTTGACACCAGGCCAGGGCAGTGTTGCTGACACAACAAAAAGCCCTGCTATTACACATTAAGGAATTCAGACACGTCTGTCTCCCCTTTGTCCAGTCACTCATTTGGTACGACAACGACTACTGCTACTACCAAAACCAACTCTAACCACTTGTACAAAAGGCCACTAGAGGAATCAAAAGGGCAGAAGAGTACACATAACCCTTGAAAAGAGTATAAAGAAGAGGATCCACTTTTATATACTTTCTATATAATACTCTATTAACAAGTACACTAGCTAGATATTTATTTCATGGGGATTTACATGGATGGTGACACCGCGAGTCAGCCTACTAGCCTCATCCTCCAAAGCCACCACCATCACCAGTCCCACACCACCACAGAGCCTCCTTTCTCGTTACATTATTATCATATAATATGTTACAGTCCTTTCTAGGAAATTTTTTATACCTTTTTTTATATCGTTTTCATATATCTTGTCACACGTTTTAAAAATGCAGTTTATCCTCAGAGTAAATACTTCTTCAACACCTTGCCTTCCATCCATCCATGGTATTATGGACATGTCCCTTTTTCCTTTTTATTTATCAAGACGAGTTTCAGTTTCATTTTATTTACTGCTCCTATAAAATCCACCTTTTGCTACTGCCACAAGTGATAATAGCAGACACATATCTATTCATGCGTGTATCATGCAATCCAATTGGATTGGTATTTTTTTTTAAATATCTCGCTATCTCTACATTACATACATACACGAGTAGGCTCAGGCTCAGGCTTAGGCTTACTCAAACGTATGCATATGCATAAGAATAAATTGTATCTTATTTCTTCATGTATTTTATAAGCTCGAGCTGCTAACATGCTCAGATTGAATGAAATAATGAATCACGCAGGCAAAGCGAACCACTTCTTTTTCTCCAAAAAAACTCATAGGAAAAGAAAAACCGACCAAAGGTTGAAGGTAGATGGTAGGTTGCAGATTACATGGTATGCTATGTCATGTGCTGCTACTTTATTCCATCTTCAATCCAATCCACCAGAATCTACTTTTCTTTTCGGTGGGTTCAAGTTTCCCATCACATCAGGTTGATTTTAGGTTGATCTTACCTGCATTTTTTCTCAAGAAGCAAAAGTAAGTTTGAGTTGCTAGTTATTTGTTGGATGCTGATTCGTAATAATGTTGAACTTCTGTGTGTAAGTGGAGACCTAACGAAGAAAAACAACTCTTGTCTTGTTTGCTTCTGTGCATCTAACGATTAAAACTTTGAGATGAGATGAAAACGAGGACGATGGTAGGACCGAGTATTTCATGCATAAGAACAAGACGAAATAGGGTACCGAACGTTCAGAGAGAGAGATGAAGATGAAACGACGGAGAAGAAAGAAAAAAAATACAAAGTACCTAAAAAGATGTCATGATGAACATGTTGAAGGAAAACCGCTATGTAACACAAAGGAAATGATGTATACTCATGAATCCATCTCATCAAGGATGAATTTTTTCATGGAAATGGTAGAAAATAGAGAGATTTTTCTTCGTCATTCGTGGGCCAGGATTGAATTACACGAAAAGAAAGATGATGATTCAGAGCAAAACTTTACATTTTGAATGATGATGATAGTGGTGGTGGTAGTGATATACATTAACTTCACCGCCGTACCAACCAAACCAACACCACAACACATAACGTATCACATCATTATAGTCATCATCATAGCCATTATCATCATCATCCGGTAAAGGCATCACTCACCCACTCCCAATTTTCGCTACTACCATAAAAACCAGCTCATTTAATACTCTTCTTCTTTCTTTCCTTTTACTTTGCTATGGAGTGCATATATATATGTATATCCATCGAAAGAAGAAAAAAATTATTTTTGGGCTTTCATCTCTCGTTTCTACCCTGAATCCGAAATGAGAGCATTTACCCCAAAAAATGTAGTATGACTATATGAGATAGAGGATATCATGCATTAAATTTTTTTTATCCTATTCCAGTACGCCTTCTCTTTTCTTTCTTTTTTCAGTCTCCACTTTTTTCCTTCCGACTTCTTCCTTCCTTCAGGAAAAAATAACATAACACCATCACTTTACTATCATATACTTTTCTTATGCCCTTTTCACTTGCACTGTTGAATGCTTCCTTGGTGCGCGTGTTCAATCTCATTCACAGCCACTTCGTCTTCGTCTTATCCGTCTCCCAAATGAAAAGAAGAAGAAGAAGAGCTTTGCACAAAAAATTAAAACGGTTGATGCTGCTGCCGATGCCTGCCGTTTCTCTCTTTTGCTTGCACTTCCTTTTTTTTGCTCCAGATTTTTTGGAGAGGAACATAATCCGAATTGTATAGAAAATGTCTAGAGAGAGAGATCCAGCAAGTCAACCCTAATCTCCAATATACAGTATTTCTCGATTTGCTCGTATTAATTCCTCTCCCAAGCACTTACAATTTTGTCGCGTTTTTATTGCTCAATTCCACTTTCCCATCAGACAAACATTTTCGATAAAAGTGCAGCATCATCACTAGTAATTTTACCATCATTTCATTTTCGTTTTATGTTGGAACTGGATCCTTTTTTCAGGAGATTTTACTCTCTTATGTCGGTTTGAGTGTAGGTGGCTTACAGGTCCAGGTTGTTCCCATGATCCTCATCCCCAGTACTTAATCATCATCATCATCATCATCCCATCTCGTTTTCCTCTTCGTTCATGCATACTCAAGTGCACACATAAACGATAGCGAAGCATTTAGCAAGTGCAATGGAACAAACTAACAATCTGAAATCCCTCTAGCAGCCCCCATCATAATGTTATTTACCCAAAAAATTCTACAAAATTTCAGTTTAGTCAATATAAGCTCGTGATATGATGGTTCACCAATGCCGATGATAATATATGAATGCGATGATCAAGTCTCATATGCCCAGACACGATTTCAAAAGGAGAAACTTTTTTCTGTCTTTCGGTTCACCAATATTATATTTAGTGTATGACAAGAAGGATATGATGAGGAGAGCAAGCACAACCAAACCAGCGCGAGCGAATACTTATGCATTTTCATGGATTTTACATTCAGACTTTAGAGAGCTTTAGTGTTTTATTATATTGTGACATGACAAGGGTAGGATTTTTTAGAGAGACTCTAACATCTAGCTATAGAGCTCTTCTGGAGTCTTGGTCTAAAGGGAATGGAAAAGAGAGTAGAGGTACCGCATCACAAAAAAAAGTAAGGTTTTATAGTTTTATAGAAAGACGTAAGACATATTGTTTGTGTGTGCATGGAATATATATAAGAATATGTTTATATATTGACTATCATATGCCATTTGAGTATGTATTAATGCATTTGAGTTTTAGTTGGATCTTATGTATTTTTTTGGATGAATTGGACAGCAGGGAATAGGGCAGCAAGGGAAAGCTTTCTTGTTCACACAGAGAGAGACTGGCATGAGAAGAAAATGAATGCATGAGACATGACGGGGAAATAGTTTGCTTTTATAATGCCCCTACATATACCTACATGTTCTTCGGTTTTTGTAACATAGTATTATATACTTTTAGTTATAGTAGTTCCTCAACATGTACCTATGTTTGCATACAAAGTAAAAATACGGAAAGGAAGGAGAGAGAAGGAAAAAGAGCGGATGGAATGATGAACACAGTGTATTATTTGTACTATACAGTGGATGGACGGTATGCGAGAGCTCTGAGTCTGTGTGTGTGTGTATGTGTACGTTTCGATGCAAATGCAATCCAATCCGACCTGGCTGTGTGAGGGTTAAAAAGGATCTTTTTGGTTAAGCTTCCAAGCTTTGCTTACATCCATCCCTGAGCATTATGTACAAAAAGGTTTTACCTTATAGCTAGTTTTTCTTCCCCATAATATTAATGTGTAGAAGAATCATAGAACGAATGTTTATAGAAAAGAAGGAGCATAGGTAGTGGTGGAGTAGTAGAAGAGCGTGAGTGAGCTCTAGCTAGACTAGAGCTCTTCTTGGTTGCTAATACTAATGCTAGGATATTTCATTTCATTCTTCCGACCGATCCTCCAGCAGCAACAACAGAACATCACAACCCGTACAACGAGCCAGACAGCTCAGCAGTCAGAAGAAGAAGAAGTAGAGGAAAAATAGGATGTGGATGGATGTGTAATGTTTGTAGTAGAAGTTGAGTATGGATTCAGTACACATATAGAAAAGTACACACTCGCACTACACACAAAAGTATTATGTATTCGATTTTGAGCCTTTTTCTTTCGCCCTCACTCACAACTCATACACACTCACTCACCGAGAATTCTCTTGAGAACGTATCACTACAAAAAGATATTCTGCTTCCAAGGCTCTAGTCTAGTAGTAGATGGGAATTTATTGCATTGCATCTTTTTCTCCGTTTCTCAACAACTATCCAAAAACTATTGGTACAAGTGTAAGATTATATATTTTTTTCATCTCTGATTCTCTTCTGATATACAATGTGAATAATATTATTGTTGTAAAATAGTTTCTCTCTTTCCACTCTCCACATTCCTCCGTGTGTCAAAGTCAGACACTGTGCTCTGTGTGCTCCGCTCTTCTGTTCTCATACGTGTCATGTAGTAATGTAACATTTTGGAGATTTTTCGGAACTTTTTCTTCTTTCCCATCTCATCTCTCACATGTTTGAAGAGTGAAGAATAGCAGCAGTAGTAGTATCAAATCTCAAGTTCAAGTTTCCAGGAAAAGAAAGAAGAAAAGTGAAGTTGGTAGTTGTTGATGGAAATATATTTTATGTGAGGAAATCAGAAAAATACTTTTTTCATCCTTTGGATCACATCACCGTGATTTGATTTCTCTGCCCAACCTATTTAGTTGGATTGAAGAAGGAAAAGCAGAAGGAGAGAGCAATGGGAGAAAATTGCACGTAATATCTTTGTGAGTGTTTTGTTTAGTAGTAGTAGTAATATTATTCATGTTTGTGTGACACACACACACACACACGTTATTTCACCCGTGTCTCCTGCCCCTGGTGTGAGTGCCCTTACATTACATTTTGTGTTGCGTTATTGTTATTGCCATTGCGTATATGTCATGTCATTACGTATTCAATATCATTGGTATTTCTCTTATTTCTTCTTCATGAACCGTCGTCTTTGTTTGAAGGACTGCTGGGTAAAAGGAAAACTTTTTTTTCTGTTTTGGTATTCGGTATGCATAAATAATATTCAGGTTCACCAACAAGACGCAATCCTATCGTTATGTTATGTCAGGACGCAATAGGCCAACAAGATAAGAAAGGACAGGGGTACATTATAAATGTGAAGACATGTGTGAGAAACAAAGTGTACGCACGTACAACGTACAGGAATCACATCGTGAAGTGAATGCAATGGCAATATGTAATGCAAAGAAGCAATGTTGATTTTTACTTTACTTGTCTTCTTGAACTCCTCTCTGAAGAGTTGAGAGTTATAAGGTAGAATATTGTACGGGCGGACATGAAATGGAATAGTTGTCATAAAGCCGGATTTGGCTTTTAGATCCCTTTTTATTTTTACTACCTCTACTCATATCACATCACATCACATTTTTATTCTCCATCCGCCTTCTGAGTCAACGACTGAAAGAGTAACACACATAGATAGTAGTAGATAGACTCGTTGCAAAATAAAATATTGAGAGAATATGTACATTTAGATTCTGTATTTTGACTTGGCTGGAAAAGTTCATGACATGTAATGTCCTTTTGGAATTCGATAGCTCTTTATATTACGCATAATAACATCATACATTTTGCTTTCAATGGAGAGTAGGAGTTGAAAGCGGAAATCCATTCACGTACAATCACAGCCGCATACCTATGTATTATTATAGAAGACGGAAGGAGACAAAAAATAAAAGTCAACCATAATCAATATCATCATATCATGTAGTATGGTAGTGGCGAGCAGCTCTTTGCCTTCCACAAGGTTTTACTTATGACAATGCTGCGAGTGAACGAACAGCAGCGCGAGCCAGTTGTCCAAACCAAATAGCCTTAAAGGTCCACTTGAGTTTCATTTTCGTTCCTCTTGTAGTATACTATAGAAGTAAATATAGTGGTGGTGAAGCACACACAGAGATTCATTTTTGAGATATAAAACTCCATTGCTCTTTTACCAGCCTACTTTACTTATCCATAGGTGATAGTATATATATATGCAAGAGTTAGATAGCAAAAAAGGTCTCGCTCCTTCAACAACGTTACCTCTGTGTTATTTATCTTCATGGAGTTGAAGCAAATGGACCCTTTTTTTGACGTATGCATGGATATTATATATAGGTATAGATTCACATTACAAATTTGTCTTGTGTTTGAATAGTTGGGCATTGCACTCGGCAAGGCTCTCAATCATCCCTTCAATCCTCATCCTGTTTGCTCCCTCTTGAGCTCTTTACAATTTTTCTGGTCAGTTTACACATTTGAGCGGAATAAGAAGGTATAATATAGACACACATTCATGTGTTCACGCTATTCTAGTTTTTCAACCAGTTCCGTTGAATTCTCCCCTTTTTTGTCATGTTGTAAATCATCATAGTCATCATGACAAAACATTACTCGCAATAAAATAAATATACCTAGGAAGAAAAAAAAGCTGAGAAAGACTCTAGGACAGGCAGGACTAGATGGTTCCAAGGTACTTACTAACTACGTCGGTCTCTCCTGTCACCTGTCCTGTTCCCAACAACAATAAAACTTTCTTTTTTAATTTGCGTCTCCGCTCCGGTGACAAAGTAGGCAGGCAGCTAGCTCTAAACCCTACTGTACTCTAAAATGTTGAAACTTTTTGTGAGCTGAGCTTATGTATTATTGCTCCCCAAAAGTAAACACAGGTGCAAAAAAAGGACAACTCCATTAAGTCGTTACACTTGGAATTGAACAGTCTTTTTGAGAGGTACACTACACCCGCGCGATGTAACGAACAAAGTAGTTACTTAGTTATCAAATCTATCCATAATAGATTTCATTAATTTTGCTAATGTAATGTAATAATGCATGTGTTTGGGTTTAAGCTTTTAGCTTCAAGTTAGCAGAAAATGAAGTTGCATGAAGTTATAATAATAAGTATGTACATATGTAGGCGGAAGATAAACATAAGAAGAAAGTGGAGTGAGTAAGATAAGACATGAGTAAAATTAATCATGTAAAGTGCTTCCAGTATTACTGTGATGAATCTCTTGTTTTGCTTTTCTTCCACCGCAAGACATATCTCCTTCTTTGACAAGGAGAAAAATAAAGAGTTCAAGGAGAAAAACGAAAACCATGTGCAGCACATGTACACACTCTCTCCATTTGTATTTACAGAAGTGCAGATGAGCAGAGGACAGTGTCTTATGTTCTTCATCTGTCATACTTGTACTCACTCACTCACTCCTCTTCTAATTTATTTTGTAGCAAGTTACATCATCATGATCCTCATGAAGTGTGAGGTTAAGTGATGTTGCCTCTTGCATTTATAAAGTGAATTCATTCATCAATTTTCATTTTAAATATTTACACGGGGCACAGTTAAACATTTCAGGAAAAAAGTGGATGGCTAATTTACATAAACCAGGTGAAAAGCATAACAAATAATAACGAGAGATTATTATTATATAAAGAACAAGAAGTAGTCTTTTTCCTTCCTCTACAGTTTCTGTTACTGTTACAATGCATAAATAATATATAAACGTGCACGAACACACAAGCAAAACATGAGCATAGGTAGGTAGTATAATGAACTTCTTTGACGCGAGTTTGGTGTGGTGGAGTAGAGGATAAAAAGTCAGAAAAGTGATGATGAGAATGTATGAAACAGATTCATGAATCCAAATCCAGGAGTAACAACAAAGCATTATGCTTTAAAACCATATCATCCCCAACACACACATTTCTCACTTACACTTCTGCATTCATTCTTTTCTCTCATGAGATTATCACATAATCTCCAGTTTTTTACACACCATTAAACAGATAACAAGAGTGTAAAAAATAATGTTTCAACTTGTCAAGTTCTATTTATTTATATCTCAAATCCTGACTTTGGGAAATGATATGAGGCTTCGCGTGCATAACTTCTCTTCGTGTGTTTTATGTGGAGTAGTAGAGAGATGAGTTGAGGAGAGATAGCGAGAGTTACTAGTCAGTCAGAGATGAAGTGGATACAGATTGTATTTTGTACTACATACTACTACGCATATTTTTTTTGTCTGAAAAGCATCTGAGGATAATGTATCACATATATATACATTCTTTTCGTATTTTGATAGGAAGCTGATATCACCTAATATGTTTTTTATTTTGATAGGAAGGAAGCCCAATCTTTTGGTGTGTGACAGCATTTTATCAAAAGAATAACTGACTGATCATTCATTACTGTAAACACGCAACTTTTTGGAACACCTCCAGTAAAACAAGCAATAATGCATGTGAACACATGAATTTTGTGAGGTGTCAACTAACTCTCTGTGTATATCCTCGTGTGATACGGATTTAACGACTTCCACAACTCGTTCTTGTTGTGTCGTGTGCTAATAATCTTATTATGGTATGAAAAGTATGAAGTGCTGCTGCTTAGTTCGAACGTGAAATCACAGCCGGAAGCTGGATAGAGGGTTTAAGCCGGAAAAACAAGGCGAGAGGAAAGAGGAGCATATAGTACTATAGCTCCTCCAGTCACACAAGTTTTGTGACGCTGAAAAAGTGTAACAGTTTACACGAATGGTATTATTACTATTATTTATTTAGTGTGTGTGTTTGTGAAACTTGAGTACAGACAGAAAGATGGAACAAAGACGGAGTGTAATAAAGACTATCCTCATTTTCCTGTTGTTGCAGTTGCCAACACCATAAGAAAATAATACATGAAACGACCGGAAGTGGTTGGGATATCGGTCATACTACTTCTTTGACAACTCTCGATATCAATTTCCAATAATTGAAAACTTGCAGTGATAATAATAATTCAGTCTTGTTTGGACAATCATAATATTCTTCATGTCAGTCAATTGATTTTCGTCCGTCCTACCTTCTATTTAAAAAAAACTGAAAAAAACGACGACCACGCACAAACAGTTCGCAATGCATAGTTCCAATCATCCTCACCATCATCATCACCACCACCACTCAGAATCCAGCTCGAGAAATGGATCACATCATTATCAGTTTCCACATGTTCACTACAATCCAAAGAAGAAATCATGTTATATGTTGTGGCTCTCGTCTTGGCGAAAGCAGAGCAGTTTGTCACTCTATGTATTCATCTCAATCCTGTACCTACTCTCAACCCCTTCGTCAATAACGTTAGTCAATGCCGCAAAGGGGCCTGGGAACAGGCATAATTCAAACAGTGGTGATAAGGAATGTAATGGAATTGGGAATGTGATAAGAAACAAGGGATTCACATACCCCTGGTGGGAACAATCACCTCTACAAGCCGCTGGTTTAATAGCATCAAACGAGCAGCGAAACTCATCGCTAGATCTTGAGAATAGTAGCGGTTGCGCTTTGGGACAGACGGGGCAGAAAGGTGTCAAGTGTTGCAGGGGATTTGACACGGTGACACAGAAAAATGAGATTGCCTCCATGTTCAACGACAAGTGGATGGGTCCAAAGCTCTCCTCTGCGGCAGAAATTTTCAAAGAGCGGAAAAAGAAATTTGATGTCACTTTCAAGGATTTGTTGACTAGGGCCCATGGATCTTTTCATGCTATGTTTGAGCGAACGTAAGCAAACTTTTTTGCATTGTAATTTTTGCAAGTAATTGGTGTATAGGACAGATTATTGCCTTATTTATAATCATTGCATTATATTCTTCTGTGTGAACTGTAAGAAGGCAATATTATGTTAGTATTTGTATTATTTTATGCATGTGCTTATGTAATTGCAGGTATGGTATGTTATATATCCAACACGCTCCAATTTTTCACGCTCTCTTTACAACTCTGGAAACTTATTATGACACGGGTCGAGATTCTTTGGAAGCGAAACTCAACGAGTTTTTTGCCATTTTGACTCGAAAAATGTTTGAAGTATTGAATGCCCAGTATGACTTTGATGATAGCTACTTATCTTGCGCTACAATTGTAGTAAGTGAGAAACAAGGAGGGGATTTGCACAGACAAATTGTTTCTAGTCTTCGACGATCATTTGTCGCCACGAGGGCCTTGGCCCAAGGCTTAGCGGAGGCGGATAGGGTTCTAACTAATTTACAAAAGGTATAAATGACGCACAATTTTCTAGCATTTATATAGCTTCTTTATAATATCTGTCTCTGAAATTGAAGGAAGGAAATGCTGACGTTGACATTTTCTTCAAACATTTTTTTTTAGATAAAAGTTCCTCAGGACTGTTTACTTTCCCTCTCCCAAATGGTTCACTGTCCTGTTTGCGCTGAGCAGCGAGCATTCAAGCCATGTTTACCTTTGTGTACAAGCGTCACCACAAAATGCTTGCTCTCCACAGCCTCCATGAATAAACCATGGACAGAGTTCACAAGTGCTCTGGAAGGGATTTTGGACAGGCTGCTGGGCCCGTATAATGTGGAAGCTGTGGTGGAGCCTATTCACATCAAGATCTCAGAAGCTATCATGAACTTTCAAGAGTCTGGCACAGACTTGAGTCAAGCCGTGTTTGCCAAGTGTGGTAAGCCCAAGCTGAAATCTGCGACGAGAAGCTTTCATAGACGGGATGTGCCAGCTTTTCCACTCAAAGAGGCAAAAGAAAGTGATACTATTGATGCGGATGATGATGATGATAATGATGACGACGTGGATGTACATAATGATAAAGGGGACAACGAAATGATGCAAGCTGATAGACATGGAGACGTCCGTGGTCATCCTTCACATCATGATGATACTCAACCCAGTAAATCTCTGGAGAAGCTCTTGAAAGAGATTAAGAATAAGGTGAAAAAGTCAAAGACGCTCTGGAATGTTTTACCACGTCAAGTTTGTAACGGGATCTCAAAGGATTACTCTTCTCAACTATGTTGGAATGGATCTGCCGCTATAAAACCGGATAGGAATAAGAGTGCTGAGGAAAGTGAAGTGGGGCTTCCGCCTGGAAAGGGACCACCAAATTTATTGGTTGCTGAACAAGTTCTCATTTTGCAATTGATCACGGATAAGCTTCGGGCGTCTTATAATGGGTTGGATGTTCAATGGGTTCAGGATGTTGGTAAGTGGCATATGCTTAGATATAAATTATTTTGCATACAAAATAATGCTCTCAATTTAATAAAAAGGTTCACTTTTGTAAATGAATTGGTTTTCCCTTTTCAAAATTTACAGCGGATGAGCTAGATTTTGAAGGGAGTGGAAATGTGTTGGGATCCGGCTCTGGTGAAGTTCCTGACGATCTCGAAGATGGAGATGATGACGACCCCAGTGGAAGAATCAAACAAGACAGGAGACCTCCCATTATTCCCCCATCCTCCACAAATTTCAATCAACCCGGCTCTCGACCCAAGTTCCCACTCCGACCTCCTCCTCCCATCCTCACATCTCATCCCGGTTCCAACGGTGGAAATGATGGTGACGAAGATGAGGACGAAGATGATGATGATGATGATGACGGTGATGGGAACATTCGCAACTGGAACCTTGGACCCAACTTTAATCCAACCCTTAGTAACAATAATAATAAAAGACCAATTCTTGGAGGTGGCGGTGCTGGTAGCGATCTGGATTTTGCTCCACCACCACCTCAACCACCTAAAGTCAATCCAAGACCTCCCATGCCAGATATCCCCTTCACAATACCGACGACGACAACAACAACAACAACAACCACAACTTCAACCATGAGAACGACCACAAGAAAACCGTCCGACTTGGACGTAAGGAAGACGACGGTTAATAGTAGTGGTCATGGTGGTGATGCTAGCAGTGCTATCGCAGTTTTTAAATTATTTAGCCCGATAATCGTATCCATGATAGGAAAAGTATTTTCATTTAGCTAGACTATACTCCTAGTGTTATAATAAGTATATTATATAGAATTTTAATCTGTAATTAAATTTATAAATATAGTGTATAGAGTTTAGCCGTTAGCTTACATAGATATTATTACATTACACAAACTATTTAAACTCATGATCAACTTGTTCCTTTTAGTAATTTGATTATATATAGACGAATTTACACAATATATTCATTGGGTTGGAGGTTGTTGGAACGGATGAGAAGAATATATGAGAGCAGCAACTTTTGTGAAAGTATAACCACTCGCTGTCTTCAAAAACTCCAGAAGAAGAAGAAGAAGAAACTAATGTTCATCTCCCTTTTATTTTGAGTGGTGGTCATATAAAATCTGAACCTAAAGACTATATATTCTTACAAGTAGATATACATATATATGCATACGTCATACGTAGGTATATAGGCTGCTGGAATTATGGGTGGAAAGTTGAAACTTTACTGCCGGCTTTAATTCTATACTCACCCCTTCTCTCTCTCAAGAGAAAGTTAGCCAGAACTTTTAAGAAAGTTTAAAAAGTGTTTAATAATGCAAATTATGCTAACAAATATATTGTACCTACTTTTCCCCTTTTTAATTCCTTGTTCTGTTGGGTTTGTCATGTTTTATCTCGTGGAAAGTTGTTTTGTTGTTGTAGAGGATTTTGGATTTCAGACTGATATTTTTTTAACTCTCATTTAAAAAAAATTAACTCGTAAAATATTAATGAATGCAAAATATGTACAAAATATATGTGGAGGAAGCCAATACTAAGGTTTCCAGTTCAAAAGCAAAAGAAAAAAAACTTTTACAAACTTTCTCATCTGTATTTACATCAATTTTTTTCCTTTTGTACATGCATGTTCCTATACATTTTATATGGTTTGGTTTTTAAGGAATGATTAAGTGCTCCTGCTTCAGGAAGAATTTTAAAAAGAGAAGAATGTCCCTTATTGAGTCATTTTTAAATATATTTTTATATATGATGTACATGCAGAAAAGATAATGTAAACTTTGTTTTCCTCTGTGACTGTTTTTAAAGAGTAGCCATTAAATTTTAGAGATTAGATTGTAAGTACACCGATACTCCTCTTTTGTTGCAAAGGAATTGAAGGACTGTGCATAATTATTATATTTATAATTAGATTTTAATGAATTATGACACTTGTATAAAAGTAACGTTACACTTATTACTTACAATTACTACAAAACAATATATGACTGACAGAGGATCAAAATCTTGTAGAAAATGTATAGAAATATTATTTGTTTTTTTTTGTGTGGTTGTCTGCCTGATCTTAATAAATTAGAATAATAATTATTATTATGCTTGATTAGTAGGAATAGGTATTCGCGTATGAAAATGATGATGTACAGTATAAAAATCTACACTTCATGACTTCATGTAGATAATATTATTGTATTATTGTACACCCGGACGTACACACGTATGATAGATTATAGATATATGTATTGATATTATTGTGCTACTTAATCTCATCATTCGAAAGTTTGTAATTTAATGTCAAATGTTATGTATACCAATTTTAAATGTACTCTCTATTAATGTTGAATGTCTATATTTATGTACGATGAGTGGATCATCACACAACAAATTGTGCCCGGTTTGAGTAATAATTTTTATATACAATATATATCAAATTATGATGATTGATATATGATGTTGATCTTAGTTGTTTTAACTTGAATATGGATATACATACACAGGATGAAGTAGTAAACGATCATATATACTACATCACCTTTTAAAGATATTTTGGTCAGATCAAATAATGATGATGATGAATCAGTGAATATTATACGTACATACATAAATACAATACTTTTGTGTATTCAGTAAGTGCCATGCTTAAGTTGTAGCCTATCCATTTTTAAAAATTATTTATATTGATGAATGACAAAAGGTTATTTTATGTCATCCGTTTTATCAAATCATGTTGAAGGATATTAAAAACTTCTTTGCGTAAAGGAACCTCCTAATGAATATAAATGGGCTATTGCATTGGTTTATTTTCATTTAATTATTTCCACTTATTTAACGACAGTTCCAGACAGATTACATCTTCGTCGTCATTTATTTTTCAATTCAGAGAAGGTGGAAGGACTACAAACTTAATATATTTATAAAGTTTTAATTATGCTGCTGGACTGAAAGTAGCGGATCTCTTTTAACGATACAATACAATTACCTATTTAAGCAACATATAATACTATTTAAGTAGTATCAATAGTAAGTATGTGGAGTAAATTATCTTTGGTTTTATTTGCGAGAGTCACTTAAGACTCCCTTAACAGAGAAATTGAAAGAGCAAGTTACATATGGTTGTCAGTGGAGCACTTGATTTATAGAAAATTATGCACTCTTTCGACTTCAATAATTACAAACAAATATCACGGGTTTATACTTTACACCTTGGATGTTACTCCTGGAATTAGGGTTCTTATAAATTAATTTGATCAGTCGTGCATTTGAATGTTCATTTTATGTTTTATGCTTAACACAGTTTCAACGAATGTGTAAACTTTTTTTGTATTTTCTTCTGGTTCTGCACTGAAAGTTGAATTGAGTGTATACATTCAAAATGCCGAGCATGGTGCCTGTGTGTACCTATCGGAATGTGCATGCATGGATACAATGTTGTGGATGTGGGCAATGTGTAGTACACGAAAATAATACTACGACTACATACTACACCATTTCATACCTAACAACAAATCCACTAAATACGCAAACAAGCTTATATCCGTCGTCTTTATCAAATGTTCCGAAAACAAATCGTTGATTATGGAATGAATGTTTCAATTTTTAAATTAAATGAAATTTATGAAGGGTAAACCAACAACTCATTATGGTTGGCCAGTATTAATTTATGGAAAGGAAAGGCATTTTGAAAGAGTACAGGAATGCTTACAGCACGTTTAAAAAACTCAAAAAAATTATAACTTTATATAAAATTGAAATCTTTTTTTATTTTGGAGAAATTCGAGTATAGGTTCCATATATCGAATTTTAAAATATTATACAATTCATTTCATTAGAAAAAGATTAAAAGTACGGTAGTATACACCGGAGAAAAAGAATATCACAGTTCAAATTATCATTAGTGTTAAAAATTTGTTCCTATTAAAAATGTTTCTAATTTAAAATTATTAGTTGGCTGTACATTTATGTAGCAATATTTTTGTCTTAACCAACATTCTTAATAAAAAAAAGTCTGCATTGTATTAATGATTATTAGCGAACCAAATGGCAACTACTGTTGATATAAACAGTTGAAGAATCAAACTGATTGAAGCTTTCGTAACTGTAGAGCCTGACGTAAAACAAACTTTTGGTGGTGCTTCGTATGCCTCATACTCAGGGAATGGATACGCATCTCTCTGTAAAAAAAAATAGTTTTCATCACAAATCTTATGACAATATTATTGAAAAATAAGATGAATTGAATTTTAAATTCCTAGAATTTCATACCGAAGTAAGTATCTTTTTTCCACCAGGAGCAGAACAGTGCAAGTAGTGATACCCAGACTTTCTCTTTTCTTGCACTGATTTAACAAACTCTTTATCATCCCAATTCAAGTTCATCATGTAATCATGAACATCATATCCCTCCAGTTCCATTGGGCGTGTGATCACAATTTCACGGAAGATATCGTGACTAATTTCATTTGTTCGACCGTTCTCTATCACCATTGCATCGTCGGCCAATGCAATGTCCTGCATTCCTCTACAAAATAATACATTTACAATTTTAAAATGTAAATGAAAGGATTGTTTTTGTTATAGAAATTAAAGTATGATTATTGAAGTTACATGGGAAGCTTTCTAGAGTTGAAAGGCAGGTGAAGGTCATTGAGCATTTTTCCAGTGGCATTATGAACACCGATAGCTCCAAAATAAGTATAGTACTCTGGCTGACTTCGACAATCAATCAAGGTTGTCCTAGGGTAGAATACTATAAAGGATTCACACATTTCTCTGCGTGTTGACAAACCACCCTAAAATAAATATTATATAAAGTTGAATTCGCGTTCATTTGTCAACCATTATCATATATGAATTCAATTAAGAAAGTAAAGTTAAATATTATAGCATAAGATGCTTACATAAACAAATGTTTCGTTCTTTTCCGTGTCAAAAGTGCATTCAGTTATGAGCTCATCTCCAGGAAGAACAGTAACTTCATTCTTGAGCATACGGTAATGTTGGTAGTTGAAGTCAAGGTGGTTATCCTGAGCTATTGGTGGAAGCTCCTTCCCATTGCGAATATGCCTAAGGATAATTCTTCGGCCAGTTAAATGAGCATGAAGAAGTACGGAGATGATTTTGATACCATCTTTTGGAAGACCCTAAGAGAGATAAAGAGGTAGAAATATGATTAGATAGCACGTAATCCTGATCAGGTTTACACTAGTAAATACTTAATAAAATTGAGGCAACCATTTCCATTACCTTGTTGGTGCATTCTGCCCCACAAAAGGAATAAATGTTATATTCCTTTTGATGAGGTGGAATAGTAAGGAATGGTGTTCTACGATGCCCCGAAAATAATACACTCATCTCGTATTGCCTCAAAATGGAAGTGTAGTAAAGTCGTATTCCTGAACTATCAATTACTGTAAAACCAACAAAAAAGGTTTTAAGAAGGTTACGTAATTTTCTTGCATTGAATACTCTTTGTGGCCGAAATTCTTACATTTCTTTCCTAGAGGATTTTCATAATGAACTTCAATGCGATAATACGTGGGCCCATCTGTATCTCCAATTACATCACCGATATGCTCTGGAAGTATGTCACCTAAAAAAGGATTCCGATATGTATATGTAGCTTATATGTATTACTATTTCTTGTATCACCTATATCCGTTTTTCACACTTACCTTCACTCCCAACTGCAACAGCTACCCTGAATTCGAAGCAGTATTCAGTCCATTCGCGTGGGGAATCATCAGTGTAGCAATCTCCACCAGGATGATTTAAATACTTATCAAAAATGTCTCCCTCTTTAAGTCTCAATATTTCTGGAATGTGACATTTGTAAATGTTTATGTGATGCACGTGCGGAACGCTTTCCGGAGCAATGAGTGGACGATTCTGAAACAAGAGAAACTCAACTTATACGTAACTCTAATTAACATTATCATTGCATATCATTCGCTCACTTACAGCAATGATATGATGTTTTGACGTAAGTTTAGGGAACTTGACGATTCTGCAATGGTAATAAGTTTCAGCCTTTGGAACTGTTATCTAAAGGTGAAAGGAAATAAGTTTTGGATGTTTTTTTTGCGATTAACCATTCAAACTTCATAGTTAAAATGCATAAACCCTTTTGCTACATTACATTTTCGACGGTCAAATCCGTATGGAAAACACTTGGAGGGTAGACATCTTCCTCATCGGGAAACTTTCTGTGCCTTGGTAGTACTTTCATGAAAGTACTCTTAACACCTCGTTTCAAAACGTCTTTCCCATGATACGGAGGGGTGTAACCTCTTGGTGTGTGGTTTGGATCACTTGGACTGGTTGCCCAGATCAAACGCATGGTATCCTCCTAAAGATTCATTCAGAACTTAGCAGAAGCTAACATTTCAGGACATTTATCATTATTTTTTAGTGATAAATACCCCAATAATAAAGTCCTGCTCATCACAAGTGTCCCACTTTCTCCTAAAGATAATCATTGTCCCAGTTTCGTCTTCTTTTGCCCCAAGAAGCTCAAGATCCTGACTTTGATCTAGAATAGGCTGGCCATTGTGGGTCCCGTGCATATCCTTATAAAATAATTGGATTTCTTATGTAGTTTTCACCTACGTACCTAATAATGAGTTTTTTTCCGAGCAAAGTTTTACCAATAAATGTCCCTTTCCTTCAGAATCGACCCAGCCTACAAACATATCCGCACCAGCCATTCCACCACTAGGTGAAAATCCAATGGAAATGTATCCCCTTTCTGGACCTTTCATTACAAAAGTTATATATTCCGGGTCGGAATCAACCCAGCTCACTTCCATTCCCGAAGGTAATTTTGTGTTATGCGTCCATTTATATGTTTTTCCTGCAAAAAACGTTGTGGTTCGCAAATCACCATAGGCTCTTACATGAAGTAGTGCGAGAAACGCAATTAAAATTGTAAAATTCGACCTAAAAGCCATTGCAAAGCTTAAAAAATCGCTAAACAATAAGATCAGTAAATTCAACGACTAGCCAAACCAAGGCAAGCCTACTTACAACTTGGACGCAAGAAATGGAATAAAGGCCTTACTTAAAAAAATGAACAGAAAGAAAGTCCAAGACATGGACAAAGACATGGAGATATGAAAGTCAAACCAGCAAGTCTTTAGGTAGACAACTCCCTACGTAAATGGGATAGATAGCACTTTACATTTTTTAAGCATACATTACACGTGTAGGAAATAGCAGCCTGCTAACGATGTATACGAGTTCATTGAAGCCAACTTGCGTGTATGTAAGTGGATGAATTGGGATTAGGTATGTAGATAAGAAAGACGTTGACTAAGACTGAAACAACTTATACCATATCACTATTAAATATATTTGAGTTCTCGACTTGCTGTGCATGTCTCATTGCTCAATGTATTCCAGTTTTATAGAATCTAAAAAATTTAAATTTAATTTGAATACCTCATGTACCTATATCTGTAGCCTGTATTTGTCTGCGTGCGTGTGAACTCAACCTACAATAGACATATGTCAAGTATATGGCCTGTTAAAACTAAATTTACATATTTACTTGTATCATTTTGTGGTACATTGACAACTCATATGTAGCGTGTTTTCTTCTCGCGTCACTATTTCATACTTCTTATATCTTATGGATAAGATAGAGTGGATCCAGTAATAATAGATAGTTGCTCTACCCACCATTAGGTTTAGGAAGGCCTTCAACAAACTGGCTTTTTATATAACTGAAGTTTTGTTGCACGCACGTCATTCGACCAAAAGAAAAAAGTGGTACTCAGTACTCAAAGGTCTTAAAATAAAGTTGAAAACAATGTCTCTGGTTTGGGGCAGTTTGATGTTATGTCTGGAAAATTATTCATCTTAAGTGTTGATGATGCACTCTTCGTGCAAATTTAATTAGGTATACCCATACACGTGTGCAATGTAAAAAAATCAAAATGGAGATAGACATGTACACAATTTTGAATGTAGCAGTAGTCCATAAGAAATCCTTGTGATAAGTTTGGGGGTTTATCAACCAGCAAGGGAAAGTCTTTAGCTATGGTTTTCTGTTTTATAGCTCTCTATGTGATGTAATAAGATTATGCAGAGTTGTAGAGTAAATGACAGATCACCTTGATTTTAACTTTCATATTATTGAAAGTGCCGAAGAGGAATTGTTGTTGTTATTACTAATACCAATCCACCTTTGCAATAACATTCAACATTCATACCAGTACTAGAAAATCCTACACAACCTAAGATTGTTTTCGTACATGCGAAATTTTTCTCAGATTAACTTTATATTTTGTTTCAATTAAAGCAAACCTTTCCCAAATCTCAGCAAAAACCAAAAGTCCATTAAAGCTTCATATTTTGCACACTTGTGTATGGGCTTACATGTAATTATAATAAAAGGAAAGCATTCAGGTTTAGATCGCGTGTGTGCGGAAAATCATATTCTATAAAGACAGAGACGCCATACAATTAACCTATTGTTGGTAAAAAAGATTATTATATTCGGCTGCTGCTGATAATACATATGATTCGGCAACTCACAGTTTTTGGCACCCCTTTTTTTGCAGAAATTACGGATTGACTTGAATTGGGATGGATGGGGAATGCGTCAATTCACTGGCCGTTTTTTACGGCAACTGCTGCTTAATATATTCCACAATCAACAATCATACAAAAAATAGTCTCATTTAAGAGATTTGGTATTTCATTGCAAAACTCAATCAAACCCTCAAAATGTTCACAATATATTTTTTATTTCTGTGTTTAGTTCGTACTTGTACGTTATACACTCTTTCGAGTCTTCTCGTGATAACATAATGTACTTTCAAACTCAAAGAGTCAAAGCTAAAAGTAACTTATTCATCAGAAAAAATTACTGGCAATCATAAAAGAAAGATAAATACGACTACGCAGCACGCAGCCACATCCTACTACTTATCTATGCATGTAGTACATGTCACATTTTGCGTTTGCTAAATGTATGATAATGTGGAGTTCACAGGGAGTACATTTGATGTTAACTATTTCCAGAGCTCAATCCAATTAACAATCGACTTGCCCCTTGTGACGAAACATGACATTTCATGACGCACGTTTTCATACATGATTCCATTCATTCATAATCGAAAAGCTAGCTCGTGTTTTATACAATCAACTATGAATGAATTATGAAATGATTTATGCTTAATATGAAATCTTTAAAAATGTCTTCAGTTCCTTTTCTGCATATTTTCTGCTGAAGAGATCTGTATTCTGTATGTATAAAACCAAGTTTGTTAACTTTAGCATGACACTGATAAGTGATATTAGTATTTGACATTTCCAATTATTTAATTCTCGGTTGACCCCAATGAATTTATGTTTTTTTGTCAGAAATAACATTTAGAATTCATAATTTCTGCTAACATAATCTGTCGATAATTAATTATAGTACATGCATTTACTGGTCAATCAAACATCAAGATGACACACACCTTCACAATTTAACATTTGAATTCAGATGAGAATTTTAAGTTGCATGCATTTAAAAAAGTACATAGTCAATACACAATTGTATCACATCGTTCTCAACTCAAACTCAAGCAGAAGCACATGCAGAAGGATATTTAAAAATGCATTTTATGTACTTACATCTGCTTCTGCAACCGGTGTTGCTCTTGCAGGTGAATATGCTTTGCTTCAACTTTCATGTATTTGTTGTTCTATTGCAGTTAGTATTTTTTGCTTCAAACACTGAAACACTGTATAAGAAATGCTTTGTGATTCGTAACTGTTCAGTTTGAAGTTTATCTGTAACTTTAATCATTGTTGGAAACGAAAGGTTGATGGAAGTTCATCTGACTATCGAATCACACGTAGGTTCACCTACAATCAAAATAATCCAATCTATAAAAATCATGTCAAACTGAATGTAGTGAGTATTAAAGTACCCTTTTAATAAAGCTCTGTCAATGTATTTGGTTTTCCAGGGTTTGCTGGCGAGTTGTCATCTCAGCAATAATAGCTCGAGAAAGTCGTTTAGGGGATCTTGACTGAAAGTATATCTTCGGCTTCGGCAAAGTCATCCTGATGTTCTGAAATGGAATGAGGTGTGGAGAAAGCAGGGGACGAGAAAAGTTGAGGATCGGTTATTTGAACTGAAAAGCAAAAGCTGACAGGATTGGAAAGGATTTTTCTGTAGCAGTTTAACAAGGGATTACTTCAGTGGAGATAAATCTTGCCATTTCAATACCTTTTCACACAATGGCTACTTCAATAGCTTCTTCTGAAGGGGATGACTTTGATACTTGGATTTCCGAGCAATTTAAAGCTCTCAATACTGATGAAACCGTATTTGCTCCGTATGTCAAAAGCATTGTGGAGGGAGACGAAAGCACAGAAGAAAAGATTGATGCCCTTGATGGAATTTTAGGTGAACTTGCTGTAAGTTAATATATGGTTAATATCTGAAGTTATCAAAACTTTGTCATACATTTTTTGATTTGTATATTATTTTAGTAAGGTTTGTAATCGCTCTTGTTTGGCTGACAGGATGGAAACTTTAATGTTGAAACATTTAGACAAGAGATCCTGTCAAGGTGGGACTTGGAGCAGAAGCGAAAGAAGGGGGCTGGTTTAGAAAATGGAGGCGGAAGCACTGATCTGGAGTCTAAACTTCAAAGTATTTTAAAAATGAATGATGAGCTTTCAGGAGCGAAATCAATGGTACTGGAGGAAACTAACGAAAAGGGGACAAAGAATCTTGCACAGGCACCAGACTCTGAACTTCGTGCAGCCATCCTGAGTCAATACAAAGATGTAAGGCGTGAATACCAGACTTTACTACTTAATGTTTAAACCTATATTTTATGATTTACAATACAAACTTGTACTGGGCTAAATGTGTTGTTTCCTAATACCCCGAATTTATTAAAACAGGATAGCGATAGTGATTCTGACGACCAAGGAACTTCTGGTACTGTTTCAAAGAGAAGTGGCCCCAGTGCCGCGAGTGGGAGTAGCAGGGGAGCGGGCTTAGAGCGTAATACTAATTCCGAACGTGTTCTGAATGAAATGAAAGATAGAAGAGATCAGGAAAAGGCAGATGCGGCTAAAAAGCGTGAAAAGGACAAAGAGGATAGGTAAGAAAGTGGATTTGTAGTAGTGACTAGATTTAGATATCAATCGGTTTCGCATGTCATTGTGTTTAACATTAAATAACTCTTTCATTGTTATTTCAGAGCCAAACAAAAACAACAAGCGATTGATCGCAAAGAAAAGGCTAAAAAGAAGGCGACCAAAGTTGAAAGGAAAGCTAGATAGCGATGGCGAGGATCTATTTAGGAAATTTTAATTACGTGGAATCTTTTAACTAATTTTGAAAATGATTTTTACCTAACCGTACATATCTTAATACATATACTCTGATGGGACTATTGGAAAGGATCCAATTATCGCTATTTTAGTCCAGTAAAGGTTCAAGCAAAGAGAGTGTAAATCATGTTTTGAAACTGAGATTATATTATACGAATATGTGAACACTGGTTCAATTGAATTTTATTATCTGAATGTGCTCGATGGTATGAAAAACTAACACTACGATTGGAATAACTTGTTTCACTCATGAATTTGAATATTACTGGTTGAAATTAAGTCATTGAAGTGGTTGTTTATGCAACTTGTCATTTTAAAACGAACCATTAATTTGTAATCACATGCAGTACCTTAACCGTTAAGATAATGAGTTCTTAAGATTATTTTTACGATGCTGGGGATGTTTAATTATTGAACGTAAGACAATTTAGAGATTTAATTCATTCAGATTCAACAGCCCAATTTTAATCAATACGATATTTTTAAAATAAATGCAGCAACTTACATTAATATACGTACATAATATTTATGACATGGCTTGAACTTGAAGAATAATATCCTTGCACATGCATGAGTTCATAAAGTATGAAATTACTACATCATCTTTTGCTACTAACTAACTTTTAGTATTCCTTCCTGCGGAGCGAAGAAACAATAAACTTGATTATTGACTACATATTTCAACTACTATATAATACATTATGTACAGCATCTTGTGTGCAAGTTCATACTACCTGAAATGAAAGTATTGATCTAACCAATACTAACTAACGGTCTAAATCTTATATGAAGATGGAAAACAATTTGGAATATTACGATGGGCTTTCTAGATTAGTATGATTTGTTTCATAAATGAATTATTAAAAAAGTAAAATGTTACAAGAATATCAAAAATAAAACAAAGGAACTCAAGAAAACTAAAAACCGGAAATGGGGTAAAAGAAACTGAAAATCATTAAGCCGTGGCATCCTTTGAATGCTACGAATTGGAACTGAAGACATTAGTAAAATAGAAGTCTTGTTATAAAATAAAGCTAATATTTGGTCATTATTGGCAGTGATTGGCTAACTCATCTTCAGTAATAGTAATAATATCATTTATAACAGTTTATACTAAAACACAATGTGAAAGTGAGTTAGAAATACTACACCACTCACAGCTATAACTAAAAGCTATAATCCAATTTCAATAAAACTCTTCTGAAACGATGTATGAGAGGAATGATATCGACTTTTGTGGATATGGCTGATTAGTTTTGTGACCAGCTTTCGGCTTGCCTGATTTCTTGATCGCAAAGTACCATCCCAAATGTGCATAGTCCCTTGAGAGAAAGGACATGTATGCTGACTGTGGCGTGACCCTCGTTTCAATCTGTAGAGATGAGAACAAGAACAAAGTGAAAGCGACTTGCTTTGGCTTTGGTCCTCAAGGCATAACGGTACTTTATTTTTACAAGACCTTAATTACGTACCCAAACTGTTCCATTCAGATCTGGTTGCGGTTGTCCTACAATCCTACCTTTTGGGGTCATTGTAATGTAGAATCCTGTTATAACTCCTTTGATTCTGATGAACAAAATCGTGGGTTTAAATAAAGTATTAAAATTAAACCACTAAACCCAATACAAATAATTATGAACCTGGCTTGTGGTTTTGGAAGAATAAAAAATATTATCATTATTATTATTTTTACCTCATTTCACCATTTTCTCCTGCAATCTCAAACTCAAAGTTCCCTATTGAATAAGAACAAGTATATCATATTAAACACGTCTATTTTTAAATATTTTGACAATGACATTGGTGACAACTTTCTTGTTCTACTCTTTGTACCATATTTATTCTTGGGTGACATTGTCCCTCGAACTTTCCCATTCGGATAGACTGCCACATCAAAACCTGTTCTAGAATGCAAACGTCGTATTCTTCGCCTTCTCCCTGTCACTCCTGGAATAGCTGGAACCCTAAGATCACGATCCTCCCTGGAAAGATTTTCAAAGAGACTTGGTCCACGGTCAGCATTTGGAGGAATCACAATCCCATCTCCTGCATCAGGAGTACTACTGTCCTTCTTACAAATACTTCCAATACCACCACACATGATTACGCTTAATTAAATGCTAATTAACATGAATTCAAAATATCCAACGAAAATTAGAAAAGAATGCAGTTCTACTATCCACAGTGTTTTTCTTTCTGTGGCCCGTTGCGAAACCAGACACTATCTTTTCGTAGCATTTTTTTTTGCTGATTGACAAGTTCATGAAATGTATACTCTTCCGGTTTCATGCTTATAGTCGTATTTCTTTTCACTTTCTTCCTCCACCTCCTCCGAAATCATGGATGTTGTTGGGCTAAGCTATGTTCCATACACTCACACTATTCCATTCAAACTGAATACAAAGATTCTATTTTTAGTTTCCTATTTATAGCGAAAATATCTAGCACAACGTTTTCTTTCTCATGAATATGTCAAAACTTCGTGTGAAGTCAATGAATCTTTCAAATATGATATACTAACTTTTGTGAAAAGTGTGAAACTATCATGTATTACAGTAGTATGTCTATGCTGGCTCAAGTCTGCCAAAGCATGCTCCCACCACCACCACCATGTGCTTAACACTAAATGACAAGAGTATAACATAACCTCTTAGCATGATGCCTAAAGTCAAAACATGTAGCCATTCGAATGTATCTTTTTTCAAGCAATAATCTGTAAAACAAGCTTTATTTTTTCAGACAAAAAGTGAACAAAAATCCTTTATTTGGCCCTTTATTACCATATACAATAAACTGAATAAAGAATAAACGAGCGCTGGAGAGGCTAGCGCTCCAGAAACTTGGTTATTTCTTCTTTTGGGCCTTTTCTGCAGCCTTAGTGACTTTACCAGAGGATGCTTCTTTGAAGTTCACGGATTTGATGACACCGACGGCCACCGTTTGCCTCATGTCACGAACAGCGAAACGACCCAATGGGGGGAAGTCAGTGAAAGCCTCAACGCACATGGGCTTAGATGGAACGAGAGTCACAATAGCAGCATCACCAGATTTGATAGCCTATTTATTAAAAAAACATAACACGTTAGTAAATGAGCACATATTGATAAACTTTGAATTGATAATAATATTATGATTTTATAGATCTATCAGTTTTTTTACCTTAGGATTTTCTTCGGTAGTCTTGCCGGTACGTCTGTCACACTTCTCCTTGATTTCATTGAATTTACAAGCAATGTGGGCGGTGTGACAATCCAACACTGGAGTGTATCCGTTGGAAATCTGACCAGGGTGATTCAATACAATAACCTGGGCTGTGAAGTCAGCAGCAGCCCTTGGGGGGTTGGCCTTGGAGTCACCAGCGACGTACCCTCTTCGGAGTTCCTTGACAGAGACGTTCTTAACGTTGAATCCAACGTTGTCTCCGGGGACAGCCTCTACGAGAGCTTCGTGATGCATCTCAACGGACTTAACTTCAGTGGTGAGACCGCTTGGGGCGAATGTGACAACCATGCCTGGCTTCAAGATACCAGTTTCAACACGACCTACTGGCACTGTTCCAATACCACCAATTTTGTAGACGTCTTGGAGGGGAAGACGAAGGGCCTTGTCGGTTGGCCTAATATAAACAAAATAGAATATGGCATCATTAATAACTTGTTCTACTACTCAATTACTCTCCAAATAGGTACCTGATATGTGTACCTACTTACAGGTAAGTAAAGGCATAAGAAAATTATTATAATTAAAGTTACTCACCTAGAGGGGGGCAAGATAGCGTCGAGGGCTTCAAGGAGGGTCTTTCCGTCAGCGTTTCCGTCCTTGCGCTCCACCTTCCATCCCTTGAACCATCCCATCTTCTCGGAAATTTCCAACATGTTGTCTCCGTTCCATCCAGAGATGGGTACGAAAGCAACGGCAGCTGGATTGTAACCGATCTTCTTGATGTAGGCGCTAACTTCCTTCTTGATTTCCTCAAAACGAGACTCAGAGTAAGGTGGCTCGGTGGAGTCCATCTTGTTGACACCAACGATGAGTTGTTTCACACCCAAGGTGTAAGCCAAAAGTGCGTGCTCTCGGGTTTGACCGTTCTTGGAAATACCAGCCTCGAACTCTCCAGTACCGGCAGCAACGATCAACACAGCACAATCAGCCTGTTAATTTTAAAAAAACAACAACAAAAAACTTAATTAATTTCTAAATCTATTTGCATTTGCAACATATTATTTTTAAATTGAATCACTGTATAATTAGCATAATTAGGCACATACCTGAGAGGTACCAGTGATCATGTTCTTGATAAAATCTCTGTGTCCAGGGGCGTCAATGATGGTGACATAGTATCTAGCAGTTTCGAACTTCCAGAGGGCAATATCAATGGTGATACCACGTTCACGCTCGGCCTTGAGTTTGTCCAATACCCATGCGTACTTGAAGGAACCCTTACCCATTTCCTGGGCTTCCTTCTCGAACTTCTCAATGGTACGTTTGTCAATACCTCCACATTTGTAGATCAAATGTCCGGTGGTGGTGGACTTGCCAGAGTCGACGTGACCGATGACGACGATGTTAATATGAACTTTTTCCTTACCCATTTTGGATAATTTGTTAGATAGGATTACCTACGTAAAAATTCGGAATTTATAAGACCTGGAACAAACTGCCGGATAGCAATGCAACTGTAAAGTAGAAAAAAAACAAGAAAATAATCATAAGGATGATGAAATACTAATACACATTCACATTTACTAAAGGGTTAATCAATTATTAGCCTATACAGCATGCCGACAATACAGGATTTTTATTTTCACTATTATTAAAATCAATTCCTATTTTTGCCTTTTCACAAATCTACCTTTTAATAATTGCAAAAGCACCAAAGCAAACTATTTAAATTCACAACTTTGTAATAACAACAATTTATTTGACTGTTATAATATTTTAATTTCTCAAAATCTCTCAAACACCTACACACTTCTTCTCTTCTCCGTGTCTTAACTCAATATGGAAGTAATATGGCTGGCTATATAACTTGTAGAACGAGGATCGACGGCGTGGTCAATCCCGGGTGCTTTTACTAAACTCACTATTAGAATTCAAAAGTGCCTACTAGTAGCGTCGTATCGTCATTATAACAATAAACTTTCAAAACCTAACTGTTTTCCTTCACTAGTTAACCCGTTTTCAATCCTTTTTAACACCTCAGAAATAATTTCCAAAAATTATTAAAATCAAAGAATGATGAGGAGCGCAAGAGAGCTTGACTTACCAGACGCACAGCCGGATGCAGAAGAGATGGAATGATGAGCCGACAGCCTCTGAAGTCCCAACTCCCCTTCTCTTTCCCAACCTACCTAATGCTCAGCCTACAGTCAACCCGTTTTAAATCCGCTTTTAAAAATGCAAAAAATCGTAAATAATGCCGATAAGCCTTTACTTTACATAAAAGATGAATAATAGCTTCCGATAAGATGAAATTTAAATTTTTTAGAATTAAAATATTTCCAAAAATGTGAAACTAGTGGAGGATGAGGCTGAGAGTGGTAGTAGCAAAATGTGAGCTGACAAGCATGGGGAGAGCTTACTAAAGCCTCGCTAGTTGGCAGAGCATGAACCACATTGCGAGTAATGCAGGTCTGGAAGCTTCCCCCGGCATGTCAAAAGGATTGCTCAGTGTGCCTCAGTAAGCCGGCGGCGCAGACAACCACACACACCGCTTCTTCTTCTTCACCAAATTCAACCTAGTTTGAAAGGGCCGTTCATGAAGGATGAGCGGATTGATGCGCATATGAATGCAGTGATTTCTCATCCCGTTTTGCATATTGGATAGCCACATTGTACAATACAGTCTCATCTCTCTGTTTTTCTGTAATTTCCACTTCACGTCGTTGTCGTTTCGTTCATTGCACCTTTTCGTTTTAGTCGTTCCGTCAAGGGCAGTAGTAGTATTAGTTGCTCGTAATACAAAGACGAAACGAGAGAAAAAAATAGTACACGAGAAAAACGAGAACGAGATTTTCTTCGTTCGTTTCTGTATAGGTATGAAAATTGGAAGGCATGCATCTTCTGTGCATGGTGTGCATGGAAATTGGAATGATGATGTTGATGATGATGCATTTTGGGTTCTTGGTAAGAAAAAGCGTGCCTATGGGTATGAAAACGTACATTTCACGTCAGACCTTATGCAACCAAACCCATATCACATATTATCCAGCTGTTAAAGTAAAAATTCTGGAAAAGAGGATGGTACGAACGTGTGGAACTACACTGGAATTTAACTTCCAGTTGGGTCTAAAAAGAATGGCTTTTGGATTCGGATGTAATAGTATTGTATGCTTATTATGCGGATTCGCCTCATATTCCGTGGTCGACAATTATATGAATCACAATCATTATATAGGATCTTTGAGGAACATATTCTCAGTAGCATTCCCACGAGTTCCCAGAGGGGAATTGGATTTATGTATGTATATAAATCATACAAATCGTATATTTTACTTGGCTGGCGCAAGCAAAAATTATATTCTGATAGAAGTAGTCCAATGAAGACATGTTATATATTGATGTTAGAATTTATTTTTTGCACATACTATGGCAAACTTGCAAAATATCTAGCGTCCAGAAAGAAGGAAATCTGGAATAGGTACTTGTCTGTCTGATTCCGATATGCTCAAAAAAGCTAGATGTCCGCATTTTGTCGCATGCTTTTGCTTACGGCTGTAGAGAAACTGTAGCTTATGCTCCTTCCGGTTTGTACAAAGGTGAAAGTCCTTTGCTCCGCTTCAGATACCAAACAACACAGCGCATCGTCAACCGTACAAAACGTGAGGTATGTTTGCAATGACTCACAAAAACTGTATTATTACGGTTCTTGATGATGCAATCGACAACGACATTTTTTACGTAGCAAACGTTTATGAAAATATTTCAATGAAAGGGAAAAGATAAGAGAAAAGCTAACGTTAACCAAACGACTGCTAGCTAATGTTACAAATCCTCATGTGTCATCTGCCATCGTTAGTAAAGCACAGAAAGATAAAGTTCATTGTCATTGTGCAGTTACAGTAGTTGACCGTTGTGTTAGCACAGGTCAGATAACCGTTTCGTCATTTTGCAACAATTATGTAAACGTTTTTGTAGTTTCTGTTTCTCATTCATCAATGATCTCAAACTAAACGATGGATATCTCTGGAATGGAATATTACGTATATTGCAGATGAATTTGGGAGAAAATGAGAAATGTCAAATAATCATATCATGAGCATGAGCAATTACTAATAAATTAATTACTGCATAAATTATATTTTCATGGATTATGAGAAAAGGTAAAAAGATAAAACTGGAATTGGAAGGAAGAATTTCGAAATGCAAAGTTTTTCAAATGGTCATAGTGCCCCAAATCAATTCAAGGGCAATGGAGCATGACATTTGGTAGTAGCTGACAAGAGATGAATATATGGAAAATAGGGGCATTGTAAGATCTCCGCGAATCAAATGCACTTGTTTATGTATTTTCTACAATCTCTCCTGCGTTTATCACTGATCATCGTTCGTAATTAGTTAATTAGCGAGTGTATTTAAAAAAAAGTGTAGTTTTTAATAAAACCATATATTAGGTAAGTAAACTATTACTGAACGAAGATTGTATTTTGAGATTATTCATTCTATTAAGTCATACAGGTTTGATCATTCATTGCTCATTTTTCATTTATTTAGATTTTAAAACTCAAGGTCTACCGCATTCAGCATTGACGTTGACGCTGCAGAACTGCAGAAGCGTCCGTTACTGTATTCGAAAAAGGTGGGGTGAAAGTGCACGCTGTCGCTTGAAGCAAGTTACGAAAATGCAGTCACTCCAAAAGCCCATGAAATTTTTCTCGGAGGTATAACTTTATTTTGAAATGGATCATTGCTATTGCTCACTTAAGACTTATTATTGATATACCAGTATTTCGTAATGGTTAATATTATGATAAAATTACGATTTGACAGGCTTTTCTATTGTCTCATCGACTGTATGCTTCAGCAGCAGCTAAATCAACTGTCAAAGCTACAACTACTACAACTCCAGCTGCAGCGGATGGCCCTCCCAAGAAAAAGCGACCCCTTGAAGCTTGCCAAGAAGAGCACCCGTATAGATTGGATAGATGGACGGACTGGAGAATGAAGAAGGATTATTTGAGGCGTCAAATGGTGATTAGACTCGGACGAAAGCGAATGATGCTTAACACACTCCATCAGAACACTATATTGCCTATTGAAATTCGGGTACATCGCTGCTCTATATTTAAAAAAAATCATGTCACAAACCATGTATGATACGGTGGCAGGATGGATGTAAACTGAAGCTGCGCTGCATTACCCTTGCTTTAATTTTATGATAATCTTTATCTAGGAACTAGCAAAGCAAGAGGTGGAAGAGGACCTCCCCCGTGATTCGAATTTTATCAGATTGCACCCACGATGTGCCATTACATCTAGGCCAAGATCCACATCCCAACCTTGGAGATTAGGTCGTTTTGTATTTAGGAATTTAGCGGATTACAATAAGCTCGCAGGTGTTCAGAGAGGAATTTGGGGTAATTAAATAGAAATACAAGTTCGTTTATGTATCTCCGCAAAAAGTCTAGTGGATTGTAGTAATGATGATGTACTAAATTAAGTTATTTATCAAATCAAAGCCTAAGCCAATAAAATATAATCGACTGAACAACATATTATATCATTTTTCTGTTTTTATGGAACTTTTATTTGTCCATCACTGAATTCATTATTCGGACAATGACAAAGTGTACTTTCATACAGTAATACAAAAAATAATATAGTATTCCAGCACTCCTTACTATCGCCACGAACAATGTTTTCAGTGTCGTCTGAGAGGAGGAATCGATAACTTGTACGTTTAGTCGAACAGACCTGTTGAAAACATAATTATAATACATTAGAATCATACTACACTCAAAGACTCACAAATGATTTCATTTACATTCCACAATCCGTTAATTTTGATTAAATGGAATGAAAAGCTTACCGAAGCCCATATCGTCACCAGATTCGTCTTCAGACTCTTCCTTTTTCTTCTCCTCCTTTTTGGCAGGTGCTTCAGCAGCAGCTGCTGGGGCATCACCTCCACCGGCTGCTGGAGCAGCTCCTACGCCAGAACCAACGTTAGTGATGAGATCGCGTACGTTGATACCTGATAAGAAACAAAAATTCCAATAAGTGATCCGTCATTCAAACATTTAATGTTAAAACAACACAATCATTAATTAAATCAATCAATCAATCATACCTTCCAAAGCCTTGGCAAAAAGGCCAGGCCAGTAGGGCTCTACTTCAACGCCGGCTGCCTTCAAGATGGTCTGGATCTTTTCACCCTACAAACAAATTAAATAACACATTTAAATATATTCACAATATCCGTCATCTAAAAAATTGCACATTTAAATCATAAATGCTAATATTAAAAATTGATCAATAACTTACGGTAATAGCGACTTCATCGTCAGCCAAGATGAGGGAGGCGTAGACGCAAGCAAGTTCTGCAGATGACACGGCCATTTCAATTTTTTTTACAAAAACTGTAAAAAATCGGATGAGTTAAAACAAAAAGGGTCCTGTAAGGATGTAGAAGTGTAAGTCGCCAAAGGCCTTAGCTCCAGATGGAGAACAAACACTAATCAATGTTTAAAATACGTTTTGAACTAAATTTTGCAAAATTGCAAACACTTTCTGGTCACAAACCAGGAATCGCTGTTACACACTCCACAAAAGCAAACAGAATGAATGTGGTTCTCCGGTATTTTATCTCAAGAGCAAGAGCATGCACCAAATCTCTTTCCATGCCATGCCTCCTAGTTGCAAGGACTTGCTTCGTCATCACACAGCCAGAATGCAGCACAATGCTTGAAGCGACCCAAGAATATTGAGTAGAGTGTGGTATTATTGCCAAACGAACAAAGGCATGTCTTGTGATGCCCCAGCCGTCATTCATGGTCATGAAATTACCTGAAAGTTTGCTAATTTCTCTCTAAATCTGTATCTAATAGAGTTGCATTAAATATTTGTCATGGTAGTGCAAATTTTATAGAAAAGATCACACCTCTCAACTGTCAAAGTTTTGTGGTGCAGCGGTATGTAGATTTGTCTTTGTTAACACGAAACACGGAGTGAGGTTAGTTCACCAAATATTTATTTTTTGTCAGCGTGATTTTCATAGCTACTTACCTTCCACATCAAAAAAAGCTAAATGTAATAAATATACCAATTTTTAAAATGATGTTTGTGTTTAAATTATCTGGATCTGTTGTGAAGTCTCATAAACCTGAATTTTCTGAAATATATATGCAATACGTCAGAGAGAATTGATGTGAAAGGATGAAAGGTAGTAACAGGGAATTTATTTTTTTATTTTTTATACGCATAATTTACTTTCACCAACTAAAAGGTTTGAGTTAACAGACATTCCGGTGTATGTATGTATGTATGTTTTTAATGCTCCACAAGGAGTAAATTTACAGTTTGACAAAAATTAAAATTCATCAACATCAAAGGTGAGACTCGGTCAATGTAAATAACACTGCTCAAATATATCCTTATAGTTCTACACGAACTGAATAATCGACTCATCCACCTATTTCGCTGTACATTTGCTAACCTCTTCGTGCTCAAAATTAGTTCCTCTGAGTAACTGTGAACTTTGGCCGCAGCCCCAAACACGCAAACAAGGAAAAACAAAACATCTACATAAATCAGAAGAAACAGGGAACATTGCACAAAATTCAACGAGTTTCCCATCTTGACCAAAATATATATGCATGAAATCTGCATGATTGCACCCAAATTAACGAATATGACCAAAAATGTGTTTTTATAAACAGTGTTGAACACTGAAGAAAGTATTTGGATTTGATGGTATATCTTGACCGTGTTTATGACATCCATTGGGCGAGCCGAAGCTTCAAAAAGTTCCTGCTTTCTCAAAAGTTTGTATAGTTTTCTGCAAAATCAAATTCCTTGAGTTCATTCCACAAACGATAAACTATAGACAATATTAATAAATCATCTCAACTTACGTTTGGTAAAGCTTAGTATATGATTTCAAGCAATACGTCTTGATAATAAATCCATTTGTAACGGCAAAAGTCAACGTTCCGGCGTAATATGTCCAAACAATTGTATTGTAAATCATGACTCCAGCTTGCAAAAGGTAGTTCTCACTATACCCCGAACTATGATTCAGCCTACATGCCCCCACATCAAAAGCCAAGCTGATGGGCAAACGACAGCGTTCATACCAGAAGTATATGGTGCATAAAGCCGCAACTCCCACAGCACTCATCGTGTACAAATGCATGATGAGGATTAAACACTTGTCAAAAGTAGTCATTGGAGGTATCCAACCGGAAGCTGAAACAAAAATATCATTTTAAGCTTAGCTTTGCAAGGAATTACAAAGAGTATATGTACAAGGTCACTTACAGTTATTGGACTTTTCAAAGTCTAGAAATGCATTGAAAAGACATGCAAACGTTTTCTGATGATACAACATTGAAAATTGAAGGAAAGCCACACTCGTCACCAATGCTATGAAAAACATACTTTGCACTTTGAAGTTGTCACTTTATTCCAATAAGCGTGTAGGCTAAAGATCATTTGGCAAATAGCAAATATGGTGAAAGCTGTATTCAAAAGTAGTATTTTCAACTTTGGTCCCCATTTAATTGGGATAAGCTTTCTGGATTTCTTGCACCATGTGAATGGAACGCACTGGTAAAGGTTTCCGATTTGTGCAATTCTTCTGAAAATTGCGATGAGATTTTGTGCAAGCAACATCTTGTTGGACAGTTAATATAATGTTTCTGCTAAATAAAATTCAGTTTCAAGGCTTTATTAACTACATATAGAACCCGTCATTAGTTTGTAGAAACAAATTAGTAACCAAAAGTTTTGAGAAAAAAACTTTCAGAACCGAGTAAATATGAGCTCCCTGGTTTTGAACTCCCTGACTTTAAATAGATTCCCTTTTCTAATTGATTTTACGACAAGTACAAAGATTATTAAATGTTATGTAAATTCTAACAAACTGTTGGACATGTGCCAATCTATTACTGATTGACAAATCCTTGAATCATTTAATTTGTATATCATAAAACGATATCAATACATTCCCAGTGATACTCCCGCATTGGCGAGTAGACCACAACAATAATAAGACCCTGTGCCATGCGTTTGACCTTTAATTCTTGCTTGTTGATCTAAAATGATTTCAATTACCAATAAAACAATAGTTATAAGCTGTATTATCTTTAATTAAAATTGTTTGTGTAGAAACTGCTTGTGAAAGTAAATGACGCTTTAATTGCATGTAGGCATATAATATTATATATTCTTGATTTTCTATTTGTTAATGAAAACAAATGCAAAAAATGAAGTCAGTCATTCATTGCGATCATGCGACCTTATTGGTATATGTTTCAAATATTCTGGACAAGCGGTTAGTAAACAAAGACACCTAACTGAACTGATAATAGGGATAGGATAAATGATTATGAAATGTTCAACACATATGGATTCATGATATCGATTTCAATTAGGGATATCTGGGTTTTGTAAAACGTTCTTAATAAACTGAACAAGATTAACAATGCTATGTATAAGCTGATTAATTGGATATTGAACTGGAATGTTTTTCCAATTCGAAGAAAATTCTAAGATAAAGACTTAATTACGCGGTGCAAAATAGCTCAATACATAGTTTTTGCGTTGAGCTTTCGTCGATGTGAAGTGATTATGATTTTGGCTACTTTTTATTATACAAAGTTGGGTAGTACATCAAGCTACTTTTGAATTTTGCTATGTCGTTAACAACCTTGATAGTTATACCAGAATTCTTGCTCCTTTCTGAAGACACAATAGAATCGTCCCTCATTCTCAATGACTTTTTGACCGCTCTTACTCTATCCACAGTTGATCGTCCTCCCACGCTTTGGCTTCGATACACTTTCGAATTTTCTGTCTCATCCGTTCGAGATTCTCTTGCTCTAATTTGAGTAGATTTCTCTGATGCTTTATCGAGAGTTTTTGTTTGAGCACTGGTGTTATCAATCGTTCCAACTACTTGGATGCTTAGTTTCCGGTAGGTGAATGGATTTGGTAGTAAATGAGATGCAAACAAATTTTGAATTACTAAAAAGGGTAGCTCAAGTTTTGGTTTTCCTGTCATGAAATACATAAATCACAACATGTCACAATTATTGATATTGATAAGTATGTATATGTAGTTATGCTCTTTATATGTTAAATGTTTGTACCAACCTAAACTAAACTCTTGGTATGCTTCTTCATCTGCTAAATTAGTAGCGAAAAAGTCCATCAGAAACTTGTCAACGCACTCATTACAGTAATCAGTCGTAAAGTTTTTAGGCTGAGTAACAAGCTCCACAATAATAGAACTGACACCAAATGTTACCTCCGCATAAATTACGATGATGTAACCAAGCTGCTGCTCTGTTCTGTACCGATCAAGTCATTTTATCATTAATTGGGTCAATTTATATTCATAATCATAAAATGATTTTACCTTAATTTATAGAAAGCAGCATCACTCATGGTCTGCGCAAAAAATCTCATTGCTTCCTGTTCCTCCTGGGAAAGCTGCCCAAACTGGTAGCTGTTAATCACAACGGAAGTGTGAATGTTGGGGTTTTGAGTATGAACTTTAATCACACGCTCGCCAAGTGGAATCTTCAAGCAACGAAATACTACATATTGTCGAACATCAATGGGTGAATAGTCCAGCTTAGATAATGCATTCACAACTATCTCTCCTTGTGTTTTTGTTACGTATCCATAAAGATGACCTTGAATATACATCCTTATCTTGAATGAGCTCACAAATGCAACAAAATTATTGAAAGTTATGCCTGCAAATAAATTTTTAAAAAATCCATACATTTATAGTACTAACTAACAGCAAGCAACGAAGCTGGTTTAATTACAGTTTAAGCTACAATTTTACTCACGTTCTGCATATCGCCTGTGATCAAAGATGAGGTCGTGATTGTTAGTCCACAAATAATAAAAGAGGTCCCAAGCTAAATACCGATTGTCAAGAATGGTATTATCTAGACTTTCAATGAAGGCAGTTTTAACAACTTCGAATTGAACGGGGTCCAAAATATTTTCAAAATTATCAAAAAAATCAAGCACTTGCTCCATTAAAGAGGGTAACATTGTATGTGGACCAGCAAGTATTATATGCAATTCTCCTTGAGAAATTTCCGTCTCTAGTTGAAGGTCTGCATTGCTTGCATGATAAAATTTGGTTTTGAAAATTTCATTAAACAAACGTGACCAAATTATCATCTTCGTAGCATTTCCTTCCGGTGCCCCAACATAAGAGGCAGTTGGGGAACCAATCCAAACTGTGTACTTTGCTTGTGGTAAAACTCCCCTAGGAATTTTCATCTTGCGACTCACATATTGAATAATTAACTTTCCCTTGATTTTCAAAAGAGTTCCCTTTTGAAGCATATCTTTGGTTCTCGAACGACTACATTTCGTATCGAGAAGTAAAGCGTTGGGAACAGGAAGTGTGAATTTTGAAGCATATTCGTCTTTTGTACGACGCATTTTTTCCTCCAGCTCCGTTGGGAAATGGAAGGCGGCAAAAGGTGTATTATAGAATTCCTCCATATTTCTCATGTATTCTCCAGCACGATAGTTTTTTGAGAAGATGATTACATTTGCTGTCTCAACCTTCAAACTTTCTGTGTATCTTTGGATAGTCTTATCATCATATTCGGCCATAAGTAAAGGAGAAATTATACACCATTTTGGGGGAATATATTGCATCCAACGGGCACAACTTTCGCCAATACTAATTTCGGATTCCACTGCTGCAAAATGGAATGAGTCTAGCATTTGCTTTTGAAGCTCTTGAAAAAATGATTTCTGGGGACCGTTTTTGATTAACATTTGAATGTAGCCGAAAATAGCTTGCAAAATGTTATCTTGTCTCTTAAACCCTTTCTCAGTCATATCAACAGAGATGGAAAATACTGAGGTGAAATGATTCTTTGTAACATCAGACTGCCAACAACCAGCTTCCACATTTGTTGCAAGACCTTGAGTGGTCAAATAGTGAAATAGGCCGCCGTCACTTTTATGTGCAATTATGGCTCCTAAATACTGAAAATAATAGGTGACTTGAAATAACTGGTTGGTATACAAAATCTATAAATTAAAAATATTGATAAGTATGCAAAACATATATTTACTTCTAATGGTTTCACTCGTAGATTTTTCCAAGCTTTAGCTTCCACTGCCCAATGAAGGGCGAGAAATTCAGAATGATAAACTGAAGGCACATGATAAATCTGATGAAATCTGTTCATTTCGAATGGGGAGCTGATCAAAAGATGTCTATTAATATGGGGAAGTGCTGCAGCAGCAATCTTTCCAAAACATGATATTGCTAGACGTTCCAAGTAATCAATTGGAAATGGAGCTTCCAATGCTACTGTCATCCTACTTGGATTGTAGTAAATTCGTCTCCACTCAACAAGCTTTCGGTAAAAGTTGGGTACTGTTAAGGTACTCATGTTACCACTATCCATTTTTCTCATCACATGTCCATTTTTTGCAAGTGACCCTACCAACTGGAAATACCTTGGCATGTCGTCTTGTCGTAAGCTGTACTCGGAGTCCAGAGCTTCTAACTCTGCTGCCACCAAAGAGTTTGGAAACAATGGGAAGCCAATCATATCGCCCAAGATTTCTACTGCTAATGGGAACAGCAGGAAGGAGGCGGAAGTGACAAAAGTTGTCATCATTCCACTTGTGTAAGCATTCACGAACCCTTCATACGGCAACACCAGTTTAAATAGCTGATTTGGTTCAGGAAATTTATTAGAACCTAAAATTGAGAGAATAAAAAATTAAATCAGAATAATTTACGTAGCATGTAAAATGCACATTGCTTCGAGATTTACAATTTTATCCACACCCAAAAATACTGCATGCTCGCAGAAGTGAGCTAATCTGAAATCAATAAATATTTTTCTTTTAGCAATTGAGTACTTTGTAGGTTCAAAAAGTAAGTTAAAACTCATGAACCTTGAATTTCTATATTTCTGTTCTTTTCTAGAGTACATGGAAAATTAAGCCGAAAATTGCATTATTATGCAAATTAGGGCAAATTGATACAATCAGCATTAACTGCTGCACCAATTAAATATTTCGGGAACATAATATTATTTCAATCTCTAATGACGAGGACCACGACGAGAAAAATCTATGTCACTTGCATATTAAATCATATTGTTGCAAAAAGTGTACTGGAATCAGGAAATGACATTTTTGATCGGGAAAACCCAAAACGCAATGTTAATGGTTTTCTAACTTATTTTATCTTTAATGTAAACAGTAGGAAATTATACGAACCCTGGCTGATCCTCTGGGTCGTCGAAATATCCTGTTCCTGTAAATAAAACAGCTCATTGAAATAAATGCATTATATTTATGTAGGTTCAACAGATTGCTTGACTAATGACTTTACCAATAACAAGATAAACCGTTCCATCAAGATCAGAATTATATTTTGAAGCGAGTTGTGGTCGATTGCTTCTTGGCCTTGATGTACCTATTGGATATGGATGAACACAATGAAGGCCTTCTGAATTATTAGGAGGCTGGGGATAATGCTTGAGAACTGACGACTTTCTCGCTGTCAAATAATCTTCATCTGAGGGACCAAGATGTGTCTCACTGTCGTCAACTTCACCATTACCATTTCTCTCTACTTGGTTCATTCCTTTAGACATTGTTGAATCTACTGATGATTTAGTTTTATCTGCACTCAGCTTTACTGATGTTTGTTCAAATCTTTGACTTTTACTTCGAGCTTCTGACTCGGAAAATAACTTGATTCGATCTGCCCTTTTTTGCAATTCATTAAAAATTGTATTTTGATACTTTACAAAATCTTCAGGATTACTTGTTCGCTCTATAGCGTTCCGAAACTGGTTTAGATTTTCATCAAAAGAGACTCGTTTCTCTTCACTTTTCCTGGATTGCTTGGCACTGCCACCACCACCACAACATGTTGCTTTTATATTTGCTTCAATATCTTTCAAAATACTTTTGCGAGCTTCTTCTTCCTTACTACCTCTTCCACAACATGGTTTTCTTCGATCACATGGACAATCACATTTCACTTTGGCTGCTGGATTATCATGTCCAAGATACGTTTTATTGAAGTCGGAAAGTCCTGCAGCTTGGCATGGAGGTTTTGTTGCGTCAATCTCGGCATCCTGTACTTCAACGTTGAATGTAGATATGAGCATGACACGAACCCCATTTCCTAGGGTTATCGCTTTGTATAAACGCTGGTCCAATGGGGATTTGATTATGTCTTGGTGTGACTCTGTGTTTGTACTCGGGCTAGGGCTGGGAGAAATGGACTTTTTAAATTTTGAGTTGTCCGAAGAATCCGGACATCTGCGAGGTTTGCAACATTTCATGCAGGGTTTAGAACTTTTTATAGTTAGTTGCTCGTTTTGTGACATTTTAGTAAGTGGAGTAATCAAGGTTTGATATTATGTGATTTGTATTCATCTGTAACGGCCTATGGAGTAAACACCCACAATTAAAATTAAAGTTACATAAATTTTTCTCTTCTTCATGATGCAGATAGTAGATTTCGAGGATTTCGTCAACATCATAGCAACTACTCTCAATAAAGAAGGTTGATCATTTAACGATAATCACTTACCCACACTCAACACTTGGCAGATATGTAAATGAAACTTTGGGAGCATTTTTGTGAAACTATTTGATGAACTTCTCATCACGAGTCTGAATAATTTCCATAATGCGGAATGAGTACTACAGCAGGCATAAATCATGATCATTACATTATTCTTCCGGATATCATAGTCGATTCAGCTTTGCTCTTCATCCGACAAAAGATCATTGCACAAGGCCGTGATGAAATAATTCTTCCTCCATCAACACACGAATTTTCAGAGAAAAAGCTTTGGATCACTTGGAATGGTACCTTGATTTTGACAAATGGGAAATTCACAGGACTCCACACTATTAAAAGGGCTGGAGATGCTAAGCTAAGCCGAATCGGCGTAAGTCACCACACCACTGAAGTAGTGTAAAGTAAACATGAACCATGCAATTCATATATATTCCAGCAGGTAAGCCTTTATTGTAATTACAGGACACTGAAGAGGTGGCCATCGATATTGATTTGAGTTTGACGGAACCCACATTCACGGACGACTTTCACTTAACATTTATGGGAAGAGAGAAGGACGGCTCTGTAATAGGAAGAGCAGAGAGAATCTTATTTAACCTTGTTTTTGCAGTCGATCTTATAACACGGCGAATGAGAATGATCGATTTTAAATTCAAGGACATTAGTTCTATAGAAGCAGAAGTTAATGGATTAGGTACCATATTGAGTTTTCTGACAACTAAAGTACGCATATTCATCCAACTACTAATAATTGAGAGCATTATTTGCCTTTACCGCTGCATAATTGCTTTACGCTGTAGCTTTATCACAAATCAATAGATAATGAAGATCGTCCTTAATCAAAAGAAAACGGAAATAGCAAACACGGTTGAAGGAAAGTTGAAAGCCTTGCTAACCGATCTTTTCGCAAAGCGTTCAATGCCAGCACCAATTGTTGCTGGAGCCGTGGGTATGCTAGAAATGGATGAGGGTCATTATTAGACTAAGAAACTAATTAAAGCAGGTTAAATTACTTTTGTTTTTCTTTGTGTTTTCCTTACTTTCCTTTACGCTACAACCATTGTGTAGCTTTTAATAAACATTCATTCTTATATACAAATGTCAGCGCTCCCTTTCCTTTCATTACTGCATCTTATATAATAATTCTATTTAAAACGATTTTACTTAACAAAAATATTCATTAAACTACATCATCATCAAAATAACAAAAGAAATGAGAGCATTTCCATGTCCCGAATCAAGCAGATGTATTATTAGCGGCAGTCCCATGTGCTTCTCTTATCAATCGATACTGAAAGTATGCAGGTATTTTAGTTGATTATAATAGCGGACGATAAGCGTGGTGGTAATTGAAATGTATATTTACATATAAACATGCATATAGGTGCTCATAAGACTACAACTAACAGTTTTATGTCAATTGTCAAGGTCATCAAGCACCGATCAGCAAAGACGGCTTTCAGAAACCTACCAAACCAATGGATGAGTATCCATGAGTTTGATGAAGCTCATTGTGTTACCAATACTAATGCAAATCAACTCGTGTCATAATACAATATCATACAAGTCATCCTAAACACATTCATGTAATGCTGAATATTTTGGGGTATATACTACAAGTACATATCTGTCTTGTTAGTTTATGTATGTATGTTGCGAACAGTTTAAGAAACTGATATTTTTAGCTGTAAGCCGGCAGAAGCAAAAGCTCTACAACTTATACCTATCAATAAACTCCACCAAACCTCTTCTTTTAGGGCATAGCAGTCTTCTTTCCTTATGCAAATATCTGTTCGTATCCTTACTTTCTACTACTGCAGCACATGTGTGATACTTCAGTATCCGATTTCTCCCTAAACCTTCCATTGTACTTACGGGTTGTTTTGGGTTTGCTCTGGTCTGTTAGACGTAAAATCATCTGACTCTAAAAACACGTTCGTCGCTATTTCAAGTTTTTTTTCGATTTGGAACTCCATGATATTCTCACTTCGAATTCTTACCTGGAACGCAACTGCCATACCAAACAAAAACCATTTATGCTACTACTTCAAAGCAACACTGTCAACTTTGTGGCTTTGGAATGTATTA
Source organism: Orchesella flavescens (assembly GCA_964034955.1). NCBI lineage: Eukaryota > Metazoa > Arthropoda > Collembola > Entomobryomorpha > Orchesellidae > Orchesella > Orchesella flavescens. The sequence continues at coordinate 8,689,793 of OZ035955.1, forward strand.
ACGTACAAAAAGAATTGCCTATGCAAGTTTCATACTTTTGAATCTGCGTCCGTTACTTATAATCTTGCTCTCAGAGTAGCTAAATGAAAGAATAGAATACCAGTCCAACAGACGGAACTAGCAGTCCTTACTTATATGTTACTTATATGTAAAAGTGTAGTCTTTGTTCTGTTTGGCTGAAAGTGTGAAAGTGAACATACGCAGTTCGACAAAACAAGACAATGGTGTAACTTTTACTTATATGTTGCTAAGCCGAATGCTTATCCTACCCTTGATTTGTATGACAGCATGATTAGATGGGAAATTACATGTGGCCAGCGCAAATATGACATACAGCTACTCGAACTTACAAAGTAAATGTGACATTTACAAATTGTACCTGAACAATTGAACATCCTCTGTTAACTTTTGGGGGTAGCTATTATCAGAACAGTTTCTGCTCATATTCTGTGTTATACTAAAAGCTCAAAATCCAATTAAAGGAAATAATGGAAATCGAAGCTGAGGGATCAATAACTTCAGAGAAAACCCGGTCAATTATAACCTTGATAGCTAAATGGACACCACCAATTTGGCTGGAGAAACTAGTGGTTAGCTTTGCCGTTCCAGTTTTAATATGGATGGTGACGTTCCTTTGGGTAGGGAAAGAGGGACTACCAGGAGGTCAAATATTTGCATTGCTTGTACTTATCTTCTTTGGAATCGCAACAGGTATTTCAAATTCCAGCTCAGAATTCATATGAAAATCAAAGACGACTAAAATTTCATGATTGATGATTGCAACAGGTTTTGCGCTGGAGTTGGTTAAATTCCCACCACTATTGGGAATGCTAATTGTTGGAATGGCCATACGGAATGTACCTGGGATGAAGTTTGCAGTTGATCTAACAGGAGATGTATCCTCCACTTTGCGACAAATAGCTCTTGTAGTCATTTTAATCAGAGCTGGACTAGGACTAGATCCTACCGCTTTGGCCAAATTATCTACAGTAGTTATAAAATTAGCCTTTGGTCCGTGTATAATGGAAGCTGCCACGATTGGAGTTGCCACACATTTTATATTGGATTTTCCATGGGCTTGGGGGTTTCTTTTAGGGTAATTAATTAATGGTTTTATAAATGGATCCTACCAATGGCTTATTCAACAAAGACTAATCTGTGGTTTTGTTCTTACTTGTACAGATTTGTAATAGCTGCAGTTTCACCTGCAGTGACAGTTCCATGTCTGTTGAGTCTTCGAGATCAAGGCTACGGGGTAGCCAAAGGAATACCAACGATTGTCATTGCTGCTGCCAGTGTCGATGACATCCTTGCCATATCTGCATTTGGTGTCGCACTAGGATTCGCCTTGAATCAAGATGAAAGCTTGGCCATGACCATCCTTCAAGGGCCCATCGAGCTTGTGTTAGGAATCTCATTTGGGATTTTTTGGGGACTTGGCATTGGAATATTTATTAGTCAATCAGAAGACGTAAGTTTTTAAGCCACCATAGACTTGTAACTTCAGGATTAAAGTATTGGTTCAATTCATGTTAAATTCAAGTTAACTTTTGCTTTCACAGACAAACAAAGATGCCACTATTTTCAGACTTGTGTTCTTACTGTTTGGTGGCTGCTTGTCAGTGTTTGGATTCCAGTATGTGAATTTCGCTGGCTCTGGAGCTTTGGGGTGTTTAACTGCAGCCTTCATTGCAGCCATAGTGTGGCGTCGTAAAGGCGTCCTCACTGACAATGTAATGAAGCATGTTTAAAATCCTAAACTAAACCCAATATTTTATAAGATTTTTTTGTTGTTGAAAACTCCATTCCTATATTTGTTATATTTGTATTATTATTTTTTACTACTAGGATAATTTGAACTGGAGCTTCCAAAAGTTATGGTTTGTTTTCCAACCACTTCTATTCGGACTAATTGGTTGTGAGATTGACTTTTCAACTTTGGATCCGAACATCGTGCTTTTGGGATCGCTATGCTTGGTCATAGGATTGTGTGTAAGTTCATAAAATGAAATGTGTTGAATTCGTCTGTTGTTTGAAATGCATGAAAAAATCGAATTATTCTAAATGATTCATTATTATTCTGGTCCAGATTCGTATAACGACATCATTTTATATGGTGGCACGAGCTGGTTTAACGCTAAAAGAAAGAATTTTTATTGCAATGGCGTGGCTTCCAAAAGCAACTGTACAGGTAATTAATTCAGATTTCCATTCCATCCATTTATGCATCAAGTAAGCCAAAAGCGACTTAAGAGAAAGATAACTTGTGGGAACAACGATGTTTGTGAATTATAGGCTGCAATAGGACCAGTGGCATATGATCTCGCAAGACAACAAGGTGCTGGAGCGTCCGCAGAGAAACTTGGACTTGAAGTATTGACGATCGCTGTTCTATCCATTTTAGTAACAGCTCCGATTGGTGCCGTCGCAATTATGGTGTTTGGACCTCACCTGCTTTCTAAAGATACCGAAATAATTACTGGAGAAAACAAGATTTTAACTGCTGACACATTCGAGACTGAATCCAGAAATGAGGAGGAAGCAGTAGGTCCCGAAGGGGATTTGAAGAATAACGGTACAGGGGCGTTTATACAAATGTCATCAGTTAACATAGACATTCCTCACCAGCCCAATGACTCAAATTAAACGCCAAGTTAATGCCAAACCTAATGAATTATTTCAGTGTGTTAACCAAACGCATTGGAGCTAACAATAGTGCAAATTCGTTTAATAGTTACAGTAATGTATATGGAATCTCAATACTTTAGTTAGACATTTATACAGTTGATTGATGTAACTATACGATGTTTTTATTTGTTGACAAGAAACACAAAGATGAATGAATGTGCATTTCCGCTCTAAGAGCTGTTGGGTGTTCTATGATTTATGTTATGAAGTAGTCAAATTTTGTTCAAGTTTAATATATTTGGTGACCAAATTTTACGTACATGATTTATCGCTACGTGAAATTATAAAAGTATTATTACTTAAATGTAAAATAAAGTCAATTTAATTTTTATACGTTACATTTTTAATCCTCGTCCATTTTAAAGTTATTGAAGTACACTAAATTCATATACATATAAATCTAATCTAATGGTATAATCTAACATTTAAAAAAGCATCAAACTCAACGATTAGCTTCTTCATATTGATAACGGACATGTCATAACTCATAATAGCAGTCTTAAAAAGAAAATATCAAGAAAGTAAACGTATGAACCTTAATTAAAACAATTTCATAACCTCGTTAACTGACACACTATTACACGGGCGCAATGGCGAAAGAAATATTTTTGGTGCACGATTTTCCACTAGGAAATTCAGTTGAATTTGGGACAATATTGGACGATGATGATTAAAAGTCGATGTTGAATAATCAGTTAAGTAAAAGTTTGTGTTTTGAAGAGGGTTTATTCATCCGGAGGGTTTGTAACATAGGGGTAATCTGGTTCTGGAGGGTCTGTGACTGCTGGATAATATTTGGGAGTGGAATTCTTAACATAATCTTCCTTTGGAGGGGAATTGGTTGTTTTATAAGTTGTGGGAGGGTAAGTTGTAGAATTATACGCTGCATTGGAATAAGTTGTAGGAGCATACTCTGTTGTGGAAGGGTAAGTGGTTGATGAATATTCTTCTTTGGCAGAGTAACTTGTTGAGGTACTTTCTTCAGAGGGACGGTTAGTAGTAGAGGGATATTCCGACGACTTTGAGGAGTATGTTGTTGAAGGGTTATCAACAGACTTGGAGTATTCCATTGAAGGATATTCTTCTTTTGGTGAGTTTGTTGTAGTATAATCTTTAGTTGGGGCACTCGTGGACACATAACCGTCGTTTGGCGAGAAAGTTGTGGAATACTCGTTGCTTGGAGAATATGTTGTTGATGGGTAGTCTGTTGTAGTTGTAGGAGACGAGGTTGTCGATGAATAAGCTTCATTTGCAGGGTAAGAAGTGGATGAGTATTCATCATTAGATTTGTATGTCGTGGAAGGATATTCATCACTGGAAGCCGAAGTCGTGGAAGGATATTCTTCATTGGATTTGTATGTGGTTGAAGGGTATTCCTCCTTCGACTTGGAAGTGGTTGAAGGATATTCTTCTTTTGGTGAGTTTGTTGTAGTATAATCTTTAGTTGGGGCACTCGTGGACATATAACCGTCGTTTGACGAGGAAGTTGTGGAGTACTCGTTGCTTGGAGAATATGCTGTTGGGTAGTCTGTTGTAGGAGAGGAGGTTGTCGATGAATAAACTTCATTTGCAGGGTAAGTAGTGGAGGAGTATTCTTCATTAGATTTGTATGTCGTTGAAGGATATTCCTCGCCGGATTTGGAAGTAGTTGATGCGTAGTCCTCATTAGATTTTGAAGTAGTGGAGGGATATTCCTCATTAGATTTGTATGTGGTTGATGGGTATTCTTGATTGGATTTGGAAGTGGTGGAGGGGTATTCTTCATTGGAGTTGTATGTTGTAGATGGGTTTTCTTCATTGGGGTAAGTCGTTGAAGGATATTCCTCTTTACTTTTGGAAGTAGTGGATGAGTATTCCTCATTAGATATGTATGTCGTTGAAGGATATTCTTCGTTAGACTTGTATGTTGTTGATGGGTATTCTTCATTGGACTTGGAAGTCGTGGAGGAGTATTCCTCATTAGATTTGTAGGTGGTTGAAGAATATTCCTCATTGGATTTGTATGTTGTTGATGGGTATTCTTCATTGGACTTGGAAGTCGTGGAAGGGTATTCCTCATTAGATTTGTATGTTGTTGATGGGTATTTTTCATTGGATTTGGAAGTGGTTGAAGGATATTCCTCACTCGATTTGGAAGTGGTTGAAGGATATTCTTCATTGGACTTGTATGTGGTTAATGGGTATTCTTCATTGGATTTGTATGTCGTGGAAGGATATTCATCACTGGAAGCCGAAGTCGTGGAAGGATACTCCGTATTGGATTTGGAAGTGGTTGATGGATACTCCTCATTGGATTTGTATGTTGTTGATGGGTATTCGTCATTTGACTTGGAAGTAGTGGAGGAGTATTCCTCATTAGATTTGTATGAGGTTGAAGAATATTCATCATTGGACTTGGAAGTTGTTGTTGTAAGGTATTCCTCTTTGGATTTGTATGTGGTTGAAGGGTATTGTTCATTTGACTTGTATGTTGTTGATGGGTTTTCTTCATTGGATTTGTATGTGGTTGAAGAATATTCCTCATTGGATTTGGAATATGTTGTTGAAGGGTATTCCTCATTTGAATTGTATGTTGTTGATGGGTACTCATTATTGGATTTGAATGTGGTAGAAGGATATTCCGTATTGGAATTGGAAGTGGTTGAAGGATATTCATTTTTTGGAGGATATGTAGTTGATTCTTCCTTATAACTGGAAGTTGTTGGTGAAGGATATTCCTCATTGGATTTGGAAGTAGTTGAAGGGTAATCCTCATTAGATTTGTAGGTGGTTGAAGGATATTCTTCATTGGACTTGTATGTGGTTGATGGGTATTCTTCATTGGATTTGTATGTCGTGGAAGGATATTCATCACTGGAAGCCGAAGTCGTGGAAGGATACTCCGTATTGGATTTGGAAGTGGTTGATGGATACTCCTCATTGGATTTGTATGTGGTTGAAGGGTATTCATTCTTGGACTTGGAAGTGGTTGAAGGGTATTCTTCCTTGGATTTGTATGTGGTTGAAGAATATTCCTCATTGGATTTGGAATATGTTGTTGAAGGGTATTCCTCATTGGATTTGGAAGTCGTGGATGGATACTCTTCATTGGACTTGGAAGTTGTTGTTGAAGGATATTCCTCATTGGATTTGGAAGTAGTGGAAGGGTATTCTTCATTGGATTTGTATGTTGTTGATAGATATTCCTCATTGGACTTGGATGTCGTTGAAGGGTATTCATCATTGGATTTGTATGTGGTTGAGGGATACTCCTCATTCGCTTTGGAAGTCGTGGAAGGGTATTCTTCATTGGATTTGTATGTGGTTGAAGGATATTCCTCATTGGATTTGGAGGTGGTTGAAGGATATTCCTCATTGGATTTGGAATATGTTGTTGAAGAATATTCATCATTGGGTTTGTATGTTGTTGATGGATATTCCTCATTGGACTTGGAAGTTGTTGAAGGATATTCTTCATTTGACTTGTATGTCGTTGAAGGGTATTCATCATTGGATTTGGAAGTAGTGGAAGGGTATTCTTCATTGGATTTGTATGTTGTTGATGGATATTCCTCATTGGACTTGGATGTCGTTGAAGGGTATTCATCATTTGACTTGGAAGTAGTGGAGGAGTATTCCTCATTAGATTTGTATGTCGTTGAAGGATATTCCTCATTAGATTTGTATGTTGTTGATGGATATTGTTCATTGGACTTGGATGTCGTGGAAGAATATTCATCATTGGGTTTGTATGTTGTTGATGGATATTCATCATTTGACTTGGAAGTAGTGGAGGAGTATTCCTCATTAGATTTGTATGTTGTTGATGGGTATTCTTCATTGGATTTGGAAGTAGTGGAATGGTATTCTTCGCTGGATTTGGCAGTAGTTGAAGGATACTCCTCATTAGATTTGGAGGTGGATGAAGAATATTCATCATTGGGTTTGTATGTTGTTGATGGATATTCTTCATTGGACTTGGAAGTTGTTGTTGAAGGGTATTCCTCCTTGGATTTGTATGTGGTTGAAGGGTATTGTTCATTTGACTTGTATGTTGTTGATGGGTTTTCTTCATTGTATTTGTATGTGGTTGAAGAATATTCATCATTGGATTTGGAAGTCGTGGATGGATACTGTTCATTGGACTTGGAAGTTGTTGTTGAAGGATATTCCTCATTGGATTTGGAAGTGGTTGAAGGATATTCCTCATTGGATTTGTATGTGGTTGATGGGTATTCTTCATTGGATTTGGAGGTGGATGAAGGATATTCCTCATTAGATTTGTATGTAGTTGAAGGATATTCTTCATTTGACTTGTATGTCGTTGAAGGGTATTCATCATTGGATTTGTATGTAGTTGAAGGATATTCCTCATTAGACTTGTAAGTCGTTGAAGGATATTCTTCATTGGACTTGGAAGTGGTGGAGAGGTATTCCTCATTGGATTTGGAAGTAGTGGAGGGGTATTCCTCATTGGGTTTGGAAGTGGTTGAAGAATATTCATCATTAGGTTTGTATGTTGTTGATGGATATTCTTCATTGGATTTGGAAGTTGTTGTTGTAGGGTATTCCTCATTTGAATTGTATGTTGTTGAAGGATATTCATTTTTTGGAGGATATGTAGTTGATTCTTCCTTATAACTTGAAGTTGTTGGTGAATCTTCTGGTGGGTTTGTAACAGGTGGTTGATTTCCTTCTGGTGGATATGTTACGGATGGATACTCTTCCTTATAATTTGGGGTTGTTTGTGCATAATCTGTATGGGGGGGCTGGGTAGCCATTGAATAATCATTTACTTTCTTATCTTGTGTGCTGCGTTCATTATGAATCTTATCCTTCTCATTGACAACATTGCAGCCAGTCTGTTGCACTCTATCTCTACTTTGTACTGCCTCTACTTTAAAATGCTGATCTTTGGTTTGGAGTAGCTGAATCTCTTTCTCCATCCCCGCTGGGGATACACATCGTCTAAAAGTTTTTGAAAACTTTTGATCATCGGGGCAAACTGCAAGAATTCCATAAAACAAACTATTTTCTCCTGGTAAACACAGAAGATATTGTTGCTCATCATCGATGTAATGGATCCCATGGTAGAAGCACCTATTCGTGTAATACTCATTTGCTACAGTTAGGTGCTGGAAAACTGGGTGATATTGTATTTGAGTGGGGCGAAGCCTTCCGTCCACTTCTTGTTGTTGTTGTTCTAATGTGCTACCACCGTCAGGAACACGCATTTGCACTCCAAATTGATTTTGCACAATTGTCTCATCCTGTGGATATGGTGGGGAAAAAGGTGAGAGACTACCCAGAGGTGGAGCAGGAAGTGGTGGTTCAGCGGGCGGTTCAGTGAGGTAAAGCTGTCCGTTTATGTTTGTATATTGCGGCAATGGAGGCTGTTGTGAAGGTGGTGGTTGTTGCACTGGAACAGGCTCTGATGGTGGATAATTCTCACTTGCATTTGAACCTGCATGGACTTGCTGTACTTGCTGGAAGTAGTTTTGATTATAAGGATCCTGGTTTGGGACGGGTGGAGACTCTGGATAATATAACGGTGACTGGGGAGCATCGGGATTTTGTTGATAAAGTTGTTGTTGCTGTTGTTGTATCTAAAATCAAAGTAACCAAAATCATTCATCATCAAATCAAAGCATTATTATATGTAAAGCCTGTATATTTAACAATGAGTCTCTCCGGTCGAGAGTTCTTACTTGTTGTTGCTGTTGCTGCTGTGGAGGAATTTTTGCAGAACTGTATGGATATGTGTTCAAATATGAAGGACTGCCCTGTGCGTGCATCAGGTAAGAAGGTGGCAAAAATTGCTGTTGAGGCTGTGGCTGCTGTTGTTGGGGCTGCCGATTGGGAATTTGCTGATAATTCTAAGTAAATTTCATATTATTCCAGTTAATTAATTTAGCTATTAACTATATTAAATTGCATTAAAAAGTATTGTATTATATATCGTACATTGTAAGGCCATGTTGAGAGATATGGATTTGTGTAGCTCTGAGGTGAAAAAGGCCGTACCTTTTGGAATAAAAAAAATTGAACTTTGTGGTTAACACATCTTGTATATTTCATTTAGTTTGTAGCAAAGATTTACTAAAAATGCATGTGTAATAATAGTATGCAATTTATTGATACGTTTGATGAGGCGAAAATTACTTACTAGAAAAGTTGGCGAGAGTGCTGGAGAACGAATTTTTCGTAAACTTTGGTTCTTGGTGCCCCTAAGGTTGTATGCACAACTGTAGTGCTGGAAAAAATTGATAAAAATGCTCAGTAAATTAGACGTTATAATAAGTCCGGTTTAAGTATTGACTAGATTAGATGAAAAAAAGTGGATGTGTATTTCGTACCATAAGAATTAGAGTTGTAATTAGTAAACGAATAAAATTTTGAAACCACGCCATTTCAGTTATCAGCAGATGCAGACACACTGCACTGTATTCTGCTCAACTTTAAATTTCACACTACATACGCACTAACTTCTCCCTCATTCGTAAGTCACATTAATTGCAAACTGTATTTTTTGTAATATGGTAACAAATGTTGGTAGTAGTTGATGCTGATAAATGCTTGTTAGAATGGTATTGGATTTTAAAGGAAGTAAGAAAACTGATAAATTAACTGAAACTGACGTTTACTGACTTTCGATTTCACTTATTAATGCTACCACTAAAGAGCAAGTAATAGTAATACTGAGAGAGATAAAGGACCAACTTCATTGATCTCAACATATCGGGAGTTACTGATCTCTATGGAATGTATACACCAGGTTGATAAACATGGGAATTCAGAAGTGAAATTTCTAGTTACTGACTCGTATATAATAGATGACTGTGACTACATAAATTAATGATCATGGCGAGTTGGCCAGCTATGAAATTAAGTAAGCATGAATACCTCGAATGACAATCAGTGTCGTTTTTTCATGACTCATGACTTTGACCTGTGAATATCATTCAATTGAATAGTGTGATACAGAAAAGTTATATAAAACTTATACAAAGGGTTTTATAAAGCATTGTAAATATATAGTGTAGTCAATGGTCAGTTCCTTCCAGCTCTTTAACTCCCTTTATGACCTAAATAGTTGCAATACTTGAAGCATTACTAAACATCTCTAAACTCTACTAAGACACCATCCGTTTTGCTTGGCGATGCAAAATTTTAGATTCGCAACGTTTTCATATGGCGTCTACTTTGGGTGCTTTGGCCTATGTCTGAGAATTTGATTCGTAACGTAATATACGATTCGATTCAATGAAGACATTACATTATACGGATGCATATTTATTATCATCATCCCTTAATCAATGATTTAAAGCTGTGATTCATTAGTATCATTTATGCATAATGCTGAAGTTAGTGGAACGATTATTTTATTCGCTGAAATCAAAGCTATGCGGAATTCTCCTGCATTTATCATAACATTATATGTGATGGATGATGATGACACGATGCATCATCATATAATATTCACATGAATTGAAACATATAATTTGAAAGTGACAATAATAAGCTTGCATGATCAAGGGCAAACACGGAATATGCAAGATAAAAAATGTAGCAATGAAATTTCCAAAATATTTATATAAAACGAACCAATGACAATGACCATTTACCAAGAAATCCATGATTTTTATTGACTATGCTTATGAAAAGACCTGCTGGAGAGTGGAAACTTCATGCTTCTTGAATTATTATTATTATCATTAGAACGCTAGCCGAAATCTTCCTGCTGCACCCTCAAATAAATCCAATCATATAGTATGGCACACGCAGCGCTGCGCAAATCAAATCAGTAGCGTCTTCATTTCTTCTAATCAAATTACATACCTTCAAGCAAGGTCAAACTCAAGTTTAATATTATCAAAATTAATACTTGGTAGCAGGATGTGAAGCGTGTGTTTAGCTATAAAAATGTACGTAATGGACAAGAGCCTGCGTTGCATCATCGTGCAGTGATGTACTACGTAAAGTTTGGGGGAAGTTGAAACAATAAAATATTAAATTTGAAGACGTGAGCAAATCATTAGCTAGCTTATTTTCCTCGGTAATTTGGATGACGCATTTAATTATACTTTATGGAATCAACACGTAGAATCGATAGAAATGACATCAAGGAGCAACAAGTATGATTATATAACCCATTGTTGATTGTGAATCCACTGGAGAATCATGCACTTCTTTTTGCAATTTACCTGATGCCATACTTAACATTGCACTTGAACATGACACACGGCCTTTGAAATGATGTTTGGATCATCTTATTAAAATGCATAAAAAATAACACCATCGTCAGCAAAGCATATCGCTCGATAGCTTGGCTTGGAGGAAAATGGCAAAAGTTTTTGATTTTGTTCTGCTGAAGTCTATTTTTCTTCCAAACTTTCCTGCATTCCCTGCTAATGTTGAAGTTCATTTACGTACCTTGATTCATTTTGGCTATTACACTTTTACTATTCCTTTTAAAGTTTCCTATTGTGCAGAAACCAAGGCATACACGAAAAGAACAAATATTTTACAGAAGGTGATGAAGATGACATTGCATTTGTATTTTATGTTCAAAGCAATTTGCTTTTATGGAATAAAGTTATATGAATTTGAATTTGTTTTAATTTGAAAGATAATCTGTGCCTTACTCGGTACTTCTGTACTCCTCTATTCAACTGCATTAAATCGATCAGGTATTCGATGGGCCCAAATTACCCTTGTTCCAATCATCATTGTTCATCAAGCTTCAAAGATTGTCCAAATTTTTGTAATTGGTGGATATCTTGGTGTGTGGTGGAGACATTCCAACTCAATAGTTGAGCTCCTTAATTTCATTTCCTCTGCTTCGCAAAGCCAAGAAAAGGAGAACTTAAACATTAATACAGTGAGTCTTTTGAAATAAAATATTTTAAATTTTCCAGTAACGATGTTTATGCTGATCTGATAATGATCATATGAGCAATTACTTTTTAGCAATCAAGATCCAGGCATTACATTATTGCCATCATCCTCACTTGTGGAATATCATTTGTCACCCCAATGTCATTGTATCTACTTTCCGAATATTTCACATGGAAGGATATTCAACAAGGGATCAAAAATCATCTCTGCCAAGTCACCTACCAAGGTGTATTGGCCTGGCCGTGTCCAAATATTATTTGGATTTCCCCAATACCCCGTGGCTATGTAGCTTTGGGTATTATCTCAATTGGAATGTGGCTCTTTCGCCATTTTGTTTACGTTTGCACTTACCTCTTGCTATTGCTCGAGTGTATTACTTTACTACTTTGCACCAACTGGAATGTGCAACATTGTCGAACCTTTCTTCTCAATGTGGATTCCCGTATAAGAAGAGATGGGATAATTATTAGAAACGTAAGGAAATCTTGTACAAACACAGTTTTTACTTATGTACGTCGATTTTGTTTCAATTGCTAAAGCTGATTGTAAATTAAGATTATGGAACTTCGGAAACTTTTCTTGAAATTCAATGCGGTCTTTTTGCAATGACTGGAATCATGCCTATGCTTGTGGACACGCTCATTTCCTTACTTTGGATTTCACTAGCGGAACTGCAACGGAAGGTTTACAAATGGTTGGAATTGATTGTTCCAATGATCGTCATTTTTCTCAGCATTCATATCTACGGAAAGGTTAGCTTCAATTGTTTGATATGGTCATGGCCATCTAATTCCAAAATTCAAGTAATAATCCTTTTGTACTGCTCACCGCAGCTTCACAAGTTAGAAGAATACTTGTCTGCAATGCAGACTCAGGAGGAGCATCCTCGTACAAGGATTCAAAAGTTTACTTCTTTGCTACGAAATTCACAACACCCAGATTGGAATATAATATGCATTTTTCCCAGTGAATTCTTAATTTTTGGCTGCAGTAAGTTTGTTAAATGATAAACAGCATAGCATGTTTGTATAATTAATGAATTTCTTTAGATGACGGGTCGGTCTTTTCTCTTTTACATTATGCTTTTAAAAATAGATTTTTGAAGGAGTGTTGCTGCATACGCTGATTCTCGCAGTTTTAGGAATAATCAACCATGTTTTATTAACGATTGGATAGAAGTTTCATGAAATCCTTGACGTGTCTTAAAGTGCCCCATCAATAATACAAGAATATTGTGTGCTTTTGATTCACACACAACCTTTTTATGCGTTTCATTTCTAATTTACTTATTGAAACTTTTTAACTTGCATTAGAACTGTTTACACATAAAGTTGAATTTAATTTGGTTGATAGCTTTTATCTAAAATAAACTGATGTCTTTCCGTTCAGTAAGCAGTATAAGTGAATTAGTTGCATTATTTTGTGAGGCTTAGACTTAAAGAAGAAATGTCTCAAGGTAATAAAAACACCAGGTTTAGAAAACGTCATCACAATACTTATTATGTACGATCTGATCACAATTTCAGATAAAGGCTAAAACAGTACTGCGTAATCATGAAAATCTGCACTTCCACAAGTCCACATATTAAAATGCCCACTTTGCAACCTCTTTAAGTTCGCATGAACTCAAACTTAAACGAGTTAGGAAAATATTTTCGTTCGAACAACTTTGAAATTTCAGTTGCTTGTCTATGTATTTTCAAAATCGAAGATTTAAGAATACAATATTATCACTAATTACTTTCAAAATCCTGCCTCATTAAACAGAAGTACATGTTCTACTTTCATGTTGTTCATTCCTAAAATATTCCTGAAGTTTACAAAATGACCAAAGTAATAATTGACAATCACTTTCTTAAAAGCAAATTTCTAAGAAATATTCCGATTTTCCCAGCCTATGTAAATGTGTATTTACTAACGATGATCCGTTTTGGATACTACTCATTAACCGTTCCCTTCTCCGTGTCGTTCTGTTCACAAACCAAAACTTTTGTTAAAAAATCGTTTCGTTTCCAGCAGGTACAAGATTACCTACAAATTCATAAATTTCATCGTAAAATAGATTTTTATTTATTTCATGCTTTGAACTTAACTGTCAACTGTAGGTTTCTTGCATGATGCTTTTCCTTGTGCAACTGCTTTATACATTAGCAGTTATTCGATCTGGAGTAAAATTCGCTCAAATGACCGGGCACCCAACAGTAATATTTTATCAGTTTTCTAATTTTGGGCGGTGCCTCATCATAACCGGTTATTTGGGAACGTGGTGGAAGTATTCTGATGAAGTGGTTGATCTCTTGAACTATTTAACCCTGTCTGAGAGCAAAGCAAACCATTATATAAACGAAGTTAGTATTCCCATTCATCATTATACGTGATATTATTTTGAACTAAAATTCATTGTGTTTTCTATTTCTTTTTATTGAAATTGACGGTGACAGAAACAGAACACAGGATTTCTACATAAACTGGCGATCATATTTTTATGTGGACTGTCACTTATAGTTCCAGTGCTTATCTGCATAGCCACTGGATACTTTCAATGGAACAACTTTGAATCTAGCTTGCAATTGCATATTTGTGAAGTCGTAATTGATCAATTTCTGGGCGATGAATGCAAGGACAATGACTTAAATGTCATACCCTTACCCTTAACTCCTGGCCTAATTATCGCTTATGTCATTTCAATGTCAATGTGGATGTTCCACTATTTTGTCTTTAGTTGTGTTTACCTATCAATGTTATTCCAATGTATTGTGCTATTACTCTGCACAAATTATGTACAGGCCGTAATCAACTCTCCCATTTTTAACCCGCTAGGACTGCAAGCTGAATGCGATGCAGTCATTAGAAGAGTAAGTTTGCAACTTAAAAGGAACTTTCTCCTGCAGTTGCAATTTATTGCGGTTTTAATAAATGCTTTCACATTTTCATTCAGGGCATGGAATTACGTAGAGTTTTCCAAAAATTTAATAAAATATTTGGGGTAAATACATTATTTGGACTGGTTGGAATGCTGCCAGAAGTCACAGAAACGCTGATATGCGTATTTCCGGTCGACTTCCAATTGAGAAACATTGAGAAAAGTGTCATGTGGTTAAAAATCATTTCCCCTTTCCTTGTGATTCTGATGAGCATATACATTTACACTAAGGTGAGAGTCCAATAATTTATCTTATATAGATCTACTCAATTTTAATTTAAAATTAAATCTTTTGTTTGAAGCTTCATAAAATAGCAGAATGCTTGGATTCCATGGTCAAGATTGAGATACGAGGCTCAAAACTAAAAGGTCAAATAGTTTGTTATGAAATTAAAAACGATCAAATCGGTATGTCTGGACGAGGCTTCTTTCCCGTAAATGGAGGATTTTTGGGTGGCGTAAGTATCAAAATATCAAATGTACATTCAACATGATTTGTCATTTCATTTACCATAACTGTCAAATATTACGACTTGAAATATTTAAAAACAGGTTATTGTTGGTGTGCTCTCTCACACAGCAATTATTGTACAATTCAATCAACAATATCAACATAAACCGTAGTGTCTAGTAAACAAGTATATGATAATGATACATTACAAATATTAAATTCTTATTGGGTGTTTCTTGTATCAAGTAATAAATTTTCATGAACTTGTATCATCAATATTATTCAATTGGAGTAACTTAATAAAAGTAAGTTTAAGTTCATACAAATCGAAACAGCATTATCTTGAGAATTAATCATACTAAAGATCAGACAATAAAACGATGAAATCGATACTACCACACTTTTGTGCAAGCCCTTTAGCTTTGATAATCGTACGTAGCCAGTGTACCAAACGAATTTCTGTGATTCTTCTTGAGCCATTAATTCAGAAAGCTGAAGAAAAAAAGTTATAATGAAGATGGTTTTAAATAGTGAAAGTCAAATCGTTTCAAGTAGCCTGGAAATTTTACGATTACACCGGATTAGTAAGCCAGAAAAGTCTAAAATATTTTGGAAAAAGGTTTTAGAACCTCCTTTTCCTGACCGGGCAATGGTTTACCTAAGCACATACGTACAAGTTGCATATTACTTTTGCTTCATTCCATTCCATGTGGTTTATGATTGGCAAAATGGAAAATATGTATACAAAGTTAATTTGTTGCAAAAGGTAGCCAGCCTCAAGCTTTAAATATAAATATAACACAATGCAAGGTTGTTTTCTAAATGTTTTTTAACTGATTTTAGACTTGCTGTGCCATTAATTCCCTTATACTGTGGATATACTGTACATCGGTTGTTTTAAGCACTGTTGCAACGGCTCGTCTTGTGAAACACAGTGAACCATCCCATGTTTTCTTCATCGGAACTTCAGCAGGGTACCTCCTCGCACTTACAGTCTTCATTTGGAGATTTTGGTCGAGTCCACAAGGGATTACTGACCTTCTAAATTACATTTTGCACAATACCCCGTGGTGGACAACAAATGGTAGCAGTCCTCAGCAAAGACTTCGGACGACGACACCATATTTTAGCATTCGTTTCTCAGGACTGTACACATTATGCATTTTGGTAATGTGTGTAAGCATTCCACTAATAGTTTTCTTGGCTGAGAATCGTGGATTCACTTTTGAAGATTTTCTCAAACGAATGCTGTGTAATTTCGTTACAAAGGTTTCAATACGCTTGATTCACTGTATTGAAACTGTCTATTGGGAAACGAGATGGATGAAGTTGCTTGCTGGAATCAGCGTATGGATTCTATGGATCTATCAACATATGAATGTCATGTTTATTTTTTTGTCACTTTCAGTAATATGGACTTTAATGGAGTGTTGTAAAAACATGAATAATCTCCTCCATGTTGGAGGTGATATCCAAGACTTTGATCCAGCATCTGTACAAATGGTACATATTTATCGAATTCACATAGAATAATAAAAAAAACATACAATAACGTTATTTTATGTTTTTTATTATTCCATGTCGAATTCAAAGAACCTAATTCAAAACTTTAAATATTCGACTAACTTAAAAATCTATTGGAAGCGTTTAGCTCAAGGAATCAGACTGCGCCAGTTATTCAAGATCGTTAACCAGCTTTTTGGGCTTCACTTCTTGTTTAATTTAATCGGTATAATGCCATCACAAGCAGTTGCTTTGGTACATCTTTTTGACGGTCAAAGTCGTAGGACTTATGTCAAATTACTTGAGATGTTGACCACTTTGATCCCTTTAACCGTAGCTGTACTATCTGCGATAGTTGCCTCAAAAGTAAAGATTGGAAACTAAATATGTGACTTGCGCTGATGCGCTCTCAACGTAAAATTATTATTTCGTGATATATTTATTCTATCAGACGGTGAAAATTCGAGATTGGTTTATGCCAGCCGTTATCAAAGGCGAAGTGAGGCTACACGGAAAGATTCTTTGCTATGAAATCACATCCCATCAAGTAGCTCTAAGTGCTCATGGATTCTTCACCATTAACTACGCTTTCCTTACAAGTGTAAATAAATAATAAAATATACTTTAAATACACCCTTTGTTTGAATTACTTAATCCATGTCTCGCTTAACCCCAGTTCTAAATATTGTGACTTTCTTGTAGATGATAACATCCGTTTTAGTTCATGCAACCATTGTTATTCAGTTCCAGCAGCATGGCAGCGGGTCTGGTGATGAACTAAAAGCAGTGGGGGCGGCACATGGGAAGCCTAATATGTGAATGCAAAAAAATATTTGATTTCTAATTCTTTTCATAAAACGCTTTATTTTGTTTTCTCAGATCATTTTTTTTACTAAAGTTTTAAAAAGTCATCACCATCAGTTTCTCACGATTAATAAAGAATAAAAACAGATATCATTCTTATCTAATTGTCACAGTTAAACCTCGCCATGGATTACGAAGATTACTAAATAATTCAGTTTATTATACTTTCGTCAGTGTCATCTTCACCTTGAATCTAAAGCCATTTGTCATGGTGTATAGTCAAATCGATCCTAAAATCCATCAAGTAGAAAACCGCTACTAATCCAATTCACCTTCAGCCGTAACAGCCTATTCGTTAAGTACATTGCATTGTTCTCATATCATATCATATTTCGTTTCGTTTTGCTTGAAACCACAATTCACAATTTGTCGCACTTAATGTATATACTACCACCACGTTTGACATGCTTAATATTAGTTCCATAAAAATATGACGATTTTCTACCTCTTTCTGCAACTGTCGTAAAATATTATATACTAACATCAATATCAAATATTTTACATTATCCATACATATCAAACACAGCATGAGATTAAGCCGACCATGACAAAATGACAAACCAAACAATAAAAACCTCTATAGATTCATTGTAACCTCTCCAACCCCCCAATTTATGTACTATATTTAGCCATCACAGTAGTAGTATTATAACCAGCATGTTTACTTTATAATACTTACTTCCTACAGGGAAAGGTGAAAATAAAAATATATCCATCATATAGCACACAACACAACCATAATACACCTGAAATAATTAAAGATTCATAGAGAAACTCCATAAAAATAGTAGCTTCCTACCAATAAAAAAACTGTATACCTAAATAAAACTGACTATGAGGTATTCCCGGATAATAAATTCATATCCTCTAACTAATGAGAAGATAAGATAACAAAAAATAGCACAAGGCTGATTGATATTTGCAAAATTGCAAACCACCTATATCACATCAGCAATATCTTTGTAAATGGTTATAATATATATGTAAACGACTGTATTTTCCATTTCAATCAGTCAAAAACAGGTCTCTGAAGAAAATACAATTTTTTTGAAGTGGGTTTTCCTCTTTCATTAAAATGATGATGTTTTGGTTTTCTCTGTTGTCTGTGTATAAATAATAATAATTGACTAATGTAGCTAACCTACAAGTTCATTTTGTAATACAAATACAAACGTTGACAGTTGAGTATCTTATTAAAGTAAATTATACCCCATAAACAATATTACTTTTCATCATTTCTTCTTGCTCAGGGCCAGCCCAGCTTTGGAATTAGTTTCACGATTAAGCACCTTACATATAAAGTCTGATGCTGCTAGGAGTTTTCTTAAATCTATCCCTGTTTCTATATGCATTCCTTGGAGCATGTAAACTACGTCCTCAGTTGCTACATTGCCGCTGGCACCTTTTGCATACGGGCATCCACCCAGACCTGCGACGCTTGAGTCAACAACGCTGACACCCATCTGCAAATATGGAAGAAAAAAAGTTAATGTTTGTTTTATTTTTAGACGAGATCAGAAATAATGTGATGATAAAAATGTTTTCTAGTCATGTTCATGGTTATTTTACCTCTAATGCTGTAATAATGTTCACAAGAGCCTGGCCATATGTGTCGTGACAATGAACCGCAATAGCCTCTAATGGTAATACGTTTAAAACTTCTTCCAACATTGCTCGCATGGAACCAGGTGTCCCAACCCCGATAGTATCTCCCAAAGATATCTCGTAACAGCCCATGTCGAACATTTGCTTTGCAACATTTGCTACAGCTTTTGGAGAGATGGGACCTTCGTATGGACAACTGATGGCGCATGAGACGTAGCCTCTAATTTTTATGTCCTTCTCCTTTGCTACATCAACCACCTGAATGCAATAAAATTGGGAATGAGTGACAATAAAAATTCACGGCTTCATAAAAAATGTGAGGAAAACAATGAGTAAATATTTGCATAACTTACATCTTGAAAACGCTTTAATGATTCTGAGATTGAACAGTTAATGTTTTTCATACTGAAGGTTTCTGATGCAGCACCAAATATTGCAATTTCGTGAACACCAACGTCAAGCTGAAAAAAAGGAAAAAAACATTTAAATTACTTTTACATCAGGTCTGCAAAAAGAGAAAAATGGAGTACATGTGTAAGCAAAAAGACTTACTGCTGACTGTAGGCCTTTTGTATTCGGAACTAGAACTGGATAACTGATACCAGGTCTTTTACAGATTTTTGAGTATACTTCTGCGTTGTCTCCCATTTGAGGAACCCATTTTGGTGAGACGAAACTGTAATTCCATGAAAACAAATGTCGAGCTTACAACATAATTCTTTTTTTATAGACAGCTTAAAATTAAATATCAAAGTTATTCAATCTCAACGTACCTGGTGACCTCAATGCTCTGCAACCCAGTTTGAGAAAGTCTATTAATGAATTCAATCTTATCCAAGGCCGGAACGATACTTGGTTCATTCTGAAGTCCATCCCTAGGTCCCACCTCCACAATCCTCACCTTCCTTGGGAAATGTGGTCGAGAAATCCGAAAGGGAACCTTTTTCCATTCATCCCAGTCAGTCCTTTGTTCATCATCAATCAAGCCAACCACAACCATCGCGTTGTTTCGTTTAATGCAAGAGGATTCCCACGAGCGAGAAGCACAAAATGCAACAGTAGCAGCAGCAACAATAGTATCAATATCAGATTTGTCAGACCCAGAAGAAGAAGGAGAAGAAGAAGAACACCAAGAATTTGTTAATGGTTGACTGTCACAGTCACATTCACAGCAAGAAATATCAATGCAATCCAGTGAAACAGGTGCGCCAACAAGAAACGAAATGTGCTTTCTCTGCCCACCACTGCCCACAATCTCATCAGCAGCTTTCACTATTTCGGTGCAAGAGGTAGTAGTAGGATCAGTGCAAAAGGACAAGTGCAAGTGCGTGTGCTTCTGTGCCCTTCAAAAAGTACGGGAACAACAGCGAGAGTTACAAGAACTGGAGCAATCAATGCAATTGGGCAAATTAATGTACCGGAAGTAGAGCCAAAATGATAAAAGTTCAGCCTCAATAAAATCCAAGGGTCGACGAATGCAAGAATTAAAAACTTGTTTTTTCTTCTTCTTAAGCTACTACTACGTCAGTCTTACACAATGAACACAAAAAAACTGATCACGTCAAACGCTAACAAAAGTGGGGTTTTTCCTCCTGAGACATGTATTCTTCTGTTAACACGATAACTTTTAGCAAAACTGTAGGTAAAGAAAGGAAACAATGGGATAACGAGAACGCATGCATTCAATACATCCACAGTGACGAAACATTTTTGTTGCAGTTGAATTAAAGTTATAAAGTCATGCGAGACTAGACTTTTATTATTAGATGCAACGGTTGCCAAACAAAGCTTCTAGAACACCTATGCCTTTCTAACTAAATTGCAATATTTTTGCACACAAGTTCAAAGCACAAATATATCTAAAGAGCCCTGCTGCTGATGACAAGACGTCTGCTGAGAAGCGACTGCCAAATCAGTTAGGGAAACGTCGAGTTTAAAGCGTAATTTTACATGCAGGAGTGAGTAGTAAGAGCGAGGAGCAAGAAAAACCCAAATACTTATATGAGCTCTAGAGGATAAAAACGTGATTCATTATATATGAAAGCAGTAAAGTAGTGAGGTAGACTAACTAATAAATATTATATGATGCATTATAATGTATGCTTACGCAGTTCGCATGCAGTATGTAGTACGGATGGATGGTGTGACGGAATAAATGCTCACAAACGCTATGATACTAACGATGTGATTTGATCTGATAGTTGATAGTGAAGCGAATATTCAGCAAAATTGTGTGGAAAATACTATGCAAATATTATACCTAGAATACAAAGGCAAACAAGCACAATAACAAAAATAATGTACAAACGTGTAAAATTTTGCGCGTGTATCAGGCTCCCTATTTTATAGTGGTATAATATACATGCAATGCAAACACCTCTACAATTTGAAAATCTGTGAATTCATGAAGACGAACGGTGGGAAGCGGCTTTAACTACGGTATTACAACAAAGTGATTACGTCAATCTTATATATAAATATAAAGATTTCGCAATTCCTTATATGAATTCCTAGAATGACAAGTTTCAGCCGATTGAAGATTTTCGTTTGATCTTCTTAAAACTTTATTTCGGTGTTTCAGGGATATTTGCTCAATATAATTTTGACTTTCTATGTAGTAGGCCATTACTTTTTAAAAATATATTGAGCAAATATTGAGCATATCATATTAATAAGAAAGGGAGCAAAAACTGCCCGACGGCCGACTCCAGTCTTACGTCATACGTATTCATAACCTTTATAGTAGCTAGGTACTTAGGATTGGGAAAATTATTGCATGTTGACGCATTTCAGAAGTTCAGTGTCAGCACACCTAAGATTACTAACTAGATATGCATGGGAAATGAAAATTAGAGATTTCCTCGTACTAAAATTGCAAAATATTTTCATGGTTCGTGTCCAAACACCA
Organism: Orchesella flavescens; assembly: GCA_964034955.1. Lineage (NCBI taxonomy): Eukaryota > Metazoa > Arthropoda > Collembola > Entomobryomorpha > Orchesellidae > Orchesella > Orchesella flavescens. Next base: position 8,711,612 of record OZ035955.1, read on the forward strand.
AAAACCTTCCGATTGCAATTTGTTTTTGTTTATGCTGAACTGCATGGGAAGTATATATACATTCGTGTGTGAATGGAAATTTGATCACCAGCATGATTCCACGAAAACAAAAATGAATGGTAAAAATGGTCGTGTGGAAAATGAAATACTTGGAATAGGACCAGACTTATGAGTTCACTTAATACATGTTATGAGTTAAACTGGAAACGCTGGATGTTGTTTCATATCGGAAATAATATACTTCTTTCTTTTACAGGTTAGTCAATTAGAATGAACATCGAAAGAAAGCTTACAAAACAAACAAGTTTTCGCAATAAAAGTAAATGGCAAGCGTATTAGAAAAATAAACTTCGCATGTGTCAAAATGGGATATGTCAATGTTATTCATGAGCTTTTTAGCTGATTATATAGTAGTTATCAGTGCAATGATGGAAAACAGGATGTGAAAATAAGTCTTTGCATAAACTAAAACTAGAAAATTCAACAATTTCCTATTGAATTAAAATCTTTTTTCTACTCTATCATCTTTGACTTTTGGCATTTTGAAAATAACGTCTGCGTCTGCCTGATTAAATTTAATAAATTACGTTACCCATTTTTATCATCGAATGACCTATTGCATGACCAAACTGTCTGTCACAACCGGATTTTTGTTTACTCACACGTGCTAGTTATGAGGCTTGACCAACTCAATCAGCAAAAATGTCAATAAAATGCTGGCTGATTATATTTGACTCATAATTTGAACATTCATTAATCCCGTGATCATATGATAACTTCAAACTTGTTGTTCACTTTATCAGTGTCGGTATATTTCCTCATCGCTTTTCCCTCAAGTGTTTGTGTAAATACCACTTTACATCGATTTTAAAGTGCTATATTATGGTTTCGTGTTTGCATTAGACACAATAGCATAATATTCTGTTTTGGAGTCAAGTGCCACGGCACGGACGCATTTTAATTGGAGATACAGAGTTAAACTCGCACTCAAAAAACGTTGACCAACTATAGCTAGCTTATCAGACAATTATTACTCCACGTATTTTTACTACTTTCATTTTCATGTGCTCAGTTTACTTAATCTGCTTAAAATCATGTAGCACATGTTGTTGGTCCAGTTGATTGATAGGCGTAAATGTTTTGAGCGCCATTTCTAGTGTTAAGTATAATCCTTAATGGTCATTAACTTAAGTAGCAGACCATAACTTGGAATGACGAGACGCCTTCGAGCGACTGACCCCACGACGACACTAATTTGTGCTCTAAAATTGCTTCCATTTAGCCAATTAGATTTAACACGCATGATAGTTATGTAAACTAATAGTTTTGGTAATAGTTGTAGTAGCTTCATCCGTAAATATAAGGTAGAGATGGTGTAGTGAAACAAAAGCATTGGCAAGAAAGGTCATAGGAAAATCATAGGCAGCTTTTATACTTATACTACTTAAAGAAAGCCTTCTGCGAACAAGCCATAATTGCATAGCAATTAGCATAAAAAGCAAAGCGTTTTATGAGCAAATGTTCTTTGTTGAAATTTCTTGGTTCTTAGTCTTACCCCAGTTCCAGAAGTAGTTCCGTAAGCCCTGCAGGCATTTTTGAAAAAAAGCCAAAAATTGACTCCAGCAGTTGAATTGAACATTTGGGCTTGTTGTTAGAACACTCTTGTTGCTGCTCTTCTTTGTCTAAAGTGGCAATTGTTTGGACGCTAGTCGAAGTAGTGCTACAAGTAGTCTTTGGAAGGCTTTCCTTTGTTGATTCCACTTTTGACTTTTTTCAGCCTTCGAGATGGCCGATGAAGATGGTAATTTGGAAGATTAAAAAGAGCAAATCCTATCAATAAAATAGGTGGATGGTGACCGCTCTCAAGTACACGTTGTTGTTTGTTTGCTACAGCTTCTTGTTATCCTCGTCCCGTATGCGTATGTGATGATGACAATGATTCTGATTCTGTAAAGCACAAAAGATGCTGTAATTTCCAAGTCTTCATTCATGAATGTGTTAACATTCCTCAACTCTTTACTTTGTTCACAATTGCTTGAGAAGCTGAAAGAAATCATTACTATATGCAAAGTTGATGGCCGTTATTACGCTAATGAGACAAAAAACCACGGTATGCATGGCATGTTATATGAAGTAATGTATTTGTATAGTTGACTTTTTCTATGACGTATGCATACTTACTTAGCTTTAGCATGAGTTGCATCTTTCTTTCAATCTTATGTAATTATTCAAGAGGCCAAAGAAGATGAATTTTCATTCACACCGTACCTTTTAGAAATAAATCAATACAACTTCGTTCACCAATTACATGCTAATCTATTCCAGCTAGAATATGTGAAATTTTGTATTCATTACTTCATTGCAAAAACTTCCGGTTCAGTTAAGCCATATAAAGAAGTCATGATCTGATACAACATAACTTAATCAATTTAAGTTGTCCATTTGAATTTTAGTAATTTAGTTATTAACTAACTAATTAGTAATTAATATTTTGATTCCAGTTTTTACACAACGAACCATAAAAGGAATTTAATAAAAATATGATAATTTATTCTATAGAACCTTCTAGAATATTTATCTTCCTAACAGGGAGTTGCAACATGCATTTTATTGCGTAATATTGAAGTGAACATTGTATTCTAAATTATAGGGTGATAGGGATCCATGTGTAGAAAATGTATAACCTGCCCATTCCATTATAACTGTTTGCCAAATAAAAAAAGTATTAACTGTATACTTACCACTTTTACTGATTGTCAACTGTAAAGGTTAGCATTGTTTACTATGTTTGTCAAGTTCACTGCGATTTCATCAAATGTTGCACACTCCCTTTAGCTGAATACTGAATCACCATAATCATTACTAAACTAACTGCATATCTTATGCAGCTACCAATCTAAACTGTATTAAAGCCCAAAAGTACTTACAACTTAAAAGATCCCAATTATTTTGATTACTCTGTGATTCATCATCGTATCGTATGACTCCACACACACTTTATAAGCCAAGATGACGAAGTTAATTCAAAATTGTTATGGCATGTCTCATACTCTCTACAATTGTATTTACCTTTTCCTTAAAATGACTGTGTAACAGCCAAAAAATTGGTGGGGTACTTACTAATTTACAACTAGAGACTCGGTTCGCAAGTAGAATAGCGTCCTCAGGATTCTATCTGAACATTGAATCTTACATACAGCATACATAGCGTAATGTAGTAGCTTGATGTTTCAATGCAATGCAGCATGCTTGACATTATCTTTGACATTTACCTACATACACATAAAGTGACTGTTGGAAAATGCAGTTAAGTTGCACATCGGCAAAAGCACATGGAGTAGGTACAACTTGCTTGAACTTAAAATATCAATGCATGACTCAACCTTTAAGGTAAATTTGTTCAATACATTTATTTCAAGGTAGATAATGTACATACATATATTCATTACATTCATTTGCTTTTGCTTGCACGGTAGTTTTGGTTGAGCATCCTAATTTTGTGTATCACATGTACATATCATATCACAAAACTACAAAAGTATGTACCTATTGCACATTTTGGACTTTGAGCAGTTTACTTTCTTTATTGTGTATCACGATCACCTATGTATGTATATGAAACTAATAAGTAGGAATTACTTTGACATGTCCTTTATCCTAAAAAGGTTTGAGAGAATTCCTAGTTCCCCTTTCATTCAGGCAACCCTTTTCAATATGCTTTTTTGTGACTTCTTCCTATATCATGTTATTGTGTACACAACACACTAACACAGTTTTCAGTTGTTCATTCTAATTTAGAACTAAAACGTTCGGGTCGGGTGAAGGATGACATGAAATGAAGTAGAGTTTTGTAGAGTTCCCTCATGAGTAAGCATTGAGCTAATTAAGTTGCTTGAGCATATGTGATGAGATGTAATTGGTGAATGTAAATAGATTTATAGATAGATGGTAAAGAGTTTTGTTTGAATTGCTTACCTGGTTTAGGCGATATGAACTTGTTGAATTTTCCCAAAGTTGCTGCAACCCTTGCTAGAAGGATAATTTTTTCATAATATATGGCACATTGAGAACATTTAGATGATCAAATGGAGTGTTCTCCACGTGGGCAACAAGATAATAGAATCGGAAAATGTCAACAGCCAAACCTGGTAGTTATTCCGCTTAGAAATGAGAAACTTTTCTTTATAAATTTTTCAGCATAAACAGCAAGTGAAAGTGTACAGATGATTTTGTCAGTAGAGAGATCGAATCCAAACGTCTTCTGTCTGAGTTTGCCGTGTGATAGCCAACAGCACGTGAAAGGAGAGTGTTCAGCATTAGAAGAAGGCTTTAACATGGCTTTAACCGAATGCTAAAGAATAGGACATACGAAGGAACCCCTAAAATACACAATAGGCAACATAAGCTGTTGGTTGGTGACAGCAGCTTTGAGCTTACACTAAAGGAAAAAAATATATATAGGCCGAAGGAGCAATGTGTAGTAAAGGGTTATAAAAGAGTAAGAAAAGTATTCCTGATCATATGTAGCTGCGCCTAATACACGTACTCGTATTTAGGTATATCCAGTCATCGTATAAGCTTAACCGTGTATCTTAATGATTAGGAATGGAATGAATATGAATACATGCTTCCAATATGTTATGTATATATACCTACAAATGTGAACAGAAATGTGCACAGAGCTTGCAAGTTCACATTTATGCTTATGAAAACTAGTGTTTACTCATATGTAAAACTGGATAGCTGTATGAAGCCACATAAAGCAGTAAAAATGTGTTCCAGAGTAGATGACGTCGGCATCGGCATTCCAATGTATTGCTGCAAACTGATGATTGAAATATTGGTACATAGAATTACGAGCAGAATTCCGTCAAATAACATGTCAAATCAATGTCTCTCACATCGTTAAAAGGAGATGTTCATTGGAAAGCAATTGATTGTAGTTCATCACTGATAATACGATGTAATGTAATCCTTACACAAGCCAAAATAATGCGGGCCTTCCAATACAGCCAGGACATTTTACCATATATGTAGTTAATCTTGTACAATAATGACAAGATAAGTAAAAAACCCTTGAATTTTAATCATAGCTTTTCTCTGATCTTCGTCTCATGTTGAAGCTTATTTTTCTCTTCTTCCCTCAGATTGCTGTTCCATATCGGTTTAACTTGTTGATAAATACTTCATCAATTCCATGAAACATGAAGCTGCGACATTTTCAAATACACATACAATTGAGGATGTCTGTTTTCTCTGTCTTTAATATCTCAATTTCAAATTCATACAAAATATGTGATAGGAAACAATGAAAGGATGCGTGACTTTTTCCATACATACCTAAAGTAACATATCATATAACAAGTAAGTAATCATAAAAAACTGATTCCATGATGATATCAAACGATCAATCGAAACAAAATCAAGTCATAAGTGTTGTTTATGATTTGAAATAATGCAACCTCAAAGCAGGGGATAACTTTTGACGTTTATCGGTGATGGTTATTTCCATTCATATCTCATGGCTTTGAATTTTTGACACGCACATGAACAATGTTGTATGGCTTAGTTTTTACTTAATTTGGTATAAATATGCATTCGACATCAAGGGCAACAGAGTTATTGAGTTTGAGAGTCCAGAAGCACCAACCAGTTTACGAGAATCGTGTTTTAAATAAAACAATTTTTTTTATTAAAAATGCATAGCTCATTTGTAGTTTTGGCGTTCATTGTAGCGCTAGTGTCTGGTAAGTTAGAAATTCTAAGCTTTTATCCTGTTGCTTGAAGCATTTCTCGTTTCTCGAGCTTTCAGTGAAAATACATTTATACATTGTTTTAGCTGCTCCACCCTATGATCCAGCACCACGCCCTGAGGAATCGTGGCTCACCCGCCATGAATCTTTCGTGAACAATACTCTGTCCAATGCAGGCTCCATAAACGTTTTATTTTACGGAGATTCAATTACAGACGCATGGGATGATGCAGGAAAGGCTACGTACGACCAATTTTACGTTCCATTAGGCACAGCCAACTACGGAATTGGAGGAGACCGTGCTGAGCATGTCTTATGGAGAATTCAAAACGGCGAAGTACAAAATCTCCAACCTAAAATCGCTGTATTGAAAATTGGAACAAACAATCTGGGAGCAAATAATGACACAGATATTGCCCGTGGCGTTGCGGCAAATGTTCAAGAATTAAAGGCTTTGTTACCTGACATGAAAATCTTACTTTTGGGTGTTTTACCAAGGACAAATGAAGCTATGACCATTCGGACCTCAAACATCAATGAAATGATTTCAATATTGGACAATGGAAAGACAACCAGATTTTTGGACATGAAAGATCATTTCTATCGTGGTGGAAATGACTTTGTTACAGAGCTTTACACTTCCGATTTACTTCACCTAACAGCCGCTGGATATGCAAAATGGGCTGAGGTCATGAATCCATTGTTTTTTGAAATGTTGGGACTAAATCAAACTCTCACAATCGTTTAAATATGCAGTATTGAAATAGTTGCATGTTTCTGATTTAACAACCGCATATTTTCGAATAAACATACAAATTGGAAGTAACTGTACATATACGGATTTGTTTAAATGTCATTCATTGCAATACAAATTAATCATAACGTAAATAACTTTGAGTTATCATATCTAAGCCAGAATTTAAGTCTTGGGGCAAAATGCGAACGTCGATTCGTTTAAACCATTATCATACTAAAACTTTAATTTTAATTGCTTCCTTGTATTGTTGAAGATTCATATATTCAATATCAATATGCTATTCATGCTGCATCTTGAATTGTGCAAGAAATAGTTATTTCAAATGAAATATTATAGAAAAAGTACTATCGATGAGGAAAATGATCTTATTGATGAGCTTTCCGCTCAATTTATGGGTTGAAGACGTATTGATAGTTTTATCATATATTATTTATCAGACTGGTGTAACACATTACACAAAAATAAAAATGCTAGTGTTTGGCATAATCTGTCAGTCTGGTTGACTAAAAGATTGTCTAGACTTAATTAAATTCATGTATGTAATAAAACTCCACTGCTTGAGTACCTTATTGCTTTATTAGCTTCAACTTTATAGCATAGTTAGATTTACCAGTAACATACTACACTTAACTATAGGCAGAGATTGGTAACTGGAAGGTTCTAGTTACAAGTTAAGTTACAGTTACATTTTGTTTCAAGCTCAGTTACAAGTTACAGTTACAGTTACATTTAGTTACAAGTTACAGTTACATTTAGTTACAAGCTCAGTTACAAGTTACAGTTACAGTTACATTCAGTTACAAGCTCAGTTACAAGTTACAGTTACAAGTTATGTAACTTAACTGTAACTTAACTTGTAACTGTAATTTTTCAATAAAGTTACCCATCTCTGACTGCCGGATACGCTCTGAAATAGTATGGATACATGCTACTGGACCCAGCTACAATTGCAGCCTTCCACATTAGCCAATTTAAAATTGAAATTATAAAGAATTCTGTCACATTTCTGTCTGTCATACATTTTGTAATAGGCTCAGTTACAAGTTACAGTTACAGTTACATTCAGTTACATGCTCAGTTACAAGTTACAGTTACAGTTACATTCAGTTACAAGCTCAGTTACAAGTTACAGTTACAAGTTACATTTGGATACTCGATCAGTTACAAGTTACAGTTACAGTTATGTAACTTAACTGTAACTTAACTTGTAACTGTAACTTTTCAAAAAAGTTACCAATCTCTGACTATAGGTATATAAATTAGCCCGATTTTTTATATACAGTTAATGTACATTTGAATACACGTAAACAAACATACGCAAACACGTTAATTTAAGGCACAGTTAGGAGATATGAGCTTTCTTTTCGTCAACTTCATCATCACTACTGCTTCCACTATGATTATCTGCATTCTTTTTTCTATTCGATTTTCCTTTACTAGTATCAACAGCAGTCTCAGATTTATTTTTGGAAGTCTTTTTAGGTGAACCAACATAAAACCGAATTTCCTTTCCTTTGGTAATTTTTTGTTGGATTTGTCCTTCTACTTCTGCCATTTTCGTTTCAATAGTTTTGAAAAGTGTTTCCTGTAATCAAACAATAATAATTATTTACTGCACAAGCTGCACTCTTAAACTTTGAGCAAGAACGGATAAAAAAAGTTTGGCAAAGAAATTTACATATATTTTATAACATCCAAGAAGGGTTACTCACAGCATCGCCCTTATCACCTGCTTGACTGATAGATACTCGAACACGATATCCCTTTTCAATCCATTTCTTCATAACATTAAGTTTGGACGTGGCATCATGTTCTCCAATATTGCTTTTCAAGAGGACTGTCTTCAACTCCCTTTGCTTAATAGGTTTTTCCCGTTCATTGGATTTCACTCCTTCTGGATCTGCTAACGACATGCATGAAGTCAACATACAATTTAAATACTCACTCTCCCCAAATTAAAAAGAGATAATGAACTTTTCACTATCTAACCTTCATCCAATTCAGCTACTTTTGAAATAAGTTTATAAACCTCCTTTTCCGTCTTTACAGGTTTGTCATGTTCATTTTGAATATGAACTAACTGCAATCCTTTCTTCTTCGCAATTTTATTAGCTTCCAACAACGTAACCGCAGTGAGGGAGCCCGTTTCTGACACCAGCATTATCTTCATTGTTTCTGCAGTCATTACCTTGAATTTGTTTTTCGACTCTCGTGCCTTTTCTGCCTTCTTTATATCTTCAACGGTTGCAGACGTTGAATACCAATGTCGACTGTATGAATAAACGCAATTACATAATTAATAATTTGAGAAGAACCCATCTAGTTCCCAAAATTTAAAGAGTAATAATTATTAGTTAGCTGCATACCCGTAACCACCAATGGATCCCTTCATTGTTATCGTCTTTCCGCACCCAACCAATTCCGGTGAGCCAGTGCATTTTTCAGCTTCGTCTCTTAATAGAAACCTTTGTCTGTCCAGCCAAGTGTAGTTGTGAGTAATCCCAGCATTTCCAATAAATGGAAGCCTGGGCATATTTTGCATCCTCAAATACAATCGCATTAAAGTTATTGTCGACATTTTGTCTCAAATCTCCTCCAAATAATACTGCAGGTAGTACGTGACACCAATAGCTGCTCAACTCCTTATTAAATCAACTTAACAATTCAACAATTGAACATTAAACTTCAGTTTTTATTTGAATGCTCAAGCACAAAGTATCTGGATCGTAACACAAATTTGAATAGAAATTCCAGAGTTTTTAATCTTCGGGAAGCTATTTCGAGTCTTTAAAGACGCAGATGAAATTGAAACGAATGGTCGTCTACATCCTTTCTTGTTGTTTACCAAAAACAATGTTTTAGATAGAATTTTTAAGTGCGTAGTTATTATTAAGTTGATAAGGATAATAGAAAATAGACAACAAAACGTGCTTTTATATGTCCTTGTCAGATGATCTTCATGTACGCAGTCCATGAGAATATGGTGAACCATAGAAAGGAAAGGGAGTCACAATGTGTACAGAAAAAGTATGTGTGGTCTGTTATGTATATAAACAAATTGTACTTTATACCTAAACTGACTACTTACTCAACAATAATATTGAATGTAGTTGAAGCAATCTATTGTGAAGTAGATTGTGGTTTTGCGATTGAAGATGTAGATACTTCATTTCTAGCCTAAAAACTCCCTGAGAGTAAATGGTCAGCTTGGCTGTTGACAATAAAATAAAAGTCACTAACTTTTACTTGCTCCGAAAATTAGCTTTTGATCGTATTTATCTTTGTCCCATGTCAAATGTAAAAGTATTTCATTCAATGTTCAAAAGTGTAGTTAAACATTAGAAGTTAGGTATTTTACATTGAAATGATAAGGGTATTTCTTAGCTAGAGGCTAATGTGAAAGTCAAATGTTAGTGGAATATTTACTCATTGCGATAAGCATTCGAGATAATTTTGGTCTTCCAGAGCAAAAATGGTGGACATTGCAATTGAGATTTTGGCGTCTTCTGTTCTCATCCGAAATGGATATAAAGTTCGATATCATATTAAATCGTGGTGGGCTCATGAGGATGTTCCGCTGGGAACTAGTCATGTAAAAATGCCCCGATTGCCATTGATCCAGCCATATCTTAATTTGAATGGACGAAAAACAATAGTGTTTGTGGAAGTTTGGGAGGATAACATGCAGCCAAATAGGGACAAGAAATTTTTGGGGATGGCAACCTGTTATATTGATAAGCAACTCCAGGATACTAATTTAAATCCTGCAGTAGAGGTACATGTTTGTAAGATTCGTACATAATTCCAACGTGAAATGGAAAATGCCATGAAAAAAACGCCCCTATGTCTTAATTAATTTCATTTTGTATGCAGTGGCTGGATGTCCATGATCCAATAGAAGGGATAAAGCGTGGAAAGCTGCTCCTAAAAATTGATGCCAAATTCTCAGATAGCGGTCACAGTCATAAAGATGAAGATGCTCCTGTGAAAATCGGACAGTCCTCCCGTCAAGACAATAATCATGTACATCCCACTCAGGAGGAAAGCAACGACAGCAGTCCTACAAAATATAGCGGCTCGAGAAAATCGGAAACTTCAGCTTTCAGTATTGGATCTTCATCAGTGCGCTCTTTTGATCAGGGGATCCAGACGGATCTATCACTACCTATATTGTTGCCTGATATTTCAAGATACACTGCAGCTTTGAGATCAAATTCAAACTCAGAAGACAATTATAGATATTCTTCCAATGATCGTCATTTGACAAGACAAACTAGCCAATCTTGTTCAGAAGCATCATCGGTTCAATCGGTTGTGGTGGTAGACCCGTTGAAAGTCGCAGAGAGAGTCTTGTTAAAAGGAGGGGTATCCAGCAAACTTCCTAATAGAAATGGCCAAGAATCTCCTACCACTACAACTGCATTTCGAAGAAATTGTTTAGTAAAGCAACATGTTGCTGAGCAAGAACAAAGGTCTCCAAAACTACATGAATATCCATATACGAGGCGTGCAAGCTCTGGGAGAGATTATAATTTAGAGTCTGTTGATGACGTAATTGATCTTCTAAGGAATGGGATTGACTCCGTTTTTATTTCATCTCCAACCAAAAGTGCTACACCTGCTGCTGCTGATAAGCAAAATTTTATTGGCAGAAAAAGCACAACTCCAGAATGTAATGCTAAATCGAGAATTGGTAGTTCCAGCTCCAAACCTCCTTTGCCAGAATATTGCCTTCAGGACGGAAACAACAATAAAGAAAAGCCAGTAGATCTTATGCGTAGAACTGCTCCAGGAACAGGAACAAGTTCCAGTGTGCTGGAGAGGGATAAGCCTGCATTAGGAGGAGTAGGTACTTCCCGTGATGTAGGAAATCAAATGCAACAGCAGCCGAGCTTTGAAATCTTAAACACAAATAATCAAATTGAAGATAATAGAGAGCGATTTAGGGAGGTCCACTATGATGGTGCTAAGGCAAAGGAACAAGCAACGATTATGCTAAAGACAAGAACAGCTCAACCAACTTCACAATCAGTGGCCAACCCGGCAATAACAAGGAGGAGAATAGCTGCAAACATTTTTAACGATTAAGATTAGTTCATAGACCTGGCTAATGTGGAAACATATTTTCATGTGTAGCCCTTTCGTCTATGCGATAATTTAAAAAATGATTTGTAATAAAATTACAAATTATGAATTGCAGGAACAATGTTCAAAAGTACAAATCAAACTTCCAAAATCCTTCAATGCAACTCGAATTTTTAATTTAACGTATTCAGTTTTAGCTCTGTTCAACGTAGGAGGCTATGATTATATTTCAATTTTAAAGAGTTTAAATCCAGTGATAATCCTAGCCATGCCATAATTTAGAATATTTTTCGAGAATTCTTAATGCAACTTATTGATAAATCAAATCGTGTGTGTAGTCTTTCAATGTTTCAATTAATCGAAATGGTTCTTTCAGTAATTAATACACGGGCACAATAAATAAATGCATTTTAAAACCTAAGAAAATACATGCGTTTTTAGCGAGCGAGCGTTTATTTACAGTTTATACAAAATGAATACCATCTTTGTTGAATTCGACGAGTAATTTAATAAAATCATCTACATCCAGACTCCGAGCTCTCTTATCATTAAATTTGATACTGATCAAAACTTTCTCTACTTTCTCTATTACAAGTTTCTCCAATTGCTGAAAATCCATCGTGCCACTTGCTTTCTCAGTAGTGGGAGAAGGTGTTGGTTTAAGCAAAACTTTTGGAATATGGCCTGTTTGTTGAGTTTGAGAAGGCACGGAAGCGGTGGACTGAATCAAATCCGGATGGGTTGCAGCATAATTTCGAGATAAACTAGCTATTACTGCAGCAGTTTTGAAGTTTGCGAGTAGAGTTTTATTTTTCCTGGAAAATGCTATTCTTGTCAGAGCATCCCATTCTCCAAAATTCAGCGGTGGAGGTGGAACTCGAGGTTCAATACGGATGACTGAGGAGTCTACTTTTGGTGGAGGTCTGAAATTATTTTTGCCAACCTGAAAAGTGAAACGTATGTATCATAAACAAACAATGCCAATATAAACTGAAAACATTTTTAGCAGCTTCTAATATTGAATAATACCTTTATCAAATGCTCAACTCTGGAAAGAAGCTGTGTATTGATTGACAGTCTGCAGTATAACTTATCTCCAGGTTGGGCTACTAATCTCTGGGCAAACTCTCTCTGGACCATCAGTATTGCACAACGGAACGCTGGTCTGCAAAGAAAAAACAATTTGATAGTTTAAAGCATTGAATAAACGCATTTAGTCTAAAACTACAATGAACTTACCTGTGCAAGAGCAATTTAAACACCAACGGTGAACTGATTTGGTATGGAATATTAGCCACGCAAATGTCAAAAGGAGGCAAGTCCCCAGATTTGCAAATGTCTCCAACAATCACCTCCAATTTCCTCTCCATCCCTGCATTCCTTGCTCTTTTAATAACTTCAGCAACCATCCGCTGGTCAACTTCATACGCAATAACTTTCTTCGCTTTGGGAAGTAGCTTAATAGTTAAATTTCCAGTACCAGGACCAACCTATTAACAAAAAAGACACAATATAAACATTCATCTCATCATCACTTATCGATCGCTAGAAAACTGACACATTACAAAACAAAAGCATCATAAAATAGCCAACTACTCCTTAAATTACCTCAAGAACAGTATCGCTACTGCGAATTGCAGCCCGATCCACCATCCCATCAACAATCAGTGGATTTTTCAACAAATGCTGACCAAACTTTGCATGTTCCAAACGCATTGACTGCTTAAAACAAGTTTTATCCTTGATCACTCCTTTAGGCTTTTTCGCTGAAACTTTACCCATCTTGACAATTAACAATTATTATTGTTGCTTTAAAGTTCAAACTACACCTTCAAAACTGTCAAATTAGCGTACAAATTACAAACAATATTTATAGTTTAACTGTAGTATTTAAAACATAAAATGACAACACTTGAACTGCGCATTGACACTGGGCAATGCAATGATACCAAAAAGTGTATTTACACGTGTTGTTCAAGATTTGCGGCTGGTGAATGAGGGAGTGTTGAGCCTTTTGCGTGTGTTAAAGGATAAAATCCATAAGGATAAAAATATACATAGGAGAAAAGGATACAAAAAAATGTTCCTTATGTATAAAATTTGTTTACTTCTGACTCTGACAAGTTTATCAACAGCAGCGGCAGAAAACATCTGAAACAAAGTTTGAGAGGAAAAAGGAATGGAAGCGGGCTTCAATATTCAGTTCTGTTGTTCATAGGATATCCTTTCCGATTCTTGGATTTCAAATGTTTTAATAAAATTGACAGATTAGCTACTGCCACTTGACTGGAACTATATAATCGGTGATTATAACCTTTAGTTAATTATACATTTGCATATCATCTGCATAAAAATTGGATTAGATGGTGCATGCATTGAAATTAATACGTGCATTTATGTTTTTGTCTTTGAAGGTGCTGCTGATGACACAACTTATTACAAGCACTTTGAGTAGCCAGTTCTGCCAGTTCTCTGCATTAAATCACCAGTTTTGAGAAATTTGCATCGTATTTTGCAGTTTTTCAAGCCACCATCAATCGTCAATCATGGATGAGTTACTAACCTTTATGGAAGAGGATTTGGAGTATGACGATGAACCGGATGAGGACCCTCGAGCTCCCGACCCATCCTGTAGTCGTCTTGTTCTTAGTCCTATTAAAAGTAACAATTCCAGCAGCAGTACTTTGTCCCAGCCCAAAAATTTGAAAGATTTGACGTTTAAAGACGTTTTTGGCAGTCCGGATAAACGTGATGTGAAAGAATTAGGGTTATCCCCAAGTTCAACAGCATCCTCTGCTAAAAGGAAGTTGAATCTTGGAACATCGTCTCGCCTAACGGATTCCGCGATTGACTTTAGTGGTCAAGTGACGAAAGAAAGACCTTCGACTTCCTTGAGTGGTCGAGGTAGCACTAGCACTCAGTTTGAGCTAAGTAAAGCAATAAACCGGGATAACAATGTCCCTTATAAACCCAACGTTGGACTCGTAATGGTGGACCCTTTCAGTAGAGTTCGCATAGTAAAGAGTACAATCAGTATCTTTTTTGATGAGTCTGTGACAGCGGAAGCAGTTTTGAAAGAACGAAACATTGGTATGGAGTTTGCTAGTTTACATACATTTTCCTCTTGGTATCGAGGAAAGGGAAAGGACTGCAAGAATTTTTGGGTGAGTGGAGTCCTCACAAAGAAAACTGCTGGGGTTCGGAAAAGTGCAAAAGGGAACGACTACAGCATATGGGAGCTTAATGATCTCAAGGATTTGGATAAGAATTACACAATCTTTCTCTTTGGAGCTTCAAGTAGTTCATCAACTCTGGCAGGACTTCCCGTCGGCTCACTTGTTGATATTACGACACCATCAGTTATGCAAGATGCTGAAAAGGGAACAATCAAATTTTCAATTAATAATGCTACCCAAGTGAGATTTATTGCTGCAGCAAATGATTTTGGCTACTGTAAGTCTACAAAGAAAGACGGCAACAAGTGTACTAATGTTGTGAATACGTGGGAGTGCTCCTTTTGTATTCATCATGCAAGTTCAGAGTTGAAAAAGCTGAATATCGGGTTTGGCAAAAAGGGAAAAGCAGCAAAGAATGGTTCCTTTCCCAATAAATCCTTTGGAGGAGGAGGTGGTGGAGACAGTCAACAATCACTGAAGCAGCAAGGCGTTGTAATTGCGGATTTTGGAAGGGCACCAGCTGGAAATTCACAAATGTATGAAACAAATAAGTCATTTGGAGGAAAGGCTGCCACACTTGATAGACCTACATACAGCTCGAGAATGTCGTTGCAAGGAGGCTCCAATGAAATGAAGAAAAATCCCTTAAAGTTTGGTAATCCTGATACAGTTACGTTTGTCAAAAATGGTGGGGATCATCCCCTTTTGAAGAAGGAGCCGGTACCTGTAGCAATTAGAAAGCCATTGGATTTAAATCCGTTGAAAACTCGACACTTGACAGATAAGGATAGAGAATTGTTACAAATGCTGGATTGTAACTCTTCTGACGCATCACAGGACTCGGAAGTACCAAACTCGTCTCAAGATAAGCAAGGAAAAGTAGTAAAGGGAGCTCCTTCAGACCCTGCAGTGAGAGATCTCATTACCTCTTCCATTGTTAACAATCCAAACGCAGCAAGTCGTAACTTTATGCAATATCTCATGCTACAAAATGCCCCGAAAGATCAAGTAGACATGACTTCGGCTCACAAGAGCTCAAAATTAGATACATTAACAATGTCTCGAGCAAAAGTTACTAGTATGCAAAAAGCTTTGGCGTTTGTAAAGCAAAATGGACCACTTGTCAAGGCAGATCCAAATGCTGCGGCCAACAAAAAGAGAAAGCTGGAAGCAGTTGGAAGTAGTAGCAAGTCTTCACAACCTGGCCCTTCAAAGAAACGTTCCAAAGATACTAAAATTGAGGTAGAGTTTGACTTTGAATCGGATGACTTTAAGAAAATTTTAAATGCAAAGTCAGCCCATGATGAGGAACTGGATGAGATTCAACATGGAGAATATTTCGAAAAGTTGGAAAAGAAGGAAGCATTAGAAAATAAACTTTTGACCACTTTCTCTATTGAAACAAATGCTGTCATGTGCCGGCAGTGTAAATACGTGGCCCTAAGCCAATCCGACTTTTGTAAGGAGCAAATGCATCAAGTAAGACTGGTGAAAGCGAGAAAGCGTTTTTTCAAGTGCAAAGACTGTGGAAACAGGGCCATGTCTTTAGACAGGCTGCCCAAACGCCGTAAGTAAACATTTTTATTAGCTACGTTCTCATATGAAAATCAGATTGCAAAAGGCTTTTAGTTCAATATTTGATGTGTTTGCTATATTTATTCGAGATAACAAAAAAGGGTTAGCAAAATGTTCATTGACTTTTCCTATTTTCAGCTTGTTCCAATTGCAACAGCTCCAGTTGGCTCGTTGCACCTGTTGGGAAGGAACGAAAAGGTCCTACTTTGCCTTCCGAAATGCTGTCATTAAGAGGAAACGAGGAAAAGTTCGTTGGCTCCGCTGGGTCAAAAATGTTCTTACATTTGGAGGTGTAGAAAGAAGGCTTCACGTAATACATGATTTCCTATACATAAATATTATATACTAGCCGATGGGCTATCTATTTGTTATTTTCCCCTTTTGTACATAGTCTAATTTCAAAAGAAATTTAAAAAACCTAACCGAATGCGTAATTTATATTTAATTTAATCACACACCTACATACAGGTTTACAAACATCAAACATATTTATTATTTTTTTTTTCAAGTAAAATCTGACACTTAATTTGATACGATAAAGCTGATTAAAGTTGTTTACGAAAATTCTGAAAAGCAATAAAAACTGTTTTGTCGTAAAAAGTATAACCGATCGGTGGTTGCTCCACACAATTGATACAAGCATATATTTGGATTCATTGAATATAGTATTTTTTGTAATTTCACGACAGCTGCGCCACATGTGCTCAATTTGCACATACCGTAATGCACACAACATTCTTCTGCATGAAAGTAAGAGTTCGCTTTCTCTTATCTGTTCATACGCACATTCCAACCGACTTTCATCCAGTCCATTGTACTTTTATGTATATTACATTTTCATGTTAGTGTAATCATTCATAATGGATGAAGGAAAAATTTCGTCAAGTATTCGGTTTTGTAAGTAGAATCCAGAGAATGTGGAACGATACACTATATTCTTCTTTATACTTCTATTCAATACTTATTTTTTACAATCTGCTAGGGCTATTTTGCCACGAGCTATGGTTAGAAGAGAATGGCTGTAACTACTAACTTACTTTGTTAATCATGGAAAATGGTGGATTGGTCAGCACTCCAATAAAAAATTATTTATTATCCCCTTTCTCCATATTACGAAAATTGTTTTCTCCACTTTCATTATACTTTATGCTGCGTTTGGTCTAATATGCTAATCTATTACTCAACCACTAATTCATTCCATTTGTGACGCAATAACGTAATGAAAGCAAAGTGTCACTAGGGGCTAGTGAAGAGTATAGGGTAGCCATATATATCGTAAACATTTGGCATTATTTGTTATTACCAGAATGAGAATAATTTGTTAAATACATAGAGGTGTGTCTTTTATAACTCTATTCAGCTTTTATGTTGTAATATACCGTGATCCTTGTTCGGGGGATTAGGATTACGACATAGTACATCGCACGAAAAAATGAAATAACGGCCTTTTGGAGCTGTTACTTGTATTTGTGTCTAGAAACTCTATAAAAAACACAAACGTACATATTCCTAATTTACTTTAGTCCAGTAGAGCAAAGTAGTAAAACTTTTGTTTTCTTCTTGCAATGATAATCTTCTTCTCCAAAAAGTTACGCTTTACGCTAATGTCTGTTGCTCACAATGCTGAGCATTGAATGCTCACTCACTCCCATTTTGTTCGTCACATTATTACTTTGTTATGCATGGAAAATGGATAGATATATGGAGAGAAAAGGAGAGAAAGCCCCGCTTAAATTGGTATGTAGAAATCTTTTGCATATTATCTTCTTTCCATCCATTGCCTGCCCTTTCTTTTGCTTGAATAATCCCAAGCTTTTTGCTTAGCTTCCTCCGCGACAAAGAACGGCATATGCTCATGTTTGTCATTGGATTGCCCATCCTATGAATTAATTATTGAATTGGGATAATGGGGCTCACTACTGCGGACATGGATGGTTATGCTGCGAGTTTGACTAAGAGAGAAAGCAAGTAAAACCGTTCTCCCTTTAATATAAAATAATATTGGACATTGTCATTGTCCTTGTCGAATACGAGCTGGGGGGAAAGCACAGTGGTTGTATCACAGCCTATCATTATTACATAGTTGCTGCGAGTGCTGTATGTAATATTGAATCTATGATATTTTGAAGGAGTTAGTATTATACAAGGAGAGAGAGAGGAAAAATAGGAAATCGAGGTTGACAGGTTAAATACTTTATGAAATACGACGTACATATTTTCTTACTTCATACCTGGCATTCCCTGCTGCTCAGTACTAGTAGTAGTAGTCGTTCCCCAAGAACATTACGAGCTTTGATGGATAAAAGCAATGAAAGTTTCGTCTTTTCACCACACATAAAAAGAAAAGTGGCGACGGACTACCTACTTGAGGAGTAGTAGTAGGAAAAGGAAGGTGGTCGCTGGGAAAAGGGAATAATAGACGAGTAGACTTTTTTTTCTTTCCTTTTCCCATTCTTCAGTCAGTCTTTCACTTTCAAAGCAACTCACAACTCAATTCATCACACATCACATCATGATGAAGAGCAGCACACGAACTACAATCAACAAGAATAGTTGGTTGGTCCCATCCAAATTGCCCTATTTCATTTTGATTGCCCTCTTCACTTTCATTGCTCATTTTCCTTTGGAAACTCAATCTTATTTCACTCCATATTTCGTATGGTCTGCGGTGAACAAAACGTTGGAGGAAGATCGACTTATGATTGTGGACGCGACCAATGAAAAAGTGAAAGTCAAATATTGTGTAAAAGTTATCCTCTACAATGATGGGAGCCAAGAGTATGCCATTGCAAATCACACTAATCACAGTAAGGATATCATACCAACGGATGCTGTCCTTGTGGACGTCACCTCCTTCGACTTTTCATTGTCGACAAAGCTAGAAGAGGTGGAGAAGAAGATTAATGACATAAATCCTGGAAAATGTGTGCCTTGCATTGTGGTGGTCAGTGTTGTGAATGTTACGACGATGGAAGATGCCATATACAAGAATAAAAGTATTCATCAACTCAAAGCTGACGAAAAGATTATTCAAGACCACAAGTTGAACATCAGTCTGCAGCTAACTCGGTTGCTGCAGTACAAAACACCCATTCAAGCTCGGCATTTGGTACTTATAAGGTTGGTGAAGACAAAGGAGGAGCTGACAAAGTGCCATGGGAAAAAGTATACAAAGTACCCGAGAAGGCTGGTACCCATTTGGGAACAGGTTCTGTTTGACCATTTCAAGGAAGCTAGGGTAATCCAAGGAGCTACCGGTGCCGGAAATAGTGAGACAACCCTAATGTCTGGAAAGGAAAGTGGGATCTGGGTTTGGATGTGTGAGGAAATTGTACGAAGGTTGGATCTACAAGATCATTGCAAAATGAATGAAAACCCCAATGAAAAGGAAAAGTGCCAAGAATGGGAAAAGAACAAAATGTTCAATACGGCCGCTGTGAATATTACAGATAGAAATCAATGTGGAGTGTATCGGGCAAGGTCTTAATGATATTTTGCGGAATGAAATGACAGGGTTGTATATCTTTGTGTTTGTGTATAAATTAATACTCAGCTTATAAAGTCAATATATACATACATACATATCAAATCATGTTCTAAAAGGATTCAAAGCCAGCCTTTATTATTATACTTCAATTTTTTATTGCACTCATCTTGGCCATGCCAAATGGAAGATTACTCCACTCCGTGAGGGTTGAAGATGCTGATGTACTCTCACTTACACTATGATTGCTAAAGTTACTTTAATCATATTTGTATGATTTGTATTTACTGTTACAGAGCTACTGTTTTGACACAACTTTATGTATGTACAAGAATGAATGTTTAATGTTCTAATAAAGTTTTCTTTGTATGCCAACTCAAGTTAGTAAGCTGCGTGTAAAATTCTTTTCCATTCCAAAGAGTGGGATACATTGTGAAACTTTTATTTTTGCTTGAATCATCACGACCTGAAATAAAATGTTAAGTATTCGAAACGCCAAGTGTAGCAATGCTGGTCCTAATCTGGACAGCAATATATTTAAGTTTCCGAAAGATGTAGCTCCAGGAGATGTCTTACCTCAAACTCGATCATCTTTGCAACTTTTTACACGTTAGACATTTCCCATTTTTGCTATAAACCTGATGCAACAAATTAGACCAATTCTTTTTATAGATTAAAGATTAAACAAAAGTCATATATTGTATTATATTCCAGCTGGAACAATCATGTTTCACATTTCTGATGTCATCATTCCAAATATTATAGGAACTTTAATTTTCCTCTTCTTCCTATGTACCTCGGTTTTCCTTTCCTTTTCTGTGTTAAGGCTACTTTATTTGGACAAACTGAAACCATACAAATGTAATCAGATATAATCTGCGTTTATTGATTGTCAACATTGAATAAATTATAATCATAATAAATCATGATTGGCATTAGATAAAAAGCTAAGAGCACTCGGGAAGCATCATCATTACTACCGACACAAGGGTGACTTTGAAGAAAAGCATGTGAAAAAAAAACGGAGATCCAACACACGTTTACAAAAATTAAGAACGGATGACGAGGAGGAGGATGACGAAGACAGTGACATAGGCTCATTGACTAATCATCCTCCAGGCCAACAGCTATCGTATACAGCACCCCCGCAGTCCACAGCAAGAGGAAAAAATTATCCTGATGTGATGGATTTAATGGATCGCAATGACAATCTTCCAGAGCTTAGTCATTTCCCTAGCGAATTTCCACGAATGTATATTGGTGGCAAGGGAATGAGCTCCAAGATCCCAGTTATGATAAATAAGAAACATACCACTTGGGGATGGTCTTCGGAGTGGTACAAAAAACAATTAATTGATGAAAAAAAGACGGCTAAAGCTGTTCAAAGATTGCAGTCGTCAAGAAACTTTCTGTCTACACGAGCCAGCGAGAAACGTGAAATAATGAAGATTATAAATTATTATATTATGCAGCATTTGCATGGAAATCATACTCATTGAAATCAATTTCCTTTCAGTTCTCATAAAACCAAGCAAGGACAAGTTTATTAAGGAATCAGTTCAAACTCTATACAAGGGTCCTTCAACTGTGCCACCTTCTTCAGCAGAAAGTCAAGGACGAAGGATTCAGATTGTACCATCTGGTCAATCACTCCTGCCAAGTCCTCCCCCTGTCACTCCAGCTCGAGTTGAATCAAAAGTTGATCCCTCGACCCTTGACACGCAAAGTTTGTTTCAGCATAGGCAAGACATAGCTTCGCGTTATACATTCCACTTAGAAGGGCCAACATCCACTTTAATTACTGAAATTCCAAAGCCACCACCAAAGAAATCCTACAAACAACTTATGATTTTGAGAGCTGGACCAAGGAAAAACGCTTCGGAAATAGAGGAAATCCGAAAAAAGAGAAGGAGTAGTGGTGCAAGCTCGAATCCTTGACCTTGACGTTAGGAAACGCATACAGGGTCGAATAAATGTTTAAATATTTTTGGACATGGTTTGAGAATGCTCATAATCTGTATTTTGATGTTCTTTGTTTTAGTGTCAAACTTACATACATACGCTAATAAATAAAACTCATTGATTTGAATCTAATGATAGGAAATAATTATAAACAATATTATTCACGAGATAATATGTTACTTCATACTTGATTTTCACACGTCATTTTTTACATGACGAAGAAGGGCAAGGTGACGAGAGCTATATTCACAGCAGATTGCACTTGGATTGCATCAAAGAGAATTGCCAAGGCTCTCTTTGCATAATAATATCAAAAACTTGTAAAATTGAGAATTCTAGCTAATAATATGCCATTACATTCAATACAGAACCGACAGCACATGTCGTGTGTGCTTTATATATTATATCATCCTGACATTTTGCTTGCACCGAAATCATTTTACTTGAACTTGCAAAATGTTCCCATATGGAAAGAAAAAGATTCGCGTGTTTCCTTTTCGGGTATTGTAAAAAGATATGAGCATATATAATCTGAGATACATACTTTATAATTATGAAGTATGGTTTTATAAAAATTGCAGCCAACTCCTGAGCGGGGTTCCTTTATTGACTTTATTGAAGAAACAGGCACGAATGCATTTCTGATTGAAGCAGTCAAAAAGCTTTACGAGCTCCCGAACAAGCCTGAGAATCCTATTGAATGGCTCCGTTTGCATTTCAAGTATCTTGCACCCGACCGTACAAAGGAAATGCAGGAAACTGAAGAGCTGCTTAAAATTGAGCTATCTGAACTCGAATCAAAGGTAGATCAAAAATGGAAATGACATGTCAATATAGTAGTTTAGTTTGTACATTGAAATACATTTTTACACAAATACTTCAATTAATATTGTGGATGAATGTATTTTGTATAGCTTATCGACACCGACGAAGAGGAAGCTCAAAACCTAGAAATCCTTACAAAACTAGAGAATGAGCATAAAAAGATTACAATGGCATCCGGTAAAATATATCATTACGAAGACTTTCGAAAATATCTTCATCACCCGGATGACTATCACCACCGAATCAAGCCGGACCCCCTGTATCAAGCTTCAAAATCGGATATGCTATTGGCAGACGAAGATCGTGATTCCAACTTGATAATTGAGCTCGTTCCATTCAATAAGGCCAAGTTTACAAAAGATGACAACAACAAGAACGTTCCCGATCAACAAGTTTACGCAGACTACCCCGCCACTTACTTTCCAGAAAAGGTGCTTTTCCCCATCTCTCCGGAAGAGGATGAAGAAGGAGTTGTGGAAGAGGATGAGGGAGCCGTTGCAAACGAGGAACAAGCAAAAGTTGTAGAAGACGATGAAGGGGACGAAGCAAGACCTCCTGGTTTTACTGAATCACTAATTGGGGAAAGGGGATTGACAGGTAGAGAAAGTATTATGGGGGAAGTTACAGCTAAGCCATCTCAAGTTTTGCAGGAACCTGCTACCCAAGCTGCTACCTCAAAGAGGCGGAGATCCACCAATGAAACAATAAACACGAAAAAGACTGCAAAAACGCCAGGAAAACCAAAGGCTCCTAAGCCGCCCAAGAGCCTTCCCAAGTTCAAGCCTTTAACTAAAGTACCTACTCGTCAACCTTCGAACGCAAACCAAACCGAAAGGGTTTCTTATGACTCAACTGATTTCATAGAAACGGATCTGGATCCTTTGTTGGGAGAACTGGAACCTGTTGATTCCTCCTTTTGGAAAAATGATTTTAGTGTCACAGGAGGTCTCCAATACGAAAATTTATGCGAGCCAAATGAACATTTTGATTATGAACCTGTGAGATTGACTGAAAACACGCTTAAAATCATTGCTGGAAGTTTTCTACGATTTGACTCGACGGAGACTGAAGCCAAGGCAAATCGCAACAAGCTGGGGATTTGTAATAGAAATTGGATTATGGATCCTAATTTAGTTGGACCATCTTTCGCAGAGAAATTGGTGTACAATGGTGTTCCTTATGATGAAGAGGTTGCTGCTGAAGACGCTGTCGAATATTATGAAGATGATGAGGATGAAAACGATGAGGACAATTGGAACACCTCCGTTTTGAGCCAGAGTGAAAATGTTGGGGAGTCCAATGATGATGATGATGAGTGTTGTGAATCTCCTTCGACCTGTGAATGCGAGTGTGAGGAAAGTAGCTGCAGTACAAGCTATTGCCGCACATCTACATCCAACTCCAGCTATAAAGAAGATGATAATACGGTTGGAAAAAGGACTGCCACAACACCTCTGGACACGTCCGCAACCGATAATGAACATAAGATGGAAATACCTGGAGAGTATGATGAGATTTATAATCAAACTGTGGCTCCATCGCCACGTTTCTCTCAACCTGCAACAGCTAATGTTAATTACAAATAAAAAAAAATCATTGTCATAATATTATTATACTATTAATTATGTCTTATTGCTATATGCTTCAGCAGTTAAGCATAACCTGCAGAAATAAAAAGTCAGATTAATGTAAATAAATATACCGATATGTAAAAAAGGCATTTTGAGTCATGAGTATAACTGTGATCGTGATCCTTTGTTTTGTATGTACATTTAAAGAAGCTTTCAGCTTTGTATTAAGCAAATTCCTGAAAACTGGCATTGACACAAAAAAAATTTACCCGAACATCTCATCAAATGAAACCATGCAGAACATTTTTACATACAAGCTACCTAATTATGCATGGCCCTCGTTCATTCATTCATCTAAAGTAGTTGATACTTTCGTTTGCATTTACTTGTTGAAATTTGCAAGATTGCAAGGTTCATATATGGGTCCATTAGCAAATTATGCAAATGTAATAGAGACATAAATGTAAATAATCTTATTTCAATTTGACTTGTACTTGATACCATTTCCATATTTGCAAAGTCAGAAATACTTCAGAAGAAAGGCCTAGATGAACAGTCAGTTCATGTGATTCTGTAGCCAAATTGCATCAAGTAGCATCCATTTTCTTTGCGAGTACCTTTTTTCATTTAGTATGCTTCTAACATGGTGTCATTTTTCATTGTACTTGTAACTTGACTAATGCACTGTGAATTTTTGGATTTTAAAAGTTGTTATTTATTCGCCTATGCTGAACAGCAAACTTTCAGCAAAAATATTTTTTTAACCCGTTGAATTTTAATGTTGACCGTGTTGAAGTCTTTAACCGGACCATAATGGATTCAAGCAAAGTTCAATGGTCTACTTTCACTATAATAGTGTTTTTACTGGGTACCACTCTCGTCGTTCCAGGTTATACCCAATCAGTTCCAGGTAATTGCCGC
Organism: Orchesella flavescens; assembly: GCA_964034955.1. NCBI lineage: Eukaryota > Metazoa > Arthropoda > Collembola > Entomobryomorpha > Orchesellidae > Orchesella > Orchesella flavescens. Next base: position 8,736,721 of record OZ035955.1, read on the forward strand.
ATATTATAACTTAAAATAATAATATATTTAAATTGCACATGTTATAGCGGAATTTCTCAAATTATGTGTCGACTTTTCTAAATTCAATTATACAGGGTCAACAACACCTGGTGGTATTCCTTTAATGAGTCCAGCGGATCCAGCTGCCATGCAGATTGTTAATTGGGCTGCACAACATCCAGCAAGTGCTGCAGGAACTGTGAGAGATGATCAAGGCTGTCCCGTTCCAAGTCTCACAGCTTCCCTTGGTATTGGAACTCGTGGCAATTTGATGCTTCAGGATGTGTTTCTTATTAATGAAATCGCCGCTTTCAATCGCGAACATATTCCTGAAAGAATTACACAAGCGAAAGGTAGTTTTAAAAATAACTAAATACCATCTTTTAAAGCGTAATATAAATCTCATATTCAAGAAATTAGCTAAACAATTGGGTTCATCGTTCATCTCAGGTCATGGAGCGTTTGGGTATTTCCGTGTGACCCATGACATTTCATCATTAACAAAAGCTGACTTTCTAAACGGAGTGGGAAAGACAACTAGAATTCTTATAAGGGTATCCACAGCAGGCTCCATAAGGGGAAGCAGCGACATGGAACGAGAGGGTCGCGGTTTCGCCATCAAATTTTACACTGCAGATGGCAACTATGATTTGGCTTGTACAACTGGAATAACCTTTCCCATCCGAGATCCTATGCTATTTGCGGACTTGAGTAGATCCAGAGGACGAAATCCACAGACACACGCAAAGGATGTAACCATGCGCTGGGACTTTTCATCTCTTCGTCCAGAAGGAATTTTATACCTTCTCAAAGTATTCTCTGATTTTGGTGCTAATAGCAGAGTAATTGATGCATATGGTGTACATGCATTCAAATTCGTAAATAAAGCAGGGGTTCCAACTTTCGTAAAGTTTCACATTTTATCTCAACAACCGTTCCGCTGGTATAACGACACGGAATTGGCAATCGTGTCCGGTATGGATCCAGATCATGCTACGAGAGATTTGTATGATGCCATTGCATATCAAAAGTATCCCAAGTGGACTTTAAAAATTCAGGTTATGACGGCAGAGCAAGCTCTAAAATATCCTGTAAACCCATTTGATTCTACGAAAGTATGGAGACAAGAAGAGTTCCCTTTGATTCCTGTTGGAGAACTAGTACTAAATGAAAATCCTGTAAATTATTTTAATGATATTGAGCAAGCAGCATTTAGTCCTGGAAGAATGGTACCTGGTATCGAACCAAGTCCGGATCGTTTGCTAATTGGTAGAATGTTTGCTTATGGAGACGCTCAGAGGTACAGACTTGGGGTTAATTTTGCTCAAATAGATGTTAACAGGCCGATCATGCAAGTCAAAAACTACATTAGGGATGGTGTCATGTCAGATAATCCAAATGGGGGTGCGTCACCTAATTATTACCCAAATAGTTTTCATGGACCAGGTGTTAACCAATCAGCCGCACAAAGTGTTTTCCATGTAAAAGGAATAGTGGATAGAATTGATACTGGGAAGGATGTGGAAGATAATTTTAGGCTCGCTAGACTCTACTTGTATAAAGATTTGAGTGCTGCACAAAGGCGTAGAGTTGCTCAAAACTTGGGAACGTCCCTTGCAAAAGCTATTCAAGAAATTAGGGAGAGAGCTGCTCGAGAACTGTTTTTCAGAATTACACCAGACTTTGGAAAACAAGTTTGGGATGAAATGCAAGCGGCAGTTGCAGCTAACAATGCTAAATAGCTTAAGAATGCTGAGTTGTATGCATTTTAAATTTAAAGTTTAATACTTATTTTAAATTTGTGACTTTTCGTAAATGAATGTTGTCTTAAATAAATGACAAACGAGGAAAAATAAATCCCAAATTAATGAAATTTTAATGTTAGTTCATTATATAAGCATTATTACATTACTTTCTACTCCACTCATTTTTCTTTTACTAATCACCATCCTTCACATTAAGCTTAAGAAAACTGTATGGTTGCTAATTGCTTGTTCCTGGAGCCTGTATCCTTTAAAACGTATCTAATGGTAAGTTAAGTTTGTACAAGGGGCTCACTATTTTTATTTTACAAGCATGTTTTCAAAGTAACTAGAGAAAATCGGATTATTTTACTGCATATAATGTACTCCTAAAAATAAAAGTATAGGGAACAGAATCCAAACTCTAGCCATACTATTCCACACTACGGGCAAATGGGCCACCCTGAAAGCAATAAGGTTTCTATTTTGGTTCTTGTGTGCGTAGTGTGTACCCTTTGTTTGCTTTCTTTACAGCCCTATTCTTCATGCCTGTGCAACAACACAGCACCTTCCTTAAACTATAAAGTAGAGCTTAGCTGCGTAAGTTTAGAAATCTACCACACAGCACCATGCCCTAATTCTCTCACATGCATGTATGTAGTATAGCTCAGATTGAAAGAGAACAAAGAAGTGGACGTAAAACGGATGTATCAGTTAAATGAAGTTTATTGGCCTCACCTCATTTCTTGGTATTGTCCCTCTGTATTAAGTCTATAATGATGTCCATTTCGAAGTGAGTGCATGGCTGATTCATAAATTTTAAGGTAAATTTCCAATAGAGATACAAAGAAAATGTTCATCACATCACGAAATGATAGGATTTTTGGGTATCTTATACTATCCGTATGGCAAGAACAAACATTCAATATATAGATTTTATCATATTGGCCGGAGAATCAGAACCAATACGGGAGTGTCCTTGAACTGACGTAACTCTATACACCTACTTACTCATCTTTGTTCCCCTTAACATTCTGGTGTACATCTTTTTCGAAATCAAACAAACCTATTTATAAAACAACATGGTTCAACTGCATTTTTTATGTCCATTGCATTCATCATTTTTGGTGGTTGGTTATCTTGTCTCAAATTCTTGGGTGCATATTTAAACACCATAAGATAATACAAAGAATCTTATTCATGGATGAACCAAAGGTAGGAAAATTAATGCAAATGATTGTTTAACAAAATACACTCCCGTGTATCACCATCGCCTGTACTGAAATCGAGGTTGCTTGGTCGGATTACCTTTCAAAAGCATATACTGTACAAAAACTGCAGAAGCACTCATGCAATGCACAGTACTCACTTTTAAATGCATCGTCTGCTATTCACAATATATACCTAATTTTCTTGTTTGACTTCACATTTCAAGCTAACCAAGATTTTTCAAGCTGCGCACATATGAATGTTAGGTTGAGAAGCTACGTAAGGTATAGATTACGTGTTTCATGAGTACAATGTACTTACACAAACCGACGTTTCACATGTTTACTTTATATATATATATATGGCTTATACGGCATGCCAATGCACTCTTTCTTTTTTTGTGAGTTCTGCTATAAGTCTGTTATAAGTTGACTGTCAATTCATGGACACTGATAGCGTATGCGTGAAAACAAAAACAGCAGTTCACCATATACTTTTAAGAAGAAAGTCCATGTGTAACAAGCCCCATAAACAAAAGAGACTGGAGGATGTGGGGGATGTTTTGTCGAAACTACGGCTAGTGCATCTGCTCCCCTCCCATAGTTTTTCGGTGCAATGCATGAACATGTAACAAGGGTGCTTTTAGTTTCAAAAGAAACGGGTAGCAGAAAGGTGCTATGAAAGAAGACTGAAGTCAGTCGTAGTCAAATGTTTTTACCTATTTTTTATCCATAATTTATAGCTTAGACTAGGCCCAATAAATTCAGTATCTACATTGTATTCAGTGACAATACAAACCAAGCCTTTCACTCGTTGTAACAAACGTTTTTTATTTTCACCAATCCAATGAAAGTCTACTCTCCCCCTGAAAGATTAGATGACCTTTTTAGCATTGTCAGAGTCTTACACAAGTGTCGCAAATGTTTGAGAAAGTTCTCTTCAAGGAAACGTTTAAAACGTCATGCTCGCGAAGTACATTGTCACAGAAAATTCCAACATAATGCCAGGTAACACTCTACGATAACAACGTTACTAGTGCAGTATTAAGCATTCACTTGACTGTGGTACGACTCGACAGATATTTAACGTAATCCTTTTGTACTTTCAGTGTTCCGAAGATTAAGAAGATGGGCGTCAGCAGAGGTGAAGTTTCGATACAAGACTGTTCGAAAGTAAAAGTTGTTTTAAAGCGTCAACGCTTCAAAGGTACAGCAGAAGCAATGATAATTTATAATGATTAAGAATATTAGTTGGTTTTTTGGTTGTTAACATTATATTATCCATTCATTTGAAATTTTAGAACTTCTCATTACCACTCCTGCTGAGGGCAAACGTAAAATTTTATTCTTTTGTGATGCGGACAATCCAAAGAAAGGGGGAGCTATTAAGGATGATGACTGCATTGAATATGAAGAGTGGCGAGAGGAAACGATTGATGCACTTTTAAAAGGTAAGCAGACAATTAAATATCTAAATTCGCTGCTGTTGGCAGTTGTAGCTGCATATTATATTATGTAGGTGTTCAGTAATAATTTTAAATGCCTATATATGTATTAAAACATTATAGATCCGTCCTCAAAAGCACCAGGTGAGTCGAAGACCCTGCTGCTCAGCATCCCTTATGAGAATTCTTTCTTGTTCGATGTGAAAGGGATTCGTGATGACATTCATTCAATCTTGGAAATAGTCTCCGGGCAAAAAATGAGCTGGTTTGTATTGGACGCTTATCTCATCCGTCGTGTTGAGAACTACACCAATATAATTAACGCTGGAATTCGAAATTCGTACAAACTACGTCCAAAGTTAAATGTAAGATTTGAGTATCTCTGCTGCACCTTTCTACCTGTTTTTCGAAGGGAACCGGATTTGGAGCATTTCAGAATCAACATGCGTAAGAGACCTCGATTCGAACTGGAAGATTGTGTGCTAATTGCGCCTCAGTTTACATGTTTTCACTTATATTTAGCAGTTTTTGACTTTAGTAAGCACACCATAAGATTGTATGATTCAAGTTGGCATTTTGTGCCTCTGGAGTTGAGATGTCGGCAGGTAGCCAAAATTTTAAATTGTTTGCTGGGTTTACTCAAACCGGAAAATGTAGAAGGGGAAGAGTTTGTAGTTCCAAGCCCCTGGAAAATTCAGTTTGCTCACATGTGCGCACAACAAATTGATGAGTATAGTTGCGGAGTGTACACGATCCTCTTTGCAGAGAATGAACTAAAAGGGAAGATATCCAAAAGCAATACAAAGCTAACGAAAAAGGGTATAGTTGAAATTAGAACGCAAATTGCTTGTGAGCTGCTTCAAACCACGTTTACTGGAAGAAAGGTTTTAGAAGCAATTACTAATTAAGGGCGGGTTTTTAATAACGTTATTTTCTATCGTCCAGCATGAATTTTGTTTTACAATTGAAATTTTGAATTGTAGTAATTTTTATAGTTTTGAATTTTAGTTACTGATGTAGTTTTATTATATTTTTAATTGATATGATTTTACCCCAATGTGTTCACGAAAATAAATTATAGCGTCTTTTGATACTAATAAAAATGAACTCGTAGCAAATATTAGGTTTGGGAAAAGACTGAATATTTTTAATAAACTATATAGCGTGATGGAGTAATAAAATGTTTTAATAAATGATTTCTTCGATAAAATTTGTCTGAAACGTGTTCCGAGTTCATTTGCATTCAGTATGAAATCTAAGCACATTTTTAATAATTTCTTCAGTAGTCGTTCCTATAAGGAAAATCTACGGATTGTTGAACTCGCACTCACCCATCATATACATATGCCCGGAGTTATGTCATTCAAAATATACCTAGAGCTATAACATTTTACTTGTCAACATGTCTTATTTCTTTCTAAATCTTTTCATAGTAATTCACTCGACTCTTTCTTTGAAATTAATGTAATCTTGTTTGATGATTTTAATTTGACGAACTACAATTGATTCACTAGTCTAATGCCCCACCGCTTCTTTGAGTGAGCCCACTTTTTAATAATGAAATCTGTCATCATCGACCTAAAAATCATAATTAATGTCATCTTCTTATGTAGCTTCTATTCTATCCATGAAAATGGGGGAACCGACTGCTCACACATGCTCACTTAAACATTCCCATAATAATAATAATATGCGGTCAGTCAACAAGTCATATTAGTAAATAGATCGTTTCGCATTTCTGCATACTTATAACGCAAGCTTTTGCACTTCATATGGACACACACTCTCAGCATAAGCAATAAAACCATTTCGGCTGTTTTTTAAGACTTTACAACCTCCTCACAAGTAAAGATGTACTTCTGATGCAATTATGAATTCTTATAAATGCACTTTTTTTTATTGCATGTGAATAATGTATGCAATGCAATGCATTGCTAGAAATAAAATCAGGAAGATTCATTTCAAACTACTCTTCTGAAAACTACATATGCATTGCACAACTATATATAACTGCAATCCTTCACTCCACTCAACTTACTTCTCTGCAATGCTTCTGTTTATTACAAATGCGCAAAATGGTATATTTATATTTGGATTATGCCTATATTATAGTTGTTAGTTTGAGAGTTGTAAAAATATACTCGTTCTAATCTAGCTGGGCTTCTAGTTGGGGGGAAAAGTTGTATGTATCACAAAGTAGCACTAAAACGAGGAAAAAAGACCGGTGCAATAATAACTTAATGATGATGTGATAATTATAATGCCAAAATATTACAAAAAGGTTCTCATCTATATCTCTTGCTCTGCCTTGCTTCATATTCATTCACACGAAATGAGGAGAAGAGTGAATCTTTTTTTTTGACAAAACAATATCCCTATTCATGACAAAGAATGTTTGTGCTACATCACATCACATCATCCTTACATATTTTTGTACAATGAACTGTGTGTGAAATGAATTTTAGTCGGATTGGGAAATTTCATCAGAAAACAAGGCATCATGTAAGATGTGATGTGATGTGATGATGATTACATGTGTGCCTCTTCTTATTGATGTGCAGCAGTATGCGAATTGCGAGGTAATTAATAATTGCTTTGGTAAGCAATAAGTTGTAATGCAACCTGCAACATGCATGTTTTTATTATTTTTTTGGGATTGGGAAGCAAAGAATAAATTGGTAAAGGTAAAGGAAATGTTGGCATATTTTCTTGGCTCGATTATCCCAAAGTAGTTCATGTTCATAATGTTATGGTTGACGATGATATTCAATGACTGGACATAATTGAATGAGGCTTGCTAAAATTGTCACCTTTATTCAGTTCCCACATGAATCTTTTTGGTTTCTACTAGATTAGTTTGTAATGCATAACGGATGACAAGAAATGAATTCAACTCACTCACTCACTCAGTGCATAACAAAATGAAAGCCTTTATTGTGAAGGAGTGTTATGTTGTTGGACATTTTTGTCGTGTTACATACAAAACATACGTAAGTGTGCATCTGCATGAAGAAGATGTTAATATAAAGAAGATTCTCTTTAGAATAAAATTTACTTATCTAGTTGGTCAGATTTCAAATGCGGAAAAACAAATTTTATACATAAAAAAGAGGATTTTGCAATGAACTTAATTGCCCGTTCTTATTACACTCACCTTTTTTCTTTCAATGTGAGAAATAATTGAATTGTGTTTGGTATAGAATTACTGGTTACCTACTTACTAAATAATATACCTATATAAAAGACACGTTATATGAGTACGAAAATAGAGTACCCAAACTAATCGAAAAATGGCTCTTTTGTTGGCAACTACTAAAAGCAATATGAATCTCTGATCACCAACCAAACATAACGACTTACTTCCAACTTTGTGAGTTCTTATTTCAATTATGTTTGTCCTAAATCATAGAAACATCATGGACGCTGGGCTTTCGTAACGTAACAAATGCCATACAATGTAGGCAACCATATACTCACTCTTTTTCAGTACCAATACCAAAAACCTATCTGTCATAGCGTGACTAGTTATCAAAAAGCATTGACACCTTAAACATATGTACCAAACATCCAAGCCATACTGACATCATCTCATGTCATCATACACTTGTAAATGAATATACTTGCTATAGTGAGGTCATGTTAAGTGTCAAAATAGGATGAGTATATGGATTGCCTGTGAATGACTAATGTACCTATTGACAGCTAAAAAACAATTACACAAACTTTAATGAAGGATTTCCCTAAATTGGAAGTGTCTCATCATTTTGAAGAACATCTTCAACAACAAATAACTTTGAAACTACTTATAACTTCAAACAATCAAAAAATAATAATATTATATAGGCATCACTTTTCTTGTGTTTATTGTTTATACCTTCACCATTGGTGGTGAAGTGTCTGCTGAAAAATAATAAAAATAAGGCTACAGCTTAGTATTTTCAGCTAATAGGATTTAATGATTTTAATTAATTACAATACAATTGATATTAAAGTTGTTGAAACTTCTTAAAACTTTCTTTGACGAATCTATTCATTTGTATGCTTGGAGGAACAACAAGTAGGATTCAAGGCTATAAGGATTCCAGACTAGGAATAAGAGAAAAACAAATATTTACGTGCCTATTACCATTTAACGTAGTCATGTTTCAATGAGAAAAGTTCTTTAATTGTTGCTTTTTAAAAAACGACTAATTCGACATTCTATCGTTTAAGGGTAAAAAGTTTGTTTTGTGATTGACATCCAAGACAGCAAACCTATTCAATTACTCATCTTCATTAAGTACGTCCATCAGGATAAAACACGTACGCTTGGGGTAAACTGTTGTGTAGAAGACAAGAAAAACTTTTTAATGAATTAATTTGTTTTCGCATGCATAAGAATTAACAAGTCTTTGTGTATACAGACAGATCTAACTATAACAAAAGAGAATGGTTGGTAGCAGAAAAGTGAATGTCATGTGTCTTTTTACAGTCATATTACATCAGCCAGTGGCACTTTAGGAAAATCGATGTTGTTGCTTTTTTCTATAAATTTGAATTGCTTGTTTGCTAAATTAATTTGGCTTGAGTAGTCAACAAGGTTTCATCGAACTTTACATTATTTCGAGAAAAAAAAGTTGTAAGCTTTGTAGATTAAGTTTTTCATTAAAAAAAATTATATAACTTGTGTGTTATAAGTTATAAATGGTGTGACATTCAATACGCATCTGTCAAAACTCAAACATTTTGTTTTGTAATAATAATAATGCTTCTCAATTTTCAATGAGCTTCTTCTTGTTTAATACGTAGTAAAAATATTTTTTTATTTGTTCATATTTTGAATGTTCATTTCACATTCATTTCTCAACAATAATTGATATCTGAAATCTAAACTCTAGGTTGGCATATGTTTAGCTGAAGCCATCAGCTCGTGTTATTGTTTTTACTTTTTTGCACCTCAAACAACATTATTCCACGAGCTTGCTATATATATAATAATAATTAAAACCAGGGGATTTGTAACAATCGGCACGCGTCTATAAACTGTTCATAGAAACACACAAATGGCACTCATTACTGAAACGCGGATAACTTGAACCTAGGGATGAAAAACATGTTCAAATGAAACCATTTCATTTAGAATGACATACGAAATGGCATGAGGTGGTGATACTGATGGCCTGCAACAATCTGTTAGAAACTCGGCACAGCAGGGGGCCGTCAATCTTCCAATTCTTAAGACATTCTCGCTTGCCATCGGAACGCGTGTGATAGGAGGCGAGATGAGGAACATCGAAAGTTCATGTAAACCGTCATTAATAGCATTGTTTAATGCAAAATGCGAATTCTTAATTGTTTCACGTGATTACGTACATTACATTATAAAAACAGTTGTAATTTCGTTGTTTAAAACAAAATAAGTGACATAAACTATAGGTACCCTAATGTAATCATTCTACGTTCTAATTTCGTATTAGCATTGAAGTGTGGAAACTAGGTCTATCCAATTTGAATTGCATTATTGTGTAAAATGCAATCAATTCAATGTTAAAAATTATATAAGTTGGACATTGGATGGACAGTTCCGCGGAGCCGATACAGAAGTAAGCATCAAAGTGTTATTTTTACCCTCAAGCCAAACGAAGCTCTTCATCATTCATTGCATTCATTCTTGCTGATGATCATTAAATTGCACTCACTGGCTTCATTCATCTCATCCGTCTTCTGCAAGCAATTTTCTGTAAAAATTGCATAATGTCTTTGTATCATCGGTAATGAACCAAGCCGACCAGCGGACTGATGCACTTCTCCCTCTTTCCCGTCCATTTCAAATTGATGCAGTTAATCATGCTTCAAATTTGAATACCTTTTTTTTATACAAGAACCCATTTTGCACCCACTATATGGTTTGCCGTCACTAATAAACCATGAAAATGGCTCGTTTTTCTGTGATTTCTGAATCTGTTTCATATTTGTGGATTGGAGGTGATTGTGATTGCAAAGATTGTTGCAAAACGCTATAATCGAGAAATTATTCTATTTTTTTTTCTCTCTCTCTCTATCTTTGTTCGTCATCTTATTTATCTGAAGAGGAGACAGTTATGAGTGTTACGCTGTTGAGGAGCAGATTGATACGATTGTGATTTGCATAAAATGCATATCACATCCCAACAAAGAGAAAAAATGATCATCAAAATATGGAGAAACATGACATTGTCAATGTGACGTGAGATTATATTATAGTACATAGTACAGCAACCTGTCATCTTCTTGACACCTTTTAGTTAGCTGAATCGGCAATTTTTTATACGTGCTTGCTCAAGGGAAATGTACTCATGTAAAATGTGACACTTTTACTTGTTGCCTTGCATAAAATTTGACGTTTTGTGATAATGATGGGCTTCTTGGGTTTGCATTTTGCATCCATCCGTAAGTACAGTCTCGTTAGCTCTTCGTTGTTTTATGTTGTTGTTGTGTAATTAAAACTGTCCCTTGGAGTCTCGTGTCCAATGTTTTTCGATGAGTCAAAATTTACATAAATATGACATTATGATCATGCCAGATAGTCATGTGCCCAACTAAACATACATACCTATTACACGTCTAACCTGAGGATAAAAGTGCGATGTAGATGTTGCTTGTTGTATGTTAATGTGACATGAAAAATGGACAACTCTGTTTTGAATGCTGTCATCACTTGCTACTGTCTATTAAGTTATGAGAAGGGTTGATTTTAAGTAATGGTTTCAAGGGCACTAGATGAGTTTTGCTGACTGAGCGTGGTGCTGGTGCTCATTGACTTTTGATTAAAAGTGATTATTTGAGATTTCTTTGTCATCATAAATTTGCTCAGCGAATTGATTAAATTAAAAGCAAAATTATTGTTTCATAACAAGTGACCCTTTTAAGATCTTTGGGAAGAATATACATCTTTGATGTTTTGGGATCGATAAACAGTATATTTATTTCATTTTTTGGTACTTTACAACATACATAGGGATCAGTTCACATCTTTGATAGTTGTGACATGATACAATAAGAAGGCACTATTGTTTGATGTGAAATGTCTGTCTTAATTGTGATGAAGTACGCGTTTCAAGACAAATTAGGAACTTTTGATGTCCGCTCTGCTGTAGGCGATGATAAAACACTTCCCACTCAATCCCAACATAATTTTTCCTCATAAAATGCGACACTTTTAACGTTATGACCACTGCAAGCATTATTACACAATAATTACTTTCACTCCTCATTTGAAATGTTTGGCAGTTGGAGCAAAATGTAATAATTCATGTACTCATTTATGGTCTGATTCCGTGTTTTGCAATCGGCTAGCTTCTACTAAAGAAAATCTAAACTGTCAGAAAAGTTCATATAACAGAGCATGCAGACAACAACAAATGAAACTGACACCTTTTTTATAGGATGTGTGTGTAAGGGTCTTCTTCAGCTCATTAAATTAATTTCTATATGACCCATATATTATAGAACCCCTTTTTACCACTTGTATGCGGTTAAAAACATAACATTTAAGAAATAGAGCGTAGAGCAGAGCGTGTCAATGAAGAGTAACGTGAATAATAGCTTTCTCTCATTTTTCATTTAGAAGTTGCTTTTGGTCATGATCTTCATCGTCGTGATTGACAGTTGTTGCTCTCAGATCACTTAAAAAATCAACGTCAATTTAAAATTTAAAAAAATAATTACAAATAAGTAAGTTTGCTGATCATTGCAACAATATTAACAATACACACGATCGTAATTTTAACACAATAAAAGCTTTTTAACTGCACACAGTCCGAATGGGGCACCCAAAGAATGTAAAGATCGGGTTATAAGAAGTCCCAGTCGGCGATTTTTGTGCCGTAATTACACCTAATATACATCTTACCGAAAGCACGTGAGCACATGAAAGCATCCTCTCTCTCCGCATATTATGCAACCCAATCTTTTTATTGGTATTTCATACATTGTTTTGTATTTCATGCAAATGTTTTTTTTTCATGCTATTGTTTAGCTTACAGATTTGATGAGATGTGATGCTATAATGAGTTTTTTATGCTTCATTACCTCATGGTGGCGCACCCTCATTTTCCAATCCGCTCATCAATAGAAAAAAAGGGATACATAATATAAAATTTATAAAATAATATATAATACACACAACTCTTATTTTGTTGTTATCTCGTTACTCGTCATTATCATGATTATAAGATACGCGTAAAAGTTAAAAGTAATGGAGGAAGATTGCTTTAAGTACTTTTATTCTAGAGTTGCAGTTACCAGTTGGGTTACGTACGTTTGCATACGTAAAATCTTCTTCAGCAGGAAGGAAATGCAGTAACACAACATGGGTTCGCAAAAGTAAGTATAAAAAAGGTAATTCGGTACCTATACAGACAAAACAAAAACAAGTTATATTATGATGGGAGACGGAAAGAGACTTTTTGGTGAAAAAAATTGCACAAACAGAAACCATTATATATTATCCATCATCCATTCACATTTTGTAGTAGCAAACGATAGGGATAAGTGGTATAGAATAGCTGCTCACTCACAAGTTGTAAAAACCAGCGATCTACAATACAAAGAGTAAAATGAACATTTTAGTAATTGGGTGCGAAAGAGAATTATAAGATGTCATACCCATTACATTCATGAGCAAAGTATAAAAAGTTGCTGTAAAAACATGTTAATTTGAGTTTATTATGCAAATACCAATACATCACATCACACTCTTGCACACTTCCTTCCTTTCATGTCTGCGCCTTTCCTTATTTTACCAATTTGTGGTAATTGCACTAAAGCAAGCTATAATTACAATATTTAGGCCATTTGGATCAACAATTAGCAAGCAATGGTCAGCTGCTAGCTATAACCTACAAATTTAACAAAATAGTGTTTAATGCAATTAATAATTCAGCACACATCCCCAATATTCACAACGAAACCAACTTAAAATCATTAATTCAGATACTCTGAGGATCTGTCTCATCTTCTTTTATTTTTATGAGGTTGAATCTGTAAAAAGAAGGAAAAAAGCTGGCCGAATGACCATAATATATTCTTGCAAACTTAAAAAGTAAACGCATTTTTTTAAAGTAGAAGAAGAAGTTGATTTTCTTGTTAAAATGGTAACGTTCGTTCGATTGTCATTTGTGGTAAGCGGAAGGATAACATTTTTAATGGCAACCAACAAAATGAGCGAGAATCTTCTTACTTGCATTAATGATTGTAGTTGTAGTAATCATATATGGTATTTGACTGGTGGTACTTAACAAGATTTAATTATAGAATCCCCACAAAAGTAAACAAATTGAGGTAAATTGTGGTAATTAATCATTCTATCACTGCCAACCACTGCGGTGTATTAATGATGCTGCAAAAGTTAGATGTGATGCAATAATATTGTGTGTGTGTGTATATATCAAAATGGTACAGAAAAAGTAAAATGATTTTCATTTAATTTTTCGTCCCTTTAAAAGGATGAGCAGGTCGTTTAAAAGTGAGCCTAATGATTTTTCAATTTTAAATTCATCTCATGAAAACATGATGGCAAGAACAGGAATCTATGTAAGTTGCTCATCATCGTCACCAACCACTACAGACCAAATCGCCAGAAGACTTATAGATATGGCTCATGCAGGGAGACAGCCAGTCGAGTCCAAGAGTGGACCAATTGGCAGTAATATTAAGTCGTGAACTTTGATGCTTATCATCGTCATCAAAACGTCCCCATAATACGATGATGTTGAAAATGTTGAAGCATTAAAGCGTAAGAAAGGAGGATCCCCTTAAAATCTTCAGCTGCTATTAATTAATGATTTTTACAATCTACCATTTCGTTTCTGATTTTTATACCCTCCTTTTAGGTAATAACATGAATTGTTGGGTATTGTCTACTTCATACATATCATCCCCACTCCTTTTTGAATGTGTACAACATGCACTGCTCATGCTTGCATATAATATGTGCGTTTAGCTCGTATTGTAAAAACGTGCATTCACGTTGGCAAAACCTTCAATTTCATGTTGTGCAGCACGTGTTATCAATTGCAAGAATCTTTTGTAGAGAAAGAACAAAAAAACGAAATGCTGGTTATGGCTTTTAAATGAATATAAGTAAGCATTCATTTCACTTCATATCTATTCATTAAGTAGTAATATGATTATGTATTTCCTTAAACAGGACAAAATATTCTAAGATTGCAGAGAAGGAAGCACTATAAACAAGAAGCATCATCATCATCATCAAGCATCAAGCAACTCATTGCAGTTGGTTTGGTTTGGTTTTGGCTTGGCTCAGGCAAAAGATCCTCTTTATGACATGAATTGTATTCAAAATAAAAATTATATAGGGACTTACTTACGTGAGCACTGTCAAATCGTGATATTTTTCAGAGTTTTTACCCAATTCGCGTTGCTTATGTAATGCAATGTACAATTGTTTTGTGCATGTCAATAGATTCATAAACTTGCTACACATTTTTGTGTGTAAACACATTGACGACCGCATGATGAACAACTATTTGTCAGCATTGAATCTTCATCTCGTGTGCCAACTCCTCCATTGTTAGACTATTGTCAAGTCCTGTAATTTTCTTGGGGCATATTGGAAATTAGAGTAATGAAATTGGAGCAAAAATAAGTAAAATTAAGAAAGTCACAAGTGGAGCAAGTACATGATGATATGATTTCATTTTTATTTCTTTGGGTAGCATCATCATCACCAAAAAGTGGAAGAGTCTTAGAAAAACTTACTCTACTCAAGAGTGAAATTAAGATGAGTGGACTCAGACCAATAATAAAAATATATTCCAATCAGCTACACTTCAGCTTTCATTAGGTTAAGACTCAATCATTATATTATGAGTATGAAAAATGAAAGGACAAAATGAAAAGTCAGTGCTCTTTTTCTATACATCAAGTCATGAACTATGAAACATACAAAAGGAACCACCTTGCATTAAATTTATATTATATCAATGCAATAGTAAGGTATTTTACGGTAAGAGAAAGTGGCACAGAACTGCCGGTAGAATTTAATCTGTGTCCATTTTATTGGAAAATTTACGACACATCATTCATACCCATTTCACACACATCCAAAAATGTTATCCGAATCATCAACTTTTATGCAAATAATGAGACCTGATCATCTCATCTCACCATCCTTTTACTAGCCATCATCAACCAACCAACGTACGTGCACATCTACATCTTTAAATTTAGCAAGCAATGTTGGCTTGAATGAATGTTGAATGTACCCAAAAATATGAGTGTTTTTGTTATTCTCAATCTCGTATTACATTAGTGATCGTGTAGGCGAGATAAAGTGGGGGATTTTCTTATTACACAGCCCTTGCTTACTTATGTAAGGACAAAGTGAAATGACTCAGCAAAGAAAAATATAACCCATTCAATCAGCAGGTCAATTCCCGCAAGCTAATTTCCATATATTTTGCCTCAGATTGGATTCGATTGTAAAAGTCAAGTTTTTTTTATGATGAGATCATCCCCATGCATTTTATTCTTTCATTAAGATAACGACTTTCCTAAAGAGTAGGATGTAATCTAGTACCTTTACCTTATAGATTTGTAATCTCAGACTATGAGTCTCCTAATTTTTATCACTTGTTTGCATGTTTATTGTAAAACTTCTTCAAAAAGTATGTACCTTATTTACTTTTTTTATGCACTTGCAGTTTGCACACATCACATCACTTAGCGCTTCATTTCTTTCTCCTACACCCTCTATTTATACTAAATTATCTCATTATTGGGTAAATACCTTTCTATATTGCATCACAGTTCAAAATTTCACGTAACAATAATAATCCTTAACCAAATGACAATAGAAAATTTTCAAGTGCTTCCAAAAATAACTTGAAGTAGAAAAAGAATCAACCATCAACCATCATAAAAACGCCAAAACTGGCAATATGATCCTTACCAGACCAGCAGTCAAAAATACTCTTATTTTTTTTTTTTTTGCATAATATTGCATAAGTAATTTGTTTGTCACTTTTATTAGCTACTCTTTAAAAGGTTATTTACTTTATTAGCGTAAGTTTCAACTATGATATTATTGTTCAAATTATTGTCACCATTATTTTCTCATTATGCAATGTGGTAGACACCTCTATTTTTATATGAAAAATCCATGGTGCATGCAATACACAATGGAGCTCCAAGTACCAATATCAACCCATCCTTATAAAGATTCACGCTTCAAAAGTTAGTGCAAGATTCTTCTTTTTTGCAGTGATTTAGCTGAAGAGGATGATGATGATTGTGATGTGATTGTGAGGAGACACACACACGCACCTTGTTTATTTATTTTTACTCATATTTACTGTACACGTTCCCCTCCCTTTCCTTACTCCGTTTTGTCGTGTCACGTATCCCTGACCGATATCCATCACCATCATCACATCATATCACCCTTCTTTCTTTTTTTACCTCATAGCTCATAAAGTCGTATTAAACTCAGCTATGATCATATCATGATCATCATCAAATCTCATCAACTGGTATTTATCCATGCAGCCCAAACATTCCTTTGACTTTGTACATGGTTATTTGAGGGAACACACTCTTTTTTCTTGAGTGTAATCCATCTTGTGACAGTGTAGAACACGGTGTCACCACATTTTTCTCATGCACCCTTTCTTCTCTATACCTATAGAGTGGTTGAGATGTTCAAGCTGAATTAGGGATTCACATTTCACGCATTGTTGCATGCAAATGCAAATTTCATCCCTTTAGTATATATCCCTTATCTTCATCTTGTGGATAATAAAGCCTTACCTTCTTCATTTTTTTCGTTGCTTCTCCCAAAAACATTTGTTGGTAGTTGGTATATGTATATATGTTGTGTTTTATTTTATGTAACTCTTTTTTTAGAGTTATTGTTAACGGCTGACACTGATTATATAATACTAAAATACTATCTGCTCAAAATTAGCTTGTGTCGTCCTCAACTGCGTTACTTTGGGGAAAAATACTAGGGAATACGAGAAGAGGGATCAGTGTCAAATTTCAAAAGTACCTGCCGACGCCGACCCAACACTTTCCTTTTGTATTAGTAATTTGGCGATAGACCACCAAAACAGTGCTGATGCTGGGCCTACTGCTGAAGAATTTCAAAGAGATGAGATGAAATTGAATGACCTTGGCTAGAACTTGAGCCTGAATATAAGGCATTGCGAAAAAAACAGTGTTTTCTTCTTTTAAACATACTTTGTCAAGTTGACTTTTGGATGCGTAAAATTATAGCAATGACCTTATATAAAGAATTACAAATATTCTTTCCATTTCAAAACACTACAATATCATAAATAAAACGGTATTTTGAAAGATAGTAGGCTCAGTTTGACCAAGTATAGTATTACATATGTAAATGGGAGTTCTGCCATTCTTTTCAACATTTCAGTAAATATTCAAGATTTCAAATTCAAAATGGTATAGAGCTTGTTACATAATGTATAAATGAAGATGATGATGATACCCACACGGATTCAAGGATTGAATATAGATTCCCGTGCTACTTACAAAAAATCGATCATGATCGTAAGTAAACCGGAAGCTAAGAAGCTCCTGATTTTATTTTTAAGAAATATTGTTTTTGCAACATTCAAATTCTTGGAGAATTGTGATTTTAGGCCGAAAGAATATGCATAGTCAATAATAGGTAATTCGGTTTTATTTTCACGCACGTTAAAATAAATTGGCATTCTCACTAACTAAAGTTGGCCTATTTTTACTCCTTTATTGGGGCGAATTGCAGAACAACTCAAGTGGTTTTTAATGCATTTTCCGCAACATATTCTTCCGCTGCACCATTACCAGACGAGAGTGGGGGAAAGGTCACAATTTAAAAGCCCTTAAATTACCGGATACGTCAAGTAACAAGAAAGTTGAATCATGTACGCACGATTTGGGTGTAAACCTCTCCTGAATGTATTGTCGATTTTCAATTGTGCACAATGGAGTAGAGGAAGGGAATTTGAAAATAAAATGATAAGAATCTTCAATATTTTTTTTTTGCTAGTTGTGACTTCGTCACAGCTTGAGCCATGCTTGATATATGATATACAATGTGATTATTGAAGAAAATGGACACACAACAGTTTTAGTAGCTCTTCAGTAGTTTAGTGAATGTGTGCATGGGTAGGGGTGATGCAATCAAAGCCAATTTGTGTCCCGACAATCATATCATATCATAGCACTTCTACTATAGCACATATTGGGTACATTTATAAAAGTGTGCACTATAGTTTACGCACGTTTATATAGTAGTTATAAGTGTACGATACGGATGACGGAAAATGGTGTTTAAGTAGTTTTCAGACATTTTAAACCGATTCACTGGGTGCAAGCAATTTCAAATCAAGAGTGTCATGATGTCATGATTTAGAAGGACTTTAATACGCTTTACTTGAAATATTCTTTAATGTAACTTCCTTGTGTTGCATCTTGCATCTAACGTAGTTGCCGGCAAACGAACATATTTAGCTTCGAATATTTGCAATAAATAAAGTTATTTTAAATTTTCTTCATGTCAGTTTATTATTGCAGTTTAAAGTCGACTGTGTTTGCGTAATGCTCAACAGAGTCCACCGTGTCCGTGCTCAATGAATTTATGCTTACTAGTAATGTATAAACTATAATAAAATAATTCGACGTGCGGCATCGAAATCGACTGATCTCGTTGGTAGTCCGATAAGAAAATGCTTCATCTAATTTTTAGGTCGATAAGAAAATGCTTCATCTAATTTTTAGGTCGATCAGAAAATGCTTCATCTAATTTTTAGGTCGATCAGAAAATGCTTCATCTAATTTTTAGGTCGATAAGAAAATGCTTCATCTATTTTTTAGGTCGATTAGAAAATGCATTAACTCATTTTTGGGGCAATGTCAGATTTCAAGCCCGCTGGATTCAGCACAAAATTTCCTTCAATTTGGTACCAAATACAGGTGTAATCCCATTGTTAAGTTGTAAACAAGGATAAAACAAAACCTTATATATTTCTTCATGTATTTTGGAGTGCAAAGTTTTCCCTTTTGGCTTGGTTAATGAGCTCAAAAATAAATAATTACAATTTAGTTGACTGCAGTTTATTACACTTTGGGTTTATTTCACTTTGAAAGCTGTTCAGAATGGAAGAATATTCAGAAGAGTCATTTACGATTGAGGAACTTAAAGCAGCTTACCGAGAGGATGGACTTGGACCTGAGCTTCGTAATTTAATAAATTATTCTCATTTTAGTTTTATATAATTGGTAATTTCTGAATTTGATTAACCTTAATCAAGATATTTAGTAACTACGGTTTCAAAATGTTTATTATTAGAGGAACGTAATCCAACAAACGAATTCCAAGACGCAATCCCATTGATTGATATAAAAGTGGAGTTGGAGTCAGAGAAGGAGAATGAAGTAGAAAAATATAAATTTATGTCATTCAATTTATTTATTTATTGTTAAGATCAATCGTTATCTTATAATTTAACTCATCATGCGCTTAGGTTCCTATTGAGTTGTCAGTGAAAACTTCTCCTGAAGGACTGAAACGCAAACGAAAGCGTGACTCAACCAAATGGAAAGCAGAAATTGAGAAAAGGAAACGTTTATTGGGGGAAGCTTATCTTGGATTTCAAACCACAAAAACTGATAACTCTACCAAAAAACTTCTATGCAAAGAAAGGCCGGCACGTCAGCAGGGACCAACATGTTCATCGTCTCACTGCAGACGTAGTAACTTGCGTCATTGTGAAATGTTTTCTGAAGGGGACCGAAAGGATTTATTTAACATGTTCTGGAGTGAACTGGATTGGCACCAAAAGAGAGTCTACATTTTATCGTCGACGGAGAAAGTACCAACCAAGGTTATTACGTCAAAGCAGGAAGTCTCTTACAGATCCGAGACATTATTCTACTACCTCCAGCGGGATGGCCAGAAGTTAAAAGTCTGTCAAAAAATGTTTTTACAGACATTGGGTGTCAGCCAAAGTCAAGTTTTTCGATGGGTTAAGGAAAACCGTGTCTCACGCAAAGTAAACGTAAATTCAGCAAAGCCTGAGCAAGAGGGTACTCGGTGTGCAAAGATGTTTCTGCTAGGACTTCCACAGATGGAATCGCATTACTGTAGACGTGAAACGTCGAAAACGTTCTTGGAGCCAGTTTTTAAATCTAAAGCGGAGGTCTTCCGAGTGTACAAAACTCTTTGCCAGGATAACAATCGTCCACTGGTTTCGCAGAAAAAGTTTGCAAGTATTGTGCAAGAACTGAACATAGGAATTTTTCAGCCAAAGAAGGACAAATGTGACACTTGCTGCAGTTACGAAGCTGGTAACCTTAATGTTGAAGCCTGGAAAGCCCACATTTCAAAAAAGGATGAAGCAAGAAAGTCCAAGGAAAGGGACAAGAAGGATTCTATCGAGGGACTTTGCCACGTCATAGTTGTGGATGTCCAAGCTGTGAAGCTTTCTCCAATGATTACAGCAAGTGCTATGTACTACAAAACTAAACTAATGGTGCATAATTATTCAATTTTTGACCTCAGCACTCACGACGTCCGTTGTTATTGGTGGAACGAATCCGAAGGTGACCTTGTTGCATCCGTTTTTGCTTCATCTCTAATCAATTACATGTCAGAAAAATTCACAGACACCCTGCCTATAATTATTTGGAGTGATGGCTGCACAAATCAGAACCGGAACAAAATCCTTTCCAATGCTTTACTTGACTATTCTCAGAAAACGAACAAAGTGGTCATGCAAAAGTATCTAGAAAAGGGGCACACGCAAATGGAGGTGGACTCCGTGCATAGTGTGATTGAAAGGGCCTTGAAAGGAAAAGCAATTTATCATCCTAATGATTACTTGGACATCACTCGCAGTGCTAGGAAAGTTGGAGCCCCATATGAAGCAAGAAACTTGGATCATACAATGTTTCTGGACTATTCTAAGTCAGAACAGATGAAGTATTCCGATATTAGACCTGGATCAAAACCTGGAGACCCATGTGTCACAGATATCCGTGAGCTTCAGTACAATCCCAGTGGAGTCATCGAATATAAACTGGATCATTCCTCTGATTGGACCAAACTACCGAAAAAGTCTCGTCAACTCACCAAAGTCAAGTTCCTAAAGCTCTATAAACAACGGCTTCCGATTTCAAAGAGAAAATTTAATGACTTGCAAGAGTTACTTCCAGTAATACCAGCAGAGTACCATGATTTCTACAAAAAACTACCAATTCAATAAAAAATTGTATGCGTTATTTTCAGCGTTTAAACATTGAATAAACTTATAATTAGAATACTTTTAGTTTTTTTCATTTTCCCAGGAATACAGATTTACGAGTTAATGCATTTTCTAATCGACCTAAAAAATAGATGAAGCATTTTCTTATCGACCTAAAAATTAGATGAAGCATTTTCTGATCGACCTAAAAATTAGATGAAGCATTTTCTTATCGACCTAAAAATTAGATGAAGCATTTTCTTATCGACCTAAAAATTAGATGAAGCATTTTCTTATCGGACTACCAACGAGATCAGTCGATTTCGATGCCGCACGTCGATATATGAATTCAATTTTTATTTGCATTAAAACACATAATTACGGACGTACAACAAACGTTGATCCAATCTATGTTGGAACGTCATTAAAAACAAACTAAAAAGAATTCGGATTGACCCCGAACACCAGCAGCACTTATTTCAACAATTTTCCTTCCTTTTTAATATACTTATGTTGTTCTGGTGTTTGACCTACATTTTTACTTTTTACTTACCAATTTTTCATGCTTCAGCGGAAATATTTCCAATATAAGTAAATAAACAAAGGAAACACATTCTAATCAAACAAAATGTCAAAATTATTTATATGAGCGAACCACACATACGAATATTAATTCTACACATTAAAGAAACTCATAAAACCATATTAATACACAAAATTGCTATAACATACTTTTTTTTAAAAACTTGCTAATGTAGCCAGCAGCCATTAACAAGAGTTTTTATATTTTGAATTAATATTACGTGACTCAGGCACATTCATAAGCATTATTTGTTAGAAGAGATGAGGAACCATTCTATAGTGTGTGCACACACTTGTACATTTTGTGTACTTAAGCTCCCTATTTTACTCATCTACTCATCATCATCGTCAGACTAATTTCCGGCAGTGAATGTGGATACAGCAGAGTATGTGCAGACCCAAACTTCCTGTGGTGCACTGCTCAACAAAACATTCAACAAACATCATCTTCTTTTTACTGTCCTGTTCATTAGTTTTATAGCACTATTTAGCTGATTCTTACATAACGTTATTAAACAAAACAGGAGGTATCACAATATTATTTGCTCAAAATGTTGAAAAACATCTTGTGCCATATCCCAGTTTACTTTATACCTACACCGACGCAAAAGCTTACACATTATATAAGTATGTTCATCATTTTGTAATGGTATATATATTTGTATTAGCGTAATATAAATTCTCTAATTTTCTTGGGTTTTTGTGAGAAAAGGTTTACATATTATGATATTGTGTACCCTTTTAAGAACGTATAAGGTCCATAGAATGTGTCTGACCTATTACGCAAGTTTATGAGAATCAAACCAAATGAGAAAAATGGAAGGGAAGGAAGATGAAGATGAAATGTCGATTGCCAGTAGAAAAAGTATTTCTTCAATTTTTTGTTTTGTTTTTGGGACTTGTTGACACTTTTTGATTGATTCTCTCCCAAGCTATTTCATTCATATATTATAGTTTCTATTTGTGAGGAAAACGGAAGCAAAACTTGAAAAAATATGTTTTGATGTGAATTGGGATGATTCTTTGTGAACTACTATCTCTTTTGATGTCCCTTCGAGCTATAGTTATCATCCTCTTCTTGTACTTGATAAAGAAAAGAAGAAGCAGATGATGCGACATTTTTTATGAATTCTACCCACGACCACTTGTTTAATGCTGATTGCCTCCTTGACTTGACTTGACCGGTTTCGCTCATCGTCAGTTGTATTTTGTATTATCATCATCAGTAAGTTAATTGGATTAGTATAGCTGTCAAATGAAGTGATCAACTCTTTGAATTCCTTTGCTACCACTTTCCGTAAAGGAAATCCGTTTTATTTCCTTTTATTGTTACACCTCCGATCCTACATGTTGATGTTAATGTTTGCAAGGGATTGTGTGCAACTTAACAAAAGTATCTTCCAATAATGATCTTCTTTGTACAAAAGGGAGATGTACATGTTTTCATCTGCAACGCAACAATAGTTCACCCACGTCACGGCTCTTTTATTCATGTGGTAATAATAATAATGCTGCTTCTTCTACCATATCAGTCAGGTTTTGGAGTTGTCAAACTTGGTGAAGTTATTGACGGTGAATCTTCTACGACTACTACGATGTTTTCACGTCTATCTTCCTCTCCTCATTGTGATTTGACTTGCTTGTATGTCATGATGTCGGCATTTTGCTTGAATTAATTACCAGATGACTGCTTGGTTAGGGATGCTTACTGAAAATAATTAATTACGCTAATCAATACATAGATTCCTATTCATTCATTCCGTTTTCAGTGTGGGGTGTGCGCGGGTCGGCTGCTGCTGTGTAGATTAATTCACTAAAAGCCCATATGATGACGATGATGATGATGATGCGAGTAATGAAAGTGAAATGACGAGAGTCTCATCTTCTTCACAATCTCGTAAAACAACACCTCAGCATGCAACAGCACGTCCAAGGCATTAAAAACAACACTTAATATAGAATCTTCATCATTCACCTGCCACTACCACCACCACCCATTTCCTCTCTCTATCTCTCTCTCACACCGAGACTTGTCATTCAAGGTATTTGTTTTCGTCGTATTGCAATATTAGTATTATTGGATGCTTTCATGTCAGTCATATTACTATCATGAAGGATTGGATGGAGATGGCACAATGTTAATGAAAAAGGAATTAAAATATTTGCATTTAAACCGAGAAGAAAGCAGTAAAATCTAGGATGGATTCTTTTGACCGTTTTAGTACTACCGTCATCTCATCATGCAGTAGGATCATCATCACTTTCATACATTTCGTTATATACTTTCTCATAAAACCAAAATTCCAATTAGCTCAAAAGTAAAGAGGTCCATCATTTTGTGACGAATTTCAAAGCTCGTTTACAGCCCTATATCTTACAACGGACTTGACTGACAGAAAAGCAAAATTTATATTTTACTGCTAATTTAAGTGGTTTTTATTTTTATATGCACGAATAACTAAATACACGTAGAGGAAGGGTTGCTTTGCTATTGCTGATGACGTTGGATAAGTTGGAGTTGGCATCCTTTCTTTGACATCCTTTCCAATTCATTACATAAATCCGTGTTTCTAGCAAAATACTAAAAAATGTAATCAAACCAGCGTAGTAAAAACCAGTTTGCTACTGTCATTAACTTTACGAGAGTTTTTAAATAATGCCATTAAACCTTTTTGAAGGCCCTATTGTACTGTCACCCACACATGAAGTGTTGTGTTTGGCAAGCGTATCAAATCGAAACCTGAAATGAGCGGTGTTGGTAATCCAAATACAACGTGGGCGAGCATTCACCATTTAGCAAAAAAAATATTTTAAGAGATATTAAACATTTATAGCCTTTTGTTCGGCTTAAATTACTGATTTTAGAAGACATCACACACCATCCAAAGATTTATGCGTGAACATGGATATCGCGTAACAGGCACGGTAATAATTGTCGACTTTAATTTCAATAAAAATTGTGAGGGCCGAACTGAGAGGGTGGTGTAATTTGAAGTTTTCACTAATTTAAAGTGAAGAAGATTAAATAGAAGAAGATGTTTTTTGTGACATAACACAATACTCAACTCAACTAAATTAAATGATTGCTTCTGTCCACCATCTTGACTGTATCGATTTTTCTCCCAGCGTTTGGAGGCTGACGAAACATTTAAATATGTTTGCATTTTGCACCCAATCAAATTCAAACATTGGTAACCATTTTACTTCTTCTTCGTTTGAAAATTGACTCTGATCTGAAAAAAACATTGATCTTTTTCAAGCATTGCCGTTGCCGTTCGTTCACGAAAACGTCTTTCATCCAATTTTTTTGATGAAAATTCAAAAGGAAATTGATAAAAGCTGACAATATAGTGATATATGGTTATACTTTTTATGTTATTTATGTACATATGTCTGCATACTTTTCTGAACAATCGCGTTTGGCAGATCAAAGAAATATTTAGTCGGAAATGTGTCTCGTCTGCACATTAACTTTATTATGTCAGTTCGTGAAAGAAAATGAAAATCATGCTGTAATTTAGGTAGGAATTGTGGCGTTCTCAAGAAGTCAAGTCACGGTGCGGTGTTTAAAATCTGTAGTAAGTAGCCTAACTACAATGCAACTCTCAACTCAAACTCGACACATGTACGTAAGTGCATTTATACTCTTTGAAAAGTGCATTTTTGTTGATCTTACGCTCTCGTTTTTTTGTCAGCCACTCACCTTGCATTCCATTTTTTTTATTAACTTTTCCATTTCATACCTACTTATGTGTAGTGAAAAACGTTAAGAACCAAAATATATGAAGAAGAGATGAAGCACCTAAATGTTGACGCCAGCCAGTGCACATGATTAGGTGCATCCTTTGACGGAGAAAATTACCACAAATCACCCAATTATTGCGATTATTACTAAAAATTATATGCGTATCCTATATTTTATTGCACAATGTACTCCAGTCAAATAATGATGCAAAATGGTCTATTCTACACATCACTACTAACACAGAGCTCTTCAATGTGTTACGTACATGTTCAAGTTGATTTGACTTCAAATTATGCTAGTGAGTCCTATAAAAAGTATGATTTTTGAACAATAAAATAAGGCAAAAAATTACACATTCCATTCCTTGGTGGAAAAAAGGCTGTGAATGCATTTTGACTTCGTTTGTGTGTTTTATGATTGTTGCTAGAAGTTGGTCTTTGAATTCGTTTCTTTCAAACTAGCTTATCAACCCTGGTTTTGAGCATGCACGAGCAAAAAATCGTAAACTGTGCTGAGCTGAGATGCAGTTTCATCTCATCATCTCATCACACACGCACGAATTAAAATCAAGAGACTTGCTACAAGGCAAGCTCTTCTGTAATGGTAAAGCAAAAATATTATGGAAACATGTAAATTAACACAAAAACCAAGGCACCTATGTAAAGTAAACTACAATATTTTTTTCATCACATAACTTTTGGTATTGTCAATTCTATGATCATTCAACAATAAAAAAAAACGGCCCAAAAACTTATGAATAGAAGAATATGTATGTCTACTCAACGTAAAGATGATAAAAATTAAAGGAACTTACTAAGATTTTTTTGGTTCCATCTCCCATCACATCATCCCATATCCCATCATCAGCATTGTTAAGAAGCATATAAAATAGACTTTACATCCACTTAAAAGCTGTAAAACAACAATGGAAGTCGAGTGTGTGAAAGAAGTAGGACGAAAGTGAAGATGTGATTATGTACAAGTGATGATGAGTCGTCGTCGTCTTCTTTCTTTTCATCTTCTTAACATAAGAAAAAAAGTCTTCACCTTATAGCTTACCTTATGTAATGTACTGGGCGATGGGGATGCAATGTCTGTATATTTGATTTGCATAACGCGTCTACTTGTTTTTGTATTTGTTTATACACCACTTTTTTTTGTTCAAGAAAGGGAAAAAAATTTGATGCATCAGGTATTTAAGTTGTAAGTGGCTCTTGTGTCTCTCCTGTCACCTCTTTTTATTTGGGCATCATCATGGGAACATTATTCAGTGAAGATAAGAATATGATGCTGTTACTCTATGATGTAATATGTATTTCTTTGATGCATACGAGCGGACGGAAACATTTCAAATTCTAATTTATTTTCATGTAACATCCTATTTCATCTGAATCAACCATCGCCAACAACACCAACATTTATTCCTATGCATGCATATAAAGTGCACAATGAAATTGAATGTAATGTAATATATATGCCTTGTAGGTCATCATCACATCACATTGGTTGTGTAAATAGATCTGCACACAATTTATATGGGATTCCGTTTTTAAAGAAAAAAAAGTGGATTTGATGTTACGATCTCGAATTTTACTTTCATTCATGTACCTATATATTATATAACCGTCAATTCGTATTTTGAATTGTACAACAAAAATGGACACAGAAATGCATTGTGCATCCGATACGATTGGACGATACACGTAGGCTACATCATACTTGATCATACACACTAATAAAGTACTAACTTTTTTAAGGTTCACCATGTCCATTTGAAGTTGTAATATGAGTGGTCCCGTATGGTTGATTCGAATGTTGATTTGAACAAAGAGCCCACTATGTTTGAAAACAGACAGATATGAAAGCAAGATGCATTGTGGTGCATGTCCAACACTAAGAAATGCATGACTACATGTCATCATCATCCTCATGCCGATGCACATGGTGTGGTGATGATACACATACATGCATTCGAATTTGTCATAAGGGACTCATCCTCTTCTTCGTGGCATGGCGTTTTTAACTGTTGCGAATATGATTTTCCGTCAAAATTCATAGATATTATGTTACCAACAGAAGCTTTATATAATGATAATATAATACAAGTCAAAGGGATATGATGCTCAGATTTTGGATACCTACGTATAGAAATTTTTTTGATCAAGGTGTAAACGTATTTCTTCATGGTTTGTTTTGGAGTCCCTTGTACCTTGTGTGGTGGTGACCGAACCAAGTAACCGACAGACTGCCAACCGACCGCCTCGAAGTCATATCCACCAAACCAAGGGCCACCTCAAGAAAAAACATATTATAGTCAAAGCATAACTATTAATATTGTCATTATACATAACTGCATGTGGCTCTTTTTTTTAAACTCACTATAATCTAATCATTGCATGGTGCTCACCGCTCATTTATCAGGATCCTTGGTCAATATGACCCGTATACTTGGTCACAGTTTTGGTTAGTGTTCATTTTGCTGCTGAATCCGTTGGTTGTGTTGAGTTTTTGTATTTTTTTTTGTTGTTCATCGTTGTCATCTTCTCATGAGCATTTTTTTTGAGAGATCAAAAGATACACACTTGCGTGTGACTTTCAACTGGAGAAACTGAGACTTATACATTTGAGAGGATATCCGTTTAAGAAATTAGATTGTAAGGTGGTTGAGGTCATGCTGAGATCGTGAAGATGGGAGACCTTCTACCCATCCAACCGTGAAAACTACATCGAATTGAAAGACTGTTTTAAGAATTGCAATAAATTATAGAGTATGTGTGCAAAAAAATAAATGTGAATTAAGAACGTTAGCAAAATTGAGATTATTTCTGGGCAAAACTCAATTAAACTCTTCAATGTTGATTTGAATCGTGAACAAACTAATGTTGCATATATTAGCAACATGCGTTACAGAATGGAAATAAGTTGAAACTGAATCAAGTTAACAACAAAAACATTTGAAGAAGAAAAGTCTGTTCATCAGTGCAACAAAACAAACATTAACTCAATAAGTATCCTTCGGTTTCCCCAATTGTCATCATCATGATGTGGAAGGGATTCATGCGGCAGAGTTGGATCTGCCTTTTGATCCTTGGAATAATTGCAAACATCAGCGCTAAAGGTTCGTTTTTATCTACACAGATTGTACTCTCCATTTAAAGGAATATTTGCACAAATATTGTACCATGCTACAAGTCAATTAGCTACTGAAAATTTGAATACCTGTCTAACAAATAGAAATAGTATTTTTCAAGCCCACTCAAAATGATGGTTATTCTTCGGAAGCATTCGTCTGGTATAACTGTATAAGGCACATCTCTCTTTAAAAGGTAAACACCATGATTTCCTCCATTGACGGAAACAAGTCATGCGGATTTTTCATCAAGAGAGTTTTTAAGTATTCATTTCCTCCTCATCGTATTGAATGAAAGACGCTTTTGTGTATAGCTCATATCTTTCTATTTGGAAAAACGTGTAGTATCCAAATAATATCTTTCTCTTTATTTCATTACATCTGATGACATATTGCTATTTACACCATTATTTTTCAGCTCATAATAATGACTAAGAGAGTAGTTAATTGACAGTTTCATTGTTGGCCGTTTTCGCTCGTTCATTCATGATCTGAAGTGTATGTACTCAGCTTACAATAATATCATGTCGAATGCATGATATATTATGTACATGGGCTATAAACAAGGATTTGATTTCACTCTAACGTCAATGAATCTTGCTGTACCTAACATGAACTTTGAATATTTGGGAGGAGATATGATGATAGTATGACTATAGTTTGGGCTTGAACGTTGTCATGTAGGATGTATAGGAAGGAGAAAATAACAGGATAATATTATTTTTGGTACATCTACTTGAAAACAAAAACTAATTTTTAGCTGTTAAAGTATACTTGGAAGTGCTTTATTGAAAGAGGAGTAATTTTATTTACTCATTTTACAATCTATAGAACA
Organism: Orchesella flavescens; assembly: GCA_964034955.1. Lineage (NCBI taxonomy): Eukaryota > Metazoa > Arthropoda > Collembola > Entomobryomorpha > Orchesellidae > Orchesella > Orchesella flavescens. The sequence goes on from OZ035955.1 coordinate 8,766,636, forward strand.
CTTAGTTTGCATTCGGCATTGTAATAAAATAGCAAGTCTTTGTACACTAATATTTAACATATTTCTGCTGCTTTTCACTACAGATCTTTTAAGAATAAATTAGTTTCTTTAGGAAAATATATTAAAGACTGAAAAGGGAAAAATCGAATGAGAAGATATAAACTGGTGAAAATCATAACTGAAAATCGCGTTTTCTTTAAGTTGCATTTGTCCGGATAACTTACACGGTTTATTTCAAGCAACAAAACCGTGATTTTATTGGATGTTAAGATATATAGTAATGGAATTTCTTTATTATACTTTAAAAACCAAAAATCTGTGTTACCCAGTTAGTTAACTTGCTTTGTTTCAGTGTTTAGCCGAATTTTAAGTTAATTTTAGCATAGAAATACATTGATGTGCACATATGTAAATGTGTTCTCATTACAAGATGAACATAAGTATTTTGAAACACTTGACAAAGCATTCAGTAGCAATAGCAAAACTACACCATGCCATGCACAAGTATATCTACTTAGGTACCTAGGTCGGGTGTGTATGAAAAATACATAAAATCATTAGATTTCCCTATTCATTAGGGAACAAACTCGTAATTTGATCCCATGTTCCAAACTGCGCTTCTATTATTTTCGCAATAGTGCATTATTTTCAACTCAATTTTTCTGCAGAATTCCGGTGAAACAGATAGATTAAGTTTCAATCGAATCTAACTTTAAGCTGCTGTCTGACGAAGGCATAGGGTAGCAAGAAGAGTATTTTTTAGAGTGTGCTGGCTGGCAAATTACATTCGACGAATGTTAGAACACCATTCTCAAGTTAATTCCTAAGAATTAATTACTTCAATAGGAAGCTCAGAACTCACATGTCAGTTGAGTAATAAAAAAAGTGAATCTGACGGAGCATAAAATATGATCTGTGATGTGCATTGCCGCATCACACGTCAACATGGCATCAATTGATTGTTCACGACTTTTGGCAAGCTACACTGTTAATACAACATACAACGTACGAGGATGTAAGTGGGTTTTCCTAAGAACAACATTGGTTAACCCTTTGGTTTATAACGGATCATCATGGTGCAAGGCTCCCGTGTAGACAGATAATTACAAGTCACTGAAACGCTAATTGTTTCGTATGAACCTTTCCTTTGCTACGATTTAACTCAAATGAACTGAAATGTGTTTTAATAATATGTATATCCTAATCCTCAACTGGTCTTGATTTGTTTTCCTTAATATGATAATGATATGTGTAAATTGTAAGTTGACTAAAAATCTATTTTCGTCCCTTCTGGACACGAATTCATTTACATTGTTTAGAATAATATACACAAGTATATTTCACGGATCTCTTGTTTTAAGCCTATTACAGGCCCATATAAAATGTTACTTTTCGGTATGTATATACAATTTTGGGACTATAAAAGTCCACTCAAACCTTCATTCAACGCTCTCTCTCTTGACTCAAAGGCAGCAGTGCACTCTGCCCAATTTCTCTTTCAAGTTTCACTTTACCCCATTTGACAATAAACTCACCTTCAAATTACAATCTTTTACCTTGCTTTCCTCCAGTCATATTTATTTCCAAGAATACTAAGTAATCATACTAGCCACATCATCACTAAAAAATAATAGCACAAATTGCATACGCAGGCTGTAAACATGGTCCTTACACGAACTCGGATATAATAGTTGTGTTGTTTTTAATCAAGATTTGACGGACATTTTATACCAAATCTTCACAACTCATAATAATAATTAGCAGTGCGTTTTTGTGTTACCGTTACAAGTTAAAAGTTATTGTTCATCATGGCTGAGGTGGCAAAGAGATCATCTTGTTATAACAAATTGAAGAAGATCTTAATTGATGTGAACACTCATTTAACCACCCCACTATTACCTGCGGAGGTGGAACATTTGTTAACTGAGTCAAAAAGGGCTATGGACAAGTTAGAAGGTCATCATGATGCAATCGTTGCAGTCTGTGCTGACCAAGCCAGTGTTGACTTGCAGGATTCAATCCTGGAACAAATGTCTGATTGCTACAAGGAAATCAGAGTCAAATTGATGGACATCAAGAGTATGTTCACAGTTCCAAACCCAACCGCAACTTCATCATCATCGACTACTCCAACTACAAACATTAAGTTACCAGCCATTGAACTTCCAACCTTTTCTGGGTCATATGACACATGGACATCATTTATGGATCTCTTCACGGCAACAATAGACTCAAATAAAGGTTTAAATGATGCCCAAAAATTACAGTATTTAAAATCTTCTTTGAGAGACGAGCCAGCATCTTTAATTAGGTCACTACAAGTCACAAATGCAAATTACAAAAATGCCTGGGATCTACTTCACTCACGATACAACAACGAGCGTGAAATAGTGCAAGCGTTACTAAAAAGACTGTTTTGGTCAAAAGCTGTTACATCGGAATCTGTTAGAAATACCAACAAAAACTACCCGTATAATGCAGTACTTCTAGCCCAGTTTGATGCCAATCTTACAATTAAAATTACTAATCAAAATATAAACACCAATATCGAATATTAGAGGTTATCAAAGTGGCCAACAGGCTCTAAATTGTCTTTATTTCAATGGTCAGCACTTTCTTATCAACTCTTTATCAATCAAAATCAATGAACAACGATCAATATCTCATATCTAGATTCAACTCGCTCGCTCGTTGAGCCTCAAGAGTGATAATGATTTCTCTGCTCTTTTTACAAGCTAGAACAACACCGATAATACTTTCATCTAAAACACGCCCTCCACCATTCATACATCAGAGCTTCACAAATACTCTATGACATAATCAATTTCATACAAATCCTTGTCTTATATTCCACATTTTCTCCCACCATCTTTTGATTAATCAAAAGATACTCTTCACAAATAATTATTATACTTAACATGTCATGACTGTGGGCTCAGGGAAAAACTAAAAGAAAAAATAGAAAAAAACCTAGCCCAATGGGAGAGAAGCTCCCACCACATTCACCCAGTCATACATTTTTCTACACAAGTCCACTGCCCATAACGAACTGGAGCTCGAGACGCGATTCCACTACGAGTTAACAGCTCTCTTTCTGGCTCCACCTGAGGCAGTGACCGCTCCACTTTCTCGACTGCTCTTGCGTCAGCAATTCATAGACGGTTCACACTTTCACGACTCTGACTTTCCCATCCTTTCCCGGAAGAAGTTAATCAATGACTCCCAACGGCCATTCATATCTCTTGCGGTTGTCAGCTCCAATCAGGACCACATCTCCAACCACTACAGACGATGGTTGCTTTTTCCCAGCACGATTGACCAAAAGAGACAGATACTCTTTGCAAAAACGATGCTGAAGACGACCTTGTACATCTTTCATTCTAAGGCAACTCTTCTGCATAAAATCAGCTTCTGAGAGCTCTGGAAAATGTCCCACAGCGGACGAATAAACATGGAAAGAGTGAGCGGGACTAAATCGCCATTGTCTTCAGATACAACAGTGAGAGGACGATCGTTGATGGTAGTGGTGACGCCAGCCCAACACGTTCGAAGCTCATCTTCTGACAGTTTGGTACGTCCTAGCATCCCTTTTAGAATGTCCTTCACTGATCTCACCAAACGCTCCGCATCTTGCTTCAACTTCACTCCAACTAATACGCTTGAATAAATTCACAGCTCCTACAAAGTTCGTACCGTTGTCAGAGTACACAGTGATGAATCGCTCCAAGGATTTCAGGAAAGCATCAGTAGACAAACTCGTCACCAAGTCCAAGAATAAAGCTCTGTACAATGCGCTTTAATATAGCACCACCCACGCTTTTCTTCCGTCTTTCAGAAATACTAGGCCAGCCAAATCGACCCCAGTTGTGTAAAATGCACCAGCCATGTTGACACGTCCCGACATAAGTGCTGCAGGATCAACTTCTAGATGACACACAACGATTAATCACTTTCCGGACTACACGACGAGACTGCACGCCCCAGTACTTCTCCCGTAACTTGAATTGTATCCCTCCATGACAGTGGTACAAGTGCATATCAAAGATCAGCATCTCCACCAATGGGTGGGATTTTGGCAGCAAAATTGGATAGATAAATTCTGAATTATCCTTGCTATTGGACAGACGCGTCTTCACTCTAAGAAGGCTCTCATCATCTTTGAAAACTTGAATTCCTCCAACATTCAAGCAAGGAGAAGGAAAACTGTCACTTTGAATCTGCTTCAGTAAAATCTTCTCCGCGTGTCTCATCTCACCAATCGTTAAAAACTTCATGCTTGTCGATTTCTGCTTCTTTCACGCCTGAATAAAACGAATTACACAGCCCCAAACAGCTACGTTTTCTCTATACGATGAGAACGGAGGATAACTGCTTTTATTGGTTGTAATCATCAAGACCATCGTTTTCTTGTGCTCCATTTCCACCTCTTGCTCCTTTACTGTCAGGCTGGATACAGGGAATTCTGTTTTCGAGCCTTTCAACCACAACGGACCCTCCCACCATTTAGATTTGATCAATGCAGCTGGACTGCACCCTCTGGATGGTAAATCAGCGGGATTCATCTTTCCCGGAACATGGCGCCACTGATGATTGGCAGACGAAAAGGTGAGAAACTCTGTCACCCTATTCTTCACCAATATTCCCCATCCACTTCTTTGAATCCAAGTGATAATTGTGGACGAGTCGCTCCAGAACGTAAACTGACTTATGGTGAGCTTCAATGCTTCTTGGCTATTCGCACTCCTAAAACACAGCTACCCAACTCGGCCTTTGGAATAGTCGGTTTCTTGACTGGTGTCAAACGGGCAAGCTAAAATTGCACCGCTACCCATTCAATTCGGTTCATGGATCTCCAGTGTTGTTGCATTTGGTACTTGCGAATATCTTGGAACTTGTACTTCAGTCAACAGTGTCAGGTATAGGTCTGTCCCACCCTGCTTTGAGGACCACACTTCTTGGACCATCAACTTCGGGAGCACCAGGACCGGACATCGGATCCCTATCGGATCAAAAATCTGAGCAACAACAGACAAAATGTTGCGCTTGGTTATGTTCTCAAAAATAAAACTTTTAATGACGCATGATAATGTGTCAGCTTCTCTATCCCACAACATCCCCACAATTGACACAACTTTGGCTCTCTTTAGTCGTTGGCTCCTCCACGACCTTCACTTCATTAATTGGCTCCGCCATGGCTAGAATGGAACATGCACATTCTCTCAGCTCCATGCTTGCTTCCGCCATAATTTTTATACTTGAATTTCTAAATTCATGGTAGTCCTCCCTTGACTTCACTGACGTCACAAGATTGTCAATGTAAAAGGATGACTGTACTTTACTGGCCAAATCCTTTTCTTCTAAGGAATCTAAATGCTGTTGAATTACTGCCCCCAGCAGAAATGGACTGCATGTAAAACCAAACACCATCCGAGTGTGTTGATAAATAACAATTTTCTTGGGAATATCTGCCCACTACAAGAATCTTTGGAACTGCTGATCCGCTTCCTTCACCTTTACCATCTGTAAGGCTTTCCGGATGTCAGCACTATCTCCAATTTCCTCCTCTCCAAATCACAACATCATCACAGGAAGTCCTTTATGGAGATAATCATTAATCGATAAGCCCCTCCGTACACGGCACGAGGCATCAAAAACGGGTCGAACTGGAGTCGTGGCACTCTCTTTGAACACTGGACGTAATGTCCACCTCTCAATTCATCAGAAATCTTCACAATTAATCCCTCCTTTTTTCCCAATCTTGGTAAACACGGTGGCGACTTGGCAGCTTCCCGGCTTTCTGTAGCTTGTAAGTTGTAGCTCTTAGCCTCTGCTCAGCCACTAGTCTACCACTAGGTAAATCAGTGGGACACTCACGCCATGGGAGTGACACCACATACCGGCCTTTGTCATCACGACGCACGGTTTCAATGAAACGTGTCATAGCTTGCTTGCCTTCCTCACCAGCGGCCTAAGCCTCAGCTGTATCTCGGATACCAAGAGCTTCTAATGACCAAAATTTTAACTGAAATGTGTCAAAGCTTGCTTGCCTTCCTCACCAGCGGCCTAAGCCTCAACTGTATCTTGGATCCCAAGAGCTTCTAATGACCACAATTTCTCAATATCTTGGGAGCCTACGGTCATACTCATGGCTACCATGCTGACGGAACCAACTGAGACTGAGACCCAGCGTCCAACCAAACACAGTTTCTTCTGCTACTAGACCATCCTGGCCCCCCGTAATCATTTCCAATCAAAATATCAGCTGCTATTGACCTGTCACCGAGATCTGAGAGGTCTATACCCTGTCCCTTCAATTCATCAATCCATGGACCTTGGGGCACCTCACAGATCCCTCCAGTTATCTGGTCTTTCACCAACACTTGCAGATTTAAACTACTGCCGTTGAGACCCTCTTCTTGTCTAGTAAACCTTTTTGGAGCAATCAGCTGGCCCCCAAACAGCACATTCTGCAACTACTCGTCTACTGTTGACTGCCATTATCTCCCACCATTCGAACTGTGATGAGACGACCATCTTTGGCTTCAATATTAACTTTGATTGTGTTCATCAGAATCATTCTTGAACACTGATTACTGCTCTGTGCAAACTTATTCATATTTTTTTTGCAAACTCTTCATTCTGCTGCTGCTCCATTTTAATTTTCTTTTGCGGAGGAAAACGTGGTACCCTGGCAAGCGCAGAGCCTTCTCCAGTCCCCTTGTTATTCTCCCCATTACAAATTATTTCATAATGCCTTCCAGAGCAAACAGAGCACTTCACATTAGCTTGTCAGTAACGCTTCATGTGGCCAACGCTCAAAAACTTGTAGCATAAACGCTTCTTTTTCACTACTCGCAATCTCTCAGGCAAGCTCATTTTACGAAACTGATAACACTTTTCTTTCTCATGTCTTTCCACAGACACCACATGCACTGGACTTCAAATTGATTAATCCAGCTGCTGTAGGAAAATCACCTGTTTTCTTCATAAATGACATCCTTGGTTTGGGCTTATTGCACCGTTCCACACTTGATGTTTCTGGCCTTTCTCTCGAACTGAAACCTTGTTGAGCCAACGAAATCTGTTGCTCACATTGGACTTCAGACTTCATAAACTCCATTAACAAATCCAGTCTTGATTTTGGAGGTATCAATCCACTTCCATCCACCTTACTTTAGGATTTTCTCTGCGTTTCTTCCGACAGCGAGGACTCCACCAAAGGAAACAACTAAGTAGCGGGTCAGCTTTGTCCAAACTAAGCTCTGCCAAGCATCTCAAATGTGACTCCACACGGACGAACAGTTGTGAAAACGGCAATTTCTCTGTACTGGTTACATTGCCAATCACCAACGTCAACAGCTCACGGACATATACTTCTAGTAGCAAGTCTTGTCGTCCAAATCGATCTTGAAGCGCTTCCACAGCCTTCAAATAGTTGCCTTCAGTCTGAGGGTAGCTATCAACAATCACTTTTGCTTCTGTTCCAGTCAACATTGCCTGAGCTAGGAATTGGAATTTGTCGGTGTCGTACAGCTCATCATCTTCATGAATCTTTTTAAACTGCGACCACCACCCCAATCATTCTTTCAGGACACCACTAAATATCTTCAACTTTACTTCAGGAAGACGGAATTTTCTTTTCCTCCCATCGCCTGTCACTGTTCCAGTTTCCACATCACCACCGGAGGAGTACGATGGAGCGAAAAAGTCATTCAAACTCGTCTACACATATAAGTAGCTTCTTCGGCACTTTTCATTGTCCACAAACTCCTTATCAACCACATCATCGGTTGCTCCGTCATTCAGCAGTTGCTCCTGGATCTTAATATCCGAAGTTTCCAACTCAGTCGCAGTCTTCTCTATCGAAGCACTACACACTCGCACTGCCTTTTGGTCGGGCTTATCTGACGAAAGCAAATCCTCAACTTCCTTCAACACGATTATTTCTAGCTTTAATTCAACTTGGCAATCAACTAAATCTGGGCAGGGCCTCCTAATGTTAGAAATACCAACAAAAACTACCCGTATAATGCAGTACTTCTAGCCCAGTTTGATGCCAATCTTACAATTAAAATTACTAATCAAAATATAAACACCAATATCGAATATTAGAGGTTATCAAAGTGGCCAACAGGCTCTAAATTGTCTTTATTTCAATGGTCAGCACTTTCTTATCAACTCTTTATCAATCAAAATCAATGAACAACGATCAATATCTCATATCTAGATTCAACTCGCTCGCTCGTTGAGCCTCAAGAGTGATAATGATTTCTCTGCTCTTTTTACAAGCTAGAACAACACCGATAATACTTTCATCTAAAACACGCCCTCCACCATTCATACATCAGAGCTTCACAAATACTCTATGACATAATCAATTTCATACAAATCCTTGTCTTATATTCCACAGAATCAGCTATTGAACTTCAAAAACTACTTGACAACACCCTCGAGTGCATCCGTGCTCTGGAAGCGCTCAAATGCCCGGTTGAACATTGGGACCAAGTTCTCGTGTTTTTCATCGTTGCAAAACTGGACAACAATACACGTCGCGAGTGGGCAGTCAAGCTCACTGGGACAAAAATTCCTACTTTTAAGGAACTAACAGAGTTCCTTCAAAACCACATCAGAGGGTTGCTTGCCACAGGGGCTAGCAACTACCAACCGAAGAAAAAACCAGTTTCTTCTCATCACTCATCATCAACAGAAAACAACTGTCGGATCTGCAATGGAGTTCACTACCTTAACCAGTGTGAAGAGTTCATGCGGAAGACGCCATCAGAGCGTTCCAACATCATCAAACAGCATCGAAAATGCTACAACTGTCTCAAATCTGATCATGGAGTAAAAACCTGCAGTTCGAAATCAAGATGTCGGAAGTGCAGCGGTAAGCATCATACGCTACTCCATGTGGATAAGAAAGACATCGTTTCTAGACCTCCAACCGATTCTACAGCTGGAGGCAATTCAGTTAATTCACATCATACAAATACAATAGAAGACACACAAGTTTTACTTTCAACAGCGGTTGTCAAGATAAAAACTAGAGCTGCAGGAGATCGATTCTGCCGAGTTCTGCTTGACAGCGGTTCAGAGGGTACCTTCATGACGGAAGAATGCGCAAGGTCATTGGGACTCAAAAGGCATCCCAGTACCATCCAAGTAAAAGGAGTCGCAGCTACTTCCATTGGTACAACAAAAGGGTTAGTAAATTGTACACTGCTATCCAGAATAAACAATGCTCATTGTCATATCACTGCTCACATTCTACCTAAAGTAACAGGCACCTTACCAAGAGAAGCGTGCATTCCAGATTGGCCACATCTCCACGGATTGGAATTGGCTGATCCAAAATATCATGAACCTGGTCCAGTCGATATCCTGCTCGGAGCGGATTACTGTACTCAAGTCATGTTAGAAGCAAAGAGAAGGGGACCCTTGAACACGCCAGTTGCACAAGAAAGCATCTTTGGCTGGGTGTTAGCCGGTCGGGTATCAGTGCCCTCACCCTCATTCATCTCATCACATCATGTGGAACTCGAGGTAGATCAAGTTTTACGCCGTTTCTGGGAGCTTGAAGAACCACCCCACATGCAACATTTAACAAAAGAAGAAAAAGAATGCGAAGAAATATTCGTCAACAACGTTGAACGGGACCCTGAAGGAAGATACATCGTACCAATCCCATTCAATGGAAAACAAAAGGATCTCGGATCATCCAGATTTTCATCCATCCGTCGCCTGGAGCAAGTAGAAAGGAGACTCAAGCGCCTGCCTGAGCATCAACCACAATACAAGGAATTCATGGACGAATACTTGACCTTGGGGCACATGGAGGAAATTCCAGAAGGTGAAGCAAGTGAGGAGATAGGTAAAACACATTATTTACCTCATCATTTTGTGTTGAACCACAGCAGCAGCACTACCAAATTCAGGGTAGTATTTGATGGCTCAGCAGTCACATCATCGGGGTTATCGTTAAACGACGCCATGATTGTAGGAGCTACTGTTCAAGATGACTTGTACGTTTTACTACTACGTTTTCGTACACATCTGATAGTTATCAAAGCCGACATACGACAAATGTTTAGGCAGTTTCGGTTAAAGAAGGAAGACGCTGACTATCACCGGATCGTGTGGCGGAAATCTCCTGACCAACCAATAAAGGATTACAGACTACTGACCGTTACTTACGGCACAGGATGTGCAACTTTCCTCGCAACACGAGCGATTGAACAGCTTGCCAGCGATACAGCAATCTCTCATCCAGCAGCATCAAAAGTTCTGAAGGAAGATGTATACGTTGATGACGCCTTATCAGGTACAAAAACAACAGAGAAAGGAATACAACTTGTTCGAGAACTCCAGGAGGCAACTTCAACAGCAAGGCTAGAGCTAAGAAAATGGTCATCCAATGACAAGGACGTGCTTGCATCTATTCCAGAAGAGTTGCGAGAGACTGATCCACTTAGCTTTGATAAGCAACAATCAATCAAAACCCTTGGCGTTCAGTGGAACCCCACAGATGACAGCTTCTGCTTTTCTCAATTCGACATTGGCAAAAATTCTAATTTAACTAAACGTATGCTCCTTTCAGAATTAGCACGTGTATTCGATCCATTGGGATTTCTGTCCGCAGTCACAATTAGAGCCAAGCTGATTATGCAAGAGTTGTGGAAACTTTCTACTGGCTGGGATGATGTGCTTCCAGAGGACTTCCAGCAGCAGTGGCGAGAATACTGCAGTGACCTCAACAACATAAATCAAATCAAGATTCCACGGTGTATCACTACTGCAGATGACGACAGGTATGAACTCCATGGATTCTGTGATGCTTCTGAACGCGCTTATGGAGCAATCATCTATATGCGAGCTGTGACGAAGGAAGGAACCGTAAAAGTAAGCTTTGTCACCAGCAAAACTAAAGTATGCCCTTTAAAGCAACAAACTCTTGCCCGACTTGAATTATGTGGTGCTAATTTACTCTCAAGTTTATTAGTTTCGGTGAATCGTGCATTAAACCTATCGTGTGACATTTTTGCGTGGTGCGACTCGACTATCGTACTACGTTGGATTGCAGCTCATCCACGACGGTGGAAAACGTTTATTGCAAATCGCGTTGCTCAAATCCAAGAGAAGGTTCCCGTTGAGGCATGGAGACACGTTCCAGGTGTGGAGAATCCTGCAGACATCGCTTCACGAGGAAGCTCAGCAGCTCAACTCATAAACAACGACTTCTGGTGGAAGGGCCCTCAATGGTTATCAGAACCACAACTTCCTCTATTCGCTCCACCACAGGATTCAGAGAATGTCGACATGGAAGCCAGACAACCAACTTTGCAAGTAAATACAACTGAATTAGCAACAACATTACCACAGCGCTATTCTTGTCTCACCAAACTGAAAAGAGTGGTGGCATTCATGCTACGCTTCATCTTCAACGCTAGGATAAATGTCAAATCAAACCCTAATTTTCAAGGGCAACGTCGAGTTGGACCCTTAAGTGCTACAGAAATTAGCGCAGCTCTGTTAGTTTGTATCAAACAAACTCAACAATTGGAATATAAATCAGAAATCATGCAGTTAAAATCAGCATCAGGATTGGCAAAGGCAAGCAATCTAAATCAACTCTTCCCATTCCTAGACAGCGAGGGAATATTACGCGTTGGTGGTCGTCTTCTGAAGGCACCGGTGTCTGAAGATATGAAGCATCAAATCATTTTGCCTGCACGGAGCCACCTGACAACATTACTCATCTCATTCACTCATCTTCAGCACATGCACAGTGGTTTCCAGCTCACTTGGTCAGCCCTCAGATCAAAATATTGGATTGTCAACGGACGTGACACCGTTCGACATTTTGTACGAAAATGCATAACCTGCAGAAAACTGAAGAAAGAATCATCACATCAACTCATGGGTCAACTTCCGGAATCCCGAGTGACGCCAAGTCGTGCCTTTCTCAACACTGGCATTGACTATGCGGGACCATACAACTTGAAGCTCATGAAAGGAAGAAGTAATACAACATACAAGGCATACATTTGCTTATTTGTATGCATGTCTACAAAGGCGGTGCACTTGGAAGCAGTGAGTGACCTCACCACACCAGCTTTTATCGCATCTCTACGGCGTTTCGTGTCCAGAAGAGGATTCTGTTCCAGCATATTCAGTGACTGTGGAACGAATTTTGTCGGGGCGCAACGCGAACTACAAAGACAAATTAAAACTCAACAACATAATGAAGAAATCAGCAACTCGTTATCTACACAAGGCATAACATGGAACTTCAACGCTCCCTCATCTCCACATCACGGTGGCTTGTGGGAAGCAGCTGTCAAATCCGCAAAGTATCATTTACGACGTGTTATGGGTGTTAATTCTTTTACTTTTGAACAGTTCCAGACTATCCTTTGCCAGGTGGAAGCTGTTCTGAACTCCCGGCCACTGTGTCCAATATCCAGCGACCCACTTGACCTTGATTGTTTGACTCCAGGCCATTTCTTAATCGGGGAACGTCTTACGGCAGTTCCAGACGAGGACCTGCTCGAGAGGAAAGAGAACCGATTGGAGCATTGGCAGAGACAGCAGTACCGAATTCAGCATTTCTGGAGGCGTTGGCGACAAGAGTATCTTCATACACTTCAGCAGCGGGGCAAATGGAGAACGGAGCAGAGGAACCTCAATGTAGGCGAGATGGTGATTATCAAAGATGACAACACGGCACCAGGGCAGTGGAGAATTGGGCGAGTCCTTGACACTCATCCTGGGGTAGATAACAACGTACGAGTAGTTACAGTAAAAACAGCGACAGGAACAATCAAACGACCAATTGTTAAGTTAATACCGCTATTCTACGATGACAAAAGTTAAATCATTTCATTCATTTTTAAATACGTTACTGCCTTTAATTTTTTTCGTTCTTTTTGTTTGGTTTGGTTTCAGTTCTTGGGCACATCCTTCTACCTTAATCCTTGAGTGAATGATATATGCACTGCTGGTGCGGCTTAACTGCCTTAATCGGGGTCAGACTCGGTACCAGCCACCATCTTTCCTATGAAACTTCTTTCTGCACTACTGGTGCGGCTTGATTGCCTTAATCGGGGTCAGACTCGGTACCAGTCACTTGATTGTGTGTGTATCCCTTACCTTTACCCGTGCTCAAGGCTGCCACCACCTCCAGACAGTCTTCAATCATCAATTCAACAAACTACGTTAAATTTACTTCATTACTTAAATATCTTGCTCCTTCAGAGCAACGCGGGCAGTGTTTCGTATGAACCTTTCCTTTGCTACGATTTAACTCAAATGAACTGAAATGTGTTTTAATAATATGTATATCCTAATCCTCAACTGGTCTTGATTTGTTTTCCTTAATATGATAATGATATGTGTAAATTGTAAGTTGACTAAAAATCTATTTTCGTCCCTTCTGGACACGAATTCATTTACATTGTTTAGAATAATATACACAAGTATATTTCACGGATCTCTTGTTTTAAGCCTATTACAGGCCCATATAAAATGTTACTTTTCGGTATGTATATACAATTTTGGGACTATAAAAGTCCACTCAAACCTTCATTCAACGCTCTCTCTCTTGACTCAAAGGCAGCAGTGCACTCTGCCCAATTTCTCTTTCAAGTTTCACTTTACCCCATTTGACAATAAACTCACCTTCAAATTACAATCTTTTACCTTGCTTTCCTCCAGTCATATTTATTTCCAAGAATACTAAGTAATCATACTAGCCACATCATCACTAAAAAATAATAGCACAAATTGCATACGCAGGCTGTAAACACTAATCAAACATATTCAAAAACTCAAAAATTGCAAGTGCTCACCCACTAATTACATTGGCTGATGATGCACATACATATTTAAGAGCGTAAAAAAACCAACAAGTCACTACCATTAGCTTCTTTAGCTGCATGGTCAGATATAATATGGGTATAAATTTGAAAATCAATTAACTTCCTTTTTACGCATAAATATATTGTATGCTATCTAGGATTACCTTTGATTACCTCATTTCTCACGCAGCGCATCTCCTAACAATTCAAATTTTGTATGTGTGTGGTTTTATAAAATATGTCATCACCATAATCATCATCAAAGAGTATACATATGTTGGCCTGGCCTGCATGCATAGAAATAGAAGCACCCTTACTTTACTTTGCTCGTCTAAATAAGAGGTAAAAACAATAATAATTACATTCGTCTTGAGCAAATCTTTTGCGTACAATTAATCGTTTTTGATTCTTGGCAAACATAAGAACACACATTTATTTGCGTGCACTGTTTTATGACGTATTGAGCAAGACTAGGGGAAAATGGATACAAAAAATGAATTAATAAGCACCTCAACAGTGTCATACAAATAGTACAATTGCTCATTTTGAGCAAATTTTTGAACAACATTGATTTCTTCAGTTCATGCATATTTTTTTTAAATATGCAGCAAATGATTGAATTCTCTTGTCCCATTGACATTTAAAATCTGTTGAGATTTTCGCATGTGAATAATTCATACTTGAAAATCATTTATGTAGGTTTACGTCTTTCCACCGCAAAAAGATTGATTTGTAAGGAGGGATTGCACATAGTTTGCATTGACATTTATGTTTTTAAAATGTCATGCAAAGCCTGAGCGTAGAGTGTTGAGCATAGGGATTGGATTGATGCATGATGGGATAAATACTTTGTGAATTCTTCTTGGTGCGTGCATTTATGAGTTATGGCATAACATTAATGTGTGAATTACTTTGCAAGAAGCCAAAGAACTTTGATTTGTTAAACAACAAAAAATGGGTAAAAAGCCTTCCGCCACAATGACCAACAAACATACCCAAATGGGAATACGCAATAATTCTTGCTTGAAAAATAAATGGATTCAGAAGAAAATGAGCTTATTGATATTTATTATGAATTATTCAATGGCTAAGATGTATCGTAATAATTGTGACCAGAATAAATTGAGCTGCATGCATGTAAGATGAAGTTTGACTGGGAGAGAAAAAAAACTACACAATTTACTCATCACATACGAATTTATGAGTATTTTATGCTATTGACAGTTGATTCAGCTGTCAATGATAACCACCAATTATCTACGCGAGGAAAAATCTATTGAGCGGATAAAGCGCATTTTGGGGTGCATTGCGAAACTAAATAACTAGCCAAAAAATCATATTATTTTGACCAAATAACATCAAACATGAATGATGAAGGAGAGACTCGACTCGTTAAGATAATGCATCGCAATTCGCATTAAATGTGCACTTGTATGACACAAATATTAAAAAGCGTCGATCAAGGAGACCCTCGCGCTCCTGAAGATGTGGTCTCACAAAATTAGACAATCCGAACTTGAGATTTATTTAATACCTAAGAAAATTCTTACACATATAATTCAATTCAAAATTGAATGCTATGTATATTTACGGATTTAATCCTGCTGATTCATAAATATGATGCCACAATAAAACACTTTTTCCATTCAATACAATGCAATCAACAGCTTGTATTTTTTTCATAGCTCCATTGACAATTCATAACGTTTTTTACAATTGTGAACACTGATTCGTTTTTCAAAGAGGTACCAAAGAATATATAAGCTTTGAGCGTTGTGCAAAATCTTGTAAACAGCAGGACGGTAATCATGCTACGCTTACTCAAAGGATATTCCCTGGTCATTCTCGATAGGGAATACAATTAGTGGAATGATCCAACAAAAAAACATTGCATTTGGATTTGGTATTACAAGTTATTCATTCGTGTAGACGATAAACACATTTCAATTCCAAAAGACATGCAACTACATCATATTGCCATTTAAATCAGCTATGTTACCGTCACTAGACTTGTTGAATCTGGTTTAAAGACAGGCTGGTTCCGCTAATACACGCAAATAATAGCAAGAAGAATTTCAACAGCGTCTTTCTAAAATAAATAGATTAGTTAGGAAGAACTTAATTGTCGAAGGTGGGCATTTAATTTTGAAAAGCAAATTGGGGTATTGTGACATGCGTACGTCTGGCGAATCTGATGAGCCATGTGTCAATGTGAGAACATGAAAAGCAACACGGCGAACGAGATCATTGTTGTTTGTGAAATATGTAAAACATTGCAAGAAAATTGCACTTAATTGTACTATAAATAACGTCTACCTTGTTTACACATGGTGAAGTGCATTGGATGCAATTCTTACGCAATTGTGAATTGCAGAGGAAAAATTGAAGGTTTTACGAGCAATATACATATCCACGAAGAAAAATTGGACATTGTCACTGCTCATTCAAGGCGTATTGAAATTGTATGTTTAGTTTAATTTTCGACATAAAACCATATATAATTTTAGCATAAATACGTGAAAACATTTGTAGATACTAAATTGCAAACTGGAAATATGCAAATTGCTGCGAAATTGTCTTGTCATTGACTATTGACTTTCAAAACCAAAATGTATCGCGATCTTCACTCAAGAACTTTTTCTAACATGTTTCTAAGTTTGTACCAACAAAGTTGCGCAGCTAATTTATTACTTAATAGAGCTTGCATTAGCATACAGTTTTAAATTACAATTCTAGTACAGTTTTATTGCACCCTTTCACAAATATTAGGATATGCTCGAGTGCATCATTTCTACTTTTTGACATAAATGTTGATGTATGATCTATCTATTGCGTAATATGTTTGAAATATATAGTGTTGTTTGGTGGTGAAAAACAAATGATACAATACAACATAATTTTGTCATTACTAAAATGGACTGAAAAGAACACTTATCCATCGAATTGAACTTTAAACGTCTGTGCAGGGCAAAAGGGTGAGGGTAAAGTTATTCTAAAATTAGACAAACGTTCGTGAATATTATATGATGGTCATCATCATTAATGCTATTTCTTCCGAAACTTCAGGGTAAAAATAAATTGAGTAAATTTGCAATTTGTATGCATGTTTATTTATACAACAATGTACGTGTATTGTAAATTAAACTTTGCAAAAAGTAGTTTACAAGCGTCATCACCACCAAGGAAGACCGATTTGTGAGATTCACTAAATTGCTAGACACAATAATTTATTTGAAAAGATAATTTTTCAAAGCATTATTTTCGCAATATTTACTATACTTTAACTGCTCACTCATGGGTATCATCCAATTATTTATTGATGATTACACAACCCTCAAAAAATACAAGAGATGCTCTTTCCTTTTATTTGATATTGTGAGCAAAATATAGCAGAGTCATCTTCACCAAATTGCTTTATGATAATGACAAACATTTTGTGCCGCAATTCGGCTCACATGTCATGATGATGTTTGCTTTTGGCACTTGAACTCATTTTTTAAAGTGTTGCAGTTAAGTATACACACTTAAGGAAATATTTCAGCAGTTATATTATGCATAATTCTTTGGTACAATGCAAATTTAAGAAAAATGTGCGACTTTTTGTCACAATTAGTGTAAATAAAAATTACTTTTGTATGTGGTCATTTTTATAATGGTGCACTTTCGCAAGGGTCAAAACAAAAGGCCATTTATGAAGCCATCCATTTGTAAAACATGTAAAATATGTATGCATACTTCAAACATTAGATTCCATAATTGCAGTGATTTGATTAAATATTAACTTGCATTATATACGACCGTCAACTTTGGAGTGTACTAAAAAGATAATTTGTCTCAAAAGTTCTTGAATTCGGGTATTATTTTATAATTGGACTGAACATTCTGTTTAATATTGAACTGAGCATAAGCCTGACACTCGATTGAAGTATGAGTGTGAGTTGAGTGGGTGCTTAACTTAAATGGAAGCAACCCAAAACACTGCAGTAGATTTTTTTGTTTAATTAAAGAAATTATCTTTTTGGGGGCAAGTACCTATACGGAAATGATGATTCGGATGATGATGAGATGATGCGTACACTACATATTATCCTATACTACATTACGACGTTTTGATATGTGTCAAGTTTCTTAATAGCATTTTTTATGAATGAATGATGCATGAGACCAGAGAATGTCTATGTGATGGCTGTTGTGTTGTGAGTAATTCGCTGTAACATATTTTGGCGAAATATGGGATGCACTATATTTTGTGCACAAAATATGATTACCAGTAGTAGTAGCGTGTTGGCACTTTGCTCACCAGCTGCAGGTGAAGTGTAGTCGACCACGTCTCATTCATTTCACTCTCAGTCATTCAATTTCAGTCATCTTCACCCTATTCATTAAAATATTATAAGGTTGTTAGTTTAGTAAATGGAGCCATAGTACATTGACTGCACGTTATATAACTTCTTCACGTGAGGAATTTGACAGATAGGCAGTTGATGACATGCTTACATGAATGAATGAATATATGTGCATAATGGAAATATGACAGCTACCAGACTGACTTTATGCATGACTCATAATAGCTATCATGAGATTGACTGTATATCAAAAACTGTTCGTTCATCGTTATATAACCAACATGCAGTATGCACAACGTCGTCACGAGCTTAATTAAAGTTTTTGCCATCCTGCTGCGCCAACTTTCATCTGCCGGACAAATTTTCAAGCTTGAATGAGCATATAAAAAATATGAGACTATGTAAAATTCGGCTACTAGGTTAAAAATGGTCCTACATACGTAGTTTTATTTATGATTCATGTAGAAAATTCACCTCGAAGATGGAGTGTTCGAAAAACAGGAGAATTCGGTCGACGAGTAAGTGCGGAAATAACAACAACAGAGCTACCACAAGAGCTTCAGCTGCCAACAAAACAGTTTCGTCTTCACGAGCCAAATCTTCAAGTAGCGGAGACGAGGAGATACGATCAGTTTTTTGGATCTGTCAGAAAACCCAGTCAAAGTCTTCAACTTCCGAAATTTGAGGGATCTGATCAAGAAGCTCAAGAAACTGCAGATGAAGATGGATATGCTTATGCTAAACCCGATGATCCAGAAGGATATCAATACAATGATCCGGATCCAATTGTTGCCGACCCTCCAGCTGAACAGCCTGAACCGGCAGTTCCACAACCACCACTTCCTGTAAGTTAAATACTAAAAAGCAAACAAATTTGCTTCAATTATGCAAATTTATTTTTTCAAGTGCCACTTCATTTGCATCACTTGTTTACTCCATGCAGGGTTTAAGCAATCCCGACTTAGTTGCTGGACCAGGAGATGCAGTTATACGACCGCTAACAGACACCCAAATTGATGCTGATAGTTTGCGCCCACAACGTACCAAACCAGCATTATCAAGTCCCCAAGTCTCAGCCTTTGCCAGCAGCGATCATTCCGACTCAGGTAAAATATTTTTGTTCTTGACTTGGCTCTTTTGGCTTTCACTACTCAACTTCAACTTGAAAAGTTTGCTGAAGATTTGTGCAGGAAAGCTGCTCCCAAAAGCTCTCTGCAGCATTCTATATAAGCTTGCTTGCTTGTTGAATCAACAAGATAGATGATGCAATCTTTCCTGTACTGTAACTTTGTTCTTCTCTTTCCCTTTTCGTAGAACTTTTAAATTATATTAGGCAGCTGAAAGTAGTTTTGTATGTAGCATTGTATTGTAGTTCACTTCATTTTTTTTCTACTTTCATCATATCACACAGGCGGCTCATGTACAGATGACAATGATCCCAACTGTTGGCCACACGGCTATACCGGAGCCATTCCAGGAGAAGCTGGCACAGACTACCCTATCCTTTCCGAAATCGTGCCAACAAACTTCAACTGCGATGATCAACAATTTTCTGGCTATTATGCGGACACGGATGAGCGAGCACGTTGTCAAGTTTTCCACGTTTGTCTCAAGGGAAATAACCGTCGGAGAACAAGGCAATGGTCTTTTCTCTGTCCTAATGGAACAATTTATAGTCAAAATGATTTCGTTTGTGTGTGGTGGGCGGATGCTCCCGAATGTAATGAGGCTACCGTGAGATCCCTCTACTCACTTAATGAACAGCTTGGCTGGGATAATGTTACGGAAGGCTCTTCCTCATCGTCATCCTCTTCCTCTCGTCGCAACACTAATTTTAGATCGGGGAATAGAAATAGTAATCTTGAGTCTTTGGAATCTGCCATGTCTGCTCTTAGCCCTGCATCTGCAAGCAGTAGTTCTGCTGCTAGTAGTAGAAATAGTGCTTTTGCTAGCTCCGCCATTCCTACAACATATAGGCCTTCATCACATAGTAAAGGAACACAACAACAAGCTTCTTCTGCAAGAACAGCATTACCATACAGAGTTCCAGTGAAAGTCGGTGGGGAAAAGGGAAGGGCAAGAACAAAACTTCAAGAAGTTACTCAAAATGCACTTCACGGAGCAGCTCATGAGCTCGACTACGGAGATGATACAGAGCATGATGTTGATGAGTCTGCAAATTTTGAAACTACTAGTCTCAGACAACAATCTGAATCTCGACATAAGAGTAAAACGGCTTCCGCTCTGCGTAAATCTACCTCGGAGGCATATGAACAGAAAGAAGCTTCAGAAGGTATCCAACCTTTGGTTGTGAATCGTCCAGGTGGTGGTGGTGGTAGTACTGGAGGAGTTGCTGGTCAAACTGAATTACCATCTCCAGGTGAGTATGATGGCGGAGAAGAAAATCCTTCTCAAGTTGTTATGATGCCCTCACTCCAAAGGTATCCAGATGGTTCAGAAGGCTATGCCGAAGTTCCAGTTATGTTCCCACATGGTACAGATGCTTCAGAAGGATATAGATATCCAACTCCCACTCAAGGCACTTCAACCCCGGGGCCTACCTACTTGCCTCCATTTAATCAATATGCTTCTGCTAAAGAAACAATCTCAACTACAACCGAGAATTACCCAACTCCCACTATTCCGACTGAGCCTCCATTAGAAAATGAGAATTATGAAGCTGATTACCAAAGCACTACCACAGAGCAACCATCTACAACAACGGAGAGGTCAGGAGGCTATCGGTATACTGACTCCACCACAACGGATCAAGCAGATGGATACAGATATCCTGATCCAACAACAACTGAGAAGGAAAGTGGATACCAATATCCAAATCCACAAGCAGCAGAGCAGGAAAGTGGATATCAATATCCAGCTCCACAAAAAACTGACCAAGAGGAAGGATATCAATATCCAAATCCACAGAAAACTGATAAGGAAGAAGCAGGATACAGATATCCTAGACCGGCTAGACCACAAAAAACTGATAAGGAAGAAGCAGGATACAGATACCCAACTCCAACATCCACAGAGAAATCTGCAAGATTGAGAAATACTAATACGATTCCAACAACGACTGAACCATCAACTGGCTATAACTACCCCAATCCACAAACAACTGAGGAAGAAAGTGGGTACAAATATCCAAATCCACAAACAACTGACCAGGAAAGTGGGTACAATTATCCAAATCCTCAAACAACTGAGGAGGAAAGTGGGTACAATTACCCAACTCCGACCACTGAAAAGTCAGGAAGAATAAGATACACCAATGCAAATAATCCAACAACAACAACTGAGCAACCCACAAGCTACAGTTACCCCGACTCCACGACCACAGATCAGAATGCAGGTTATAGATACACAGACTCTACGACCACGGAACAAAGTGGAGGATATCAGTACACAGATTCTTCAACCACCACGGAACCAAATGCAGGGTACAGATTTACTGATTCCACAACCACAGAGCAACCAGAGGGTTACGTTTACAAGAATCCAACCACAACGGAAAGGTCATCAAATTACAGATATACGAATCCAAGCACGACCCCCGCAACAACCGTGCAAACAACAACGATAACAACATCAACTGGTGAAGTTGATGAGAATGCTGCAGGCTATCAATATGCAGCTCCTAATCAAAAGGAACAATTAATAGACAGTGGCTATAGCTATCCAACGCCCACCAGCACCACAACTGAGCAGCCAACGACAACAACAAATCTCCCAACTCAGGGGGCTAATAATGAAGACTATCAGGTTACCGGTAATGATATTACTGATGTCTACCAAACTGAGACAACTAGGTTCCCAGAAACACCAAAGCCAGTTTATGGTGTTCCGGACTCCCAATCATCAACTTTCAACACGGAGAGAAGTCAAGATTTAGTTTCTACAACGCCGGGGACAACTACCACAAACGAGATTCCTGTGGGTGGATACTTGCCCCCAAAAAGTAATGAGGTGGTGGTTGATGATGCCAAGCAGGTGGTGGATGATGAGGGTGGAGATGAAGATGACACGGTTAATATAGATGGTGATTATGAAGACGAGGAGAATGAGGTTACGGATACGACAGGACCAGCAGCAGCAGAGGAAGGTGGTTATGGTTATCATCTCCCTACTCCCCCTTCATCCAACCCCATTGTCTTGAACGGAGGAAACTTAGGTACACACACTCAACTTTATATTCCCAATTTAAGAGAAAGAATTAGTGCTAAAAATAAGCAACATGGTCAATCAGGTAGTAGTACTTCTTCATCACATCTTTATTATAATACTGGTAAATCTAATAATGCAGATTCCGATGAGAAGCTCAATGAGATTCTCAGGCAAATCCAGAATGGTGGGATTGAGGCTGTTGACTCGACTGGGAAGCCGATTGCTTTCTCTCAACTGAAGAATCTGCTCCTTAACTCTCCTAGGGGGGCGGTTGAGCTCCAAGGTGAGGTGGATAGCGTCACCTCTTCCTCCACAGAGGTGCCCGCTTCTCCCCAAAAGCCACCTCAACAACAGGAGCAGGAGCAACCCACTTATTTTAACACCATTACAACCGCCACCATCCTTCCTAACAATAACAATAATAATAATCTGCTCTTCACTAATCAACAATCTGGTGGGGCTATTCCTTCCCCATCTGGATTCTATCTCCCACCTAACAGTAACAATAATAATAATAACCAACAATCACAACAACAACAATACTACTCTCTTTCTAACAATGTACAGACTCAACGACCCAACTACGAGATTAAACTCCCAAATCGGGAATTTGAGAGCCATTCTGTCGTTGAAGCGAATGCCATTGACACTACTAGAAATAATATTAATAATAATAACAATAACGCTTTTACTCAAAGTCAGTATCAAAGTGGTAACACTGCTTTCACCACCTCCACCGTTGCCAACATTCAGCAAGTTCAACCACCACAGCAGCAGCAAGGTGGTCGACAAGTTCAATATGAAGAGGTCAAGATTCCCTTTACCTCAAGCCAGAACCAGCAGGCTCCACAAACTCAACAACAATTTTTCAGCAGTCAACAAAGTTATTCGTCTAGCTCACTTTCACTTGAGCCTACTCCTACCACTGTGGTCATCCCCAATGGAAACTATCTTCCACCTCGACAGCAGCAGGATTTTGAGCGACAATCTCTCCTAACTAATTTGGTAGTTCCTGCCACTCAGCCTCAACAGCAGCAGCAACAGCCGCAACGATTCGTTTCTAATGAAAATCTTCAGACTAACAACAATTATCCTCCTCCACCTCCTAAACCAGAGGGACAGTATTTGCCACCACCAAGGCAAACATCCTCCATTCTACAATCCCAATTTTACACTGGTGAGGCTTCCAATCAAAATAATCAACATGTTTCCCAACCCATTCAGCTCAACGAGAATCTCCAACTGCAGCAAAGTTTCAGCATTCCTTTGCCACCTCAGGGAGCCGCCACCAACACCAATAATAACAACAATAATGATAGAACTCCTGGAGTGAAAGACATCAAGATTGTGCCAGCACTTTTTGTACATCAGCACACAAGCGTTGCCTCTCAGAGTGAGCAGCAGCAACGAATTCAAGGAAATATTATAGAGAATGTTTTCCAAACTTTGGAAGCCTCTCCATCAACCTACCTCCCTTCAGTAACAGGAGGATCATCATCATCATCATCAACAACAACTTCCAGATTTGGAACTAGAAACTCTCTCGCTCAGCAATTAAACCAGATTGCGAGTAACTCGGCAAACTTGCCGCAGGCCAGTGTTGGAAGGCAGTTCACCCGTAGGAGCAACGGTAATGGAGGAAGTGTGTCGTCATCATCCTCTTCTTCATCCTCAGTCACTATTGAGAAGGCTCCCCCTGTTTCAACATTTACTTTGGAGGATGCACGAACGCCGGATGAGCTCCAAAAATACCATCACCAAGATTTAAAGAGATTTCATAAGGAAAATATTGCAACTCACTCCGTCTTGGATGAAAGCAGTGGTGGTGGGGCTCAGCTTAGATCCACTTCAGCAACGATAGCTTTGGGTGATCGAGCCTCATCATCTCATAACAATAATAGAAACACACATCGAACTCATAATATTGAGGAAAGTAATCGTGGAAGTAGGAGGGGAAATAGTGGTGATGGAGGTAGCAGAAGCAGCAGTAGTAGTAGTTCTAGTAGCAAAAGTAATAGTAGTAATAATCCAAATAATAGATTTTCAATCAGTAGCACTAGCATTTTAGAAAGTGGGAGAGGGAATGGAGGCAGTGAAGACTTTTTCATTCCTGTCTCCGGCTCATTTGGTAGTGGTGGAGGTGGAAGCAGCAGCAAAAGTAGGAGCACCAGAAGTAGAGGAAGTAGTAGTAGCCGGAGTGGAAGAGGATTTTTAGATTCAGAGTCGGAGACAACGCTCTTGAGAAGATTTGAAGAAGAGGGAGGGTTTGGTTCAAGGCTATTGTAATGATTATTCTGCCAATTTAAATGTTTTTGTAGAACGTAGATCTTCAATTTTGTAAATATCTATAGGATAAAACTACAGTAGAAAAAAATTCATGCTAAAAATTCAAGTAGGGATATATTAATGAAATGAATGGTCAATGGTTGTCCATCTACATGTTGTAGATTCAAATAAAATGTAATTAATTACAGCCGTTCCCAGTTCCGGTTACTGTTCGTGTGTATCATATTTAGGGGTTTTAATTGTTATACAATAGAGTAGCCTCATTAAATTGCCATATACATAGAATTAATAAGAATTTGTTAAGATATCCTTCTCCCTTTATTATATCACTACCTACACAACAACGAATGAATCAACGCCGTATTCCAATCTGATTGTATTGTATATTAACCGATATTCAGCAGATTCAATTAGTATGTTTGTGATTAAGCACCGACAACTTACCCTTTTACCCATGAGTGTATTTTGTAAATACTGTGTAGTTTAGTATAACCCAGCTCAAGATAGATTGTAATTTTAATTATAATGCAATATTGTATATCTAGGGCCCTTATGATGACTAAATGAGTGTGTAATAAAAATAAAATAAAATTTAGTTTGTTGGTTAAGTAGTTATGTATGTATCACTTATGTGCTAAAGTTAAACTTGAGGTTGGTACATAATTAATTTGGGCTGAGATGATTCTAAAATATTACCTTTAGTTGCAATAATGAATAAACTGTATGATACAACAATAAAGGTGTAAAATCTTACGTTAAAATTTTTATTGGACACATATTGTATATCATTACATGTAGGGAAATATGCAAGTGATTTTTATTTGACATTTCTGACACATAAGGTAACTGGCCGTTTAAGCCAAGACTCAAAATAAAAGGGAATAAAGGACTTTTCCCCTTCAAACATGAAACTATGAACTAATTGTAACAAACTGCATGAATGCTCAAGGGAATTACCAAGAACTCGTGTAAATTTTAAATGTAAAGCTTATACACTTTCGCCACATCACACGAGAAAAAGCAGTTTTAATCAAGCATGAACTTCTTGGAGATCCTTTCTGACACAAGTACGTGTAAAGAACGTTAGAAACTATGATATGATGGGGATGACAAACTTGTCATAACGTTAACCAGAGTCAGAGAGTTCTTTCTTACGCGTACTTAAACCCCTGATGTGTTTAGATTGCGAAAGATTGCCAAGTTGAGAAAAGGGGAAACGTGTTCTTCTTCTTGTGCAGTATTAATACGGCATGAAGGCGTGGGTGGACATGGACATTACTTGAAAGATACAAGATTTTCCCCTAAGTAATACGGACATGTAGTAATTCGGGGCAAATTGAACAACATCATCGCAATCTCCATCCATTCACCAGAAAAGTTTCTCAGCTCTCTTATAGTCCCTTTGGTAGAGAAACTTTAAATCTTTTTAACTCGATGATGTCCTTATATGGTAGGTAAGTGACACTAAAAATAGCCGGATGTGAGACGGGAAACATTTTCTGAAACACCCACGTCAAAAGGTTTCAAGTTGTTAATGTTTACCAAGTGCCACTAGGAATTTTAGGAGTAAGGATTCATTCCGTTTACAAACTAACTTTTAAGTAAACACAAACATAATCAGTCTCATGCCTTGCCTTAATATTTTTTCATATTTAACTCTTGTCTCGAAGGTCAAACCCAAGTCCTTGCAAACATGATCCTTTCCTTCCACAAAAAAACGTGTATTATATTTCCAATATTTTTATTATATCATAAATCATCAATATTTGACATCCATGCACTTCTCTCAAATTGAACACTTCCATTTCTAAAAAAGGATTGAAACATGGGGCATCCTAACCTTGGCTTCTGAAATTGATACCATACGGTACTGATGTCCACCAATGTAATTCGCAATCACAACCATCCATATTGAATCTGTTCCAGCAGCGTCAGAAGTAAAATCTCCTCCAAATGGGCAAATATTGAGGATGACCATGGGATAAAATGTTACCTAATGCAGCTTCATTTGACAGCAGGGTCATCTCACCCCTATAACAAAATATTTTACGTAAATGGAATCACGCACAAGCTCTAAAAAGGTCAGAAACTATCATGACTTGTGGTTTATATAATAATTATTAGTTTAATCTAAATAAATTCAAGGATATGAATAGTGTATGAATATTATGCACATGATGATGAGGAACATGCAAAAAATGAATGATATCGGAAGAGAGAACGCGACATGCGTCTAGTCACTACTTTTAATCCACTTAAAATCATTCCAACGTCTTGATTAACACAACATCAAATCTTTATTTATACTGTACATAAATAACAATTTATAATACTTATTATATATTACACACATTTAATAATATTATTACTGATGTTTCAGATAAAAGTAAAGGTTAAAATCTTTTTTACTCTTTCTTCACTCTTTCCCGCAGAGTCACAGCAAATATACTTCAGTGTATTATAACATGTGTATGTTGTTAGTGTGCTATAAAGTAAGATTTGATTTAGGCTAGGGCTAGGTTATGTAAATATATGCAAATGTATGCAATATGCAAATAGCAAGTTTTGACTACATCTTTAGTTATTATGTGGAGCATCAGAGAAAAACGATTAGCATTCAAACACCCAGATACATTGATTGATAGTAGAATACATTGATTGACCACTAAAAGGATCACAAAGTGCAACAAGTTATGACATTTTTTATTTCCAATTTGCTTGAACGAAACAACGACATTCTTTATTCCAATTTTTATCGAATCAATTTGAGTTAATCAAATGATACTTGCCATTTGCCACTTTTTGTCAAGAAATAGCTAGTTTTTTTTCTATATCACTATAAATACTGTATACTTTCTAATACATATTATGTATCATGCAGTTTGGATTATTATTCACTTATTTAAACTAGTGTACTTGTAATTTTAAGATTTATACATTAAATTTTAATTTCTTTTAAATCTTTGAATTAATTAAAATGGTTAGATTTCATAGTGCTAATCTTCTATACATTATTTAGATGCATATATAACATGTAGTAATTTACAATTTTTACCTTATACTGACTTTTCAAAGACATGAATCATAAAATACAATAAAACATTTAATACAAAATTACATACTGTACACCGAAATGATAGTCGCATAATATATATTCTGCTCTAAAAATTAATAAAACGTTTTGCACAATAATTGAAAAATTAAGACGAAGCAGAGCTACAAGAAAAGGGGTGGTTTGATTTGGAGCACTAACCTAAATATACTGACTGATAGGTGGGTTAGGGGGAATCTGGAACTATATCTTAGTCGTTGTCCTTACATACATTTCCCTTACTTTTACTATCTATGTTTCTATCTAATATCTAACACCGGATTAAAGTACTGTCGTAATCTAACCGATAATACACACAGCATTGTATTGGATGGAAGCTATATTTGGGATAAGTATTAATTATGATTGATGATAGTGGTGTTGATATATTCGTGTACATTCATTCAGTACATAGATGTAATAATACTTGACTTGACTATTATAAAAAAGATATGCTATGAAGTAGATATGAAGCTGGTAAAATTTCATCCATCTCAAAAATTCAACGTTGGAGAACTCATTGCTTACTATATATAAAGGATTATTAAAATTTAAGTAGTATTTAAGTTATTACCTTCATAATATAATTATATATTTCGTTTATAACATTTTTCATCACATATGCGCATTCTAATCACCCATACGGTCACCCGTCTAGAAATGTAGATTATATATATATAGTCAGGAGTTGTCTATAGTTTTTCCTTCTAGAATTGTGAATCATAGCTATAAATTGGTGTATTTTTTATATGATATAACATAATAATACGTTACACTCACAAATCTAACCTATTAATGTATTTATGCATATGGTGTTAGTAGTTAAAGACTAGAACAAAATTTGTTAGACCGATTTCTACCAAAGCTGATTTTTGCTAAATGCCACTTCTACTATAATGTATATGTTCTATTCCATCTGCTTTCTCTAATATTACGGTAATCCTGTCTGTATACTTTAATTTATAATACTTTTTCTATCTAATATTATGCATTCTTTCAACTGTGTTTAAAATTGAAAGTCTTCTGCTCCATTTAGAATAGCGATTTAAATATGTCAACATGCATGATTTTGTATGTCTATATAATATATTATTATGGTAAATAGTGATGTGAAGTGCATGTCTGAATGAATTAGAGAATTTATAGATCAGATCAGATATTTATTTTTCAAGAAAAGATGATTTAAATGACATGTATATCTCGGAAATGTGCTTGTAATACACATTTTGTGTCAACTTTCAAAAATGTGATTTAATTGTTGTCTACCGGAAGAATCAGCTTACAAAGAAATGATTTCAAATTTTTAATTGTAATTTTTATCTTTATTTCCTTGCAATATTTTGAGGAGCAGTGTTGTGTTGTGTGTCGTAGAGCGGAGATTTGTTTGTCAACTTCTTCGTACTTTTTTTGGTAATTGATATAACAATCATACTCATACTGTTGTGGTATTTGGAAAAACATAAATAAAATATTTAGTGCATAATCAAAATGCAAATAAAAAAGGGACTTGATAATAATAATTATTATATGTATGTATTCTTTTCTAACACAATAGAGGACTAATAATAATACCGTTACACAGTAGTACATCATTTTTCTATAGCAAATGCTTCGCAAAGAATAACTCCTAGATCGAATGTCAAAAACTTTTTGTTTTCCCTTGACAAAACTTTTCCAACTTGGAAGAGAAGGAGGAGCAAGTTGTTGAATGAAAAGAATATAAGATTAAAAGGGAAAAATTGTATCTTTTTGAATAATAATGACTGAATGAATGAATGAAATGAAGTTGTCCGTGTAGAATCTAAGCTACATATATGTACTACATAAAAAGAAGAACAAAGTCTTGGAATGGAAAGAAGATTTGAATTGAGATTTTGACGTCTCTCTCATTTGCTTGCTTTTTGAGAGTTTTTGTTGTTTAACGGATTACTTTCCTTTACCGGCGCCTCCCAATTTTCCGAAGAATCTCCTCATTAGCAATAATTTGATTGTGAGACTGCCGCATTTTCCTCCTCGCTATTTCTAAGAGTAAACGTTGCCGGAGCACATCCAGGGGATTCACTATGGAGAGAGATGGACCCATACCTGAGTTGCGCCTCTTTCTCTGTAAAAACAAACAAAAGGGAAATGTTGTTAATAAAGTCAATTAAACCAAGAGTTTCGTCACGCACAGTGCACATTAATCAACATATTCACCTTGAGAAAAACACGCTACATAATATATCATCTACATTACTCAAAACTCAAACCATCTTGGGTTTATTATGGTGAAAGCAAAGCAATGGGAAATTACGTACATAGTTGGAGAAACAAATGAAACTAGCAAATCTTTTCAACCATTGTGAAAATAGTGGTTTTCTTGGATGAAAAAGAAGCATCCTGAACTACCTTGAACCGGAGAAAAGTTGAAGATAGGAGGAATAAACTTCAGATTCACTAAGAAAGGATAAGAAGTTTAGATAATAATCTTCCTGGAATATTCTTCACAACCGCGCAAACAAACATGCTCTCTTGCGAATTTTGTCTGAGCAAATTTTTGGATTTTGCCAGATATACATTTATGTAAGCTCATCGTCAGAGTTATGATGCACAATAAGGTTCCTGTTCCCGTCTATTCTAGATAATTCTAACACTGGAAACGGATACTAAGACTTCCACTAGTACAATATTAATACATATATATACCGTATACGGCGTATACCGTTTGGGAGAAGATACTCCACAGAAAAAGATGAAAACATAAGAGGTAGTGCATAAAGTACCTCTGCGGAACTGAAAACCAAGTCTAGATATTAATTTTTGTTGTCTATTCGAGCAATTTATGATCAATCTCATACTTTCCTTTCTAAGAAACTAGGAAAACTACTCTCTTAATTTACCCTTTCTTAAGAATTGAATTTGAGTAATAATCGATTGTCAAGCAGTCTGAAAGGAATCGAGTCACTACTAGATCCAGTTCTTCACCATTTCGTTATATACAACCCGTGCCATTATTATCAGCAAGGCAATAAGCAATTGGTATGATAAAAGCGTTCAATGAAAAACAAGTCTTTTGACAGCTTTATTAATTACATTACATGCTCCTTCATTCAAAAGCAAATCAAAGGTATATGCTACTGCTTGCTACACACAAAGACGATTTGCCAAGAGTATCACCATCACCTGTTGCTGTAAAAGAGGAAACTGTTCGTGATAGGGTTGAGTGTTCCACTCCGTCAAAACATAGAGATGGGGATCAATAACAGTTTCCCATTCAGAATCATCTGAATCTCCATCAACTCCAAGAGCAGGAGACAAAGGATCATCATCACCACCACCACTTTCCAATTCATTTTCCGCTTCATCAATAACACCCCGAACGAGATCCTGATTTTGCTGTGAAGATTATAAGCGGATGAAAATTAGCAAAGAGTGGCAGCAGTAGTAATAGCAGCAAAAAATGGAAACGCAGAAATAAATATTGATTAGTAAACCCAACATAATGATTATTATTATTAATAACACGTGGAATCATTCCACCAAAATAGTAAACATACATATTGTGCTATAAAAAATTGAGACTTGTTCTCAGCAACAAATCATAACAAAAATGCTTTTCCAAGCGGAATCCATGTTTCCCTACTCCCACACCTATATACAGCAACATTGAGGCTTTCTCTACCAGCTTGTTTACACGTTTGCATTATTATACACACATGAAAGTCTTCACGTTCACTCCAGCTCCAATCCAAATCAGATCATGCATGCATGCACGCGTGTCGTCGTGAAATCAAATTAAATTATATTTTCCCATTACTTCCCATCCCCTTTGCAAGCAAATTGATTCCAATCGAAATTTAATACTAAATCTCTCTACGTGTGCTGAGAAGCATCATCCAATGCTTGCATATCAGTAAGAAAAGTGTTTAGCATTAAGTTGTAAGCTTGCTAGATGCCTCTCATTCATGCTTCCACTCATGCACTTTCTTCATATAATCCGAACCACATCAAAAAAATCATCAGCATCCTCCTCGACTCCAATAGTCGTCCTTCAACCATGCAAAGAACCCAAAAGAAATTACGTTGCTCTTTCTCTCACTCTCTCTCATACCGATTTTCGCAATCTAATCCGAAATCCAAGAGAAAGTAAATGAAAACGTGAAGGCATGTTGGTAGGTATAGCTATATATATTTGGTGAAAGCAGAGAGCAAACTGCTAAACCCTCTTTATGACTTTCATCATATGTGTGGTACATGTTAACAAAGTGAAAGTTGTTTTCTTACTTTGCCAAAGTACGTTTTATATCAAACATAAAGGATGCTAACATTATGTTTCCAACTGCGTGATAACTAACATTCTCGCTCCAATCTAAATTACACACAGGGTAAACCTGTGTGAAAGTAACAACGTCATATATATATATGCTTGTGTGTTCTGAAATCTGGACACCCAATGTGACACTCCTTTCTCACGCCTGTGGAAGTTTGTGTCAAGTAAACAGAATTATCAGCAGGGTGTTAGTTGGAACAACATTCCAACTGAGAAATAGTAACATCCAAGTCTAATTAAATGATGTGAGCCCAGAGATTTCCACTCGTTGCAGCTACTTTTCTTCACGCATTAATGGTTATACGTACATTGTTTCACCACCGTAAGAAACCATATTACCTATGGTTAATATGGACTCCAAGATTGGGTATACATAATTCTATATGCGTAAGTAGCAAAGCATTCTTAATAAGAAGCCGAACCTACCAACAAATCTTAGATCTGTGTCCGCGTGGTGTGCGGTCATGATAATTCTACAAAACAAACCTAACCTAATTCTGTCTTTACAAACGATCTTTAGATAACACTTTAGGTAAATACAAACATGAGGCTAAAATTCTGCATTATAGATAACATTTATACCTAGTGAAAGTGTCTCAGGTTTCAGAGTTTACTGCATCCAATGTAGATATTGTAAAAACATAAGCCCACACAAACTAATGAACAATGATGCACAGAGGATTCTAACAAAATGTCAGCTTAAATAAGCTTATTTTTATCATTTCTAATATTGAATATACACAGAAACACAAATACCTTACTCATGGATACGTGGATACTTTCAAAACAGTTATAAGGTCATTAAACTATAATAAAAGCTCACCCACCACGTCAGGTACTTTTCAGTTACTAATAAAAGACGATGAGACACAAGACATAAATGAGTGACACCAACCATTTTGTATCAACCATACATAGCTACTCCTTAAGTACTTAAATATCTTCATGTCTTATTTGCTATTCATTTGGTTAATGAACCATTCATTTGTGTCTGTGACTAAGGCGGACAACCTTAATTACAAGGTGGTTTTTCTGAATTAAAAAGGAAAGTTTGGTAACATAATTGAACCGTGTCGCCTTTCATAAGTTAGCACTGCGCTGCAGGCAATTACCGTTAACTCCGAATGTAGCTGAAATTTTATGTATTCTATTTGGGAGCAGGGAGAAAGTAATATATGTACGGGTAAAAGTATAAAAGAAAAACTTTTTGAGAATTCCTATGAAAGACAAAATTAATGTAACCATCAAACTTGTCGCTTTATGGTCTAATGCACTGAAAACTTTTGTTTCCTTTGAAGATGGGTGGATAATGCAGGCAGCTGCATTTGGATTTCACACCGTGTACGATATGCAGGTATGTGTGACTTACGTTCAACAATTGAGACAGATCATGAACCAGAACAGGAAATAAACCATTGACGTAATTCAATTGAGTTAAACAATTTCACGCTAACGGGAAGAGATCGTTTCTCTTCTAGAGAATTGAAAATACAAGGCTGTACATTTAAATTTCAAATTCATGCAATTTTGTTGACTTTGACTAGTTCTATGACTAAAATACATTTTAAAGTGTTAGTTCATTCAAACTTGTAGACTTCCTTTGCATAAAAAATCATAAGTTTTTTGCACATCTGTCTAGGCTTAGGCTGAAATACATTTACATCCCCTGGGGAAAAGCTGTCTTGTCGACAGCCACTTGAGAAAGTATTTCAATTTTAAATCAGCTAATACTGACAACTGATGCACCACTAGCGTTTTATGTAACTCTATAGCAAACAAACAAATTGACCTTGTGATGTGACAAAGATAAATACAATTGTCACAATTGACAATGCTCATTCCTAACCTGCAAATTGGTTAACATTACTCGAATATACTTCAGTACTTTAGATTATACTGGTTGGTCTAATGCTCATACTTGAGGAGGTAACAAATGGAAGAACATTCCTTTATGCTTGTAAAATGTAGTGCTGTATTTATGAGGAAGTTTCAGGGTTCAATTGAAAATTGTATTTCTTCTATACTTGTTGAAGAACGAAATGCATTACGTTACAGTGCTCGACTATTTGGTTTACGCTCAAGAAGAGTATTCTCGCATTACAAACGGAATCTTTTTCCTCCAGCATCCAAAATTTACTGACGCAATACCGAGATTGTATTCATTGATGCTCTCATCTTTAGTTTACATTCTAAGACTTTCCCAGAAGAAAATACATTGGTTCAAAATAATAATACCCGAACAACCTAGTCATCTTAGCTACCTAAGCTAGGTGTTCTAGAATGTGCTACCTTTCACTAACTTGAGGAAAGCTGACTTTCCACGGATTTTCTTTGAAACTGGAGAACACAACAAAAAAATCTCATTTCGCTAAACAACACTATAACGAAACGAGCCATGTCCAAAACCTAGGAGATGATCCTGATGACATTTCTCTTCTCAAAGACCTAAGCTCATGAGAAATGAAATGTAATAGTAATGAAGGTACAATTATAGTGCATCTCACAAAACCGAAAGCAGAACAAACAGAGAAGTTGAATGAAACAGTAATGAGTAGACACGTATAGATACACACATATTACGCCAGGAACAACATGTACTGACACCCGAGCAAGAAAGTAAAATAGGAGGTGAGGATAATTGAGAAAACGAAAGATATTATTTCTCAAGAGAAGCTCTTCAACTCATCACATCACATCAAATTTCTCTCTCGTTTGGGAAAACGAAGAAAGGTAAAATGGCTCAACTGAGAGAAATGAGAATGAAGAGGTGGCTGGACTGAAGGTATATTGCACCGACCACCGACCGACGTCATCCAAGTGAAATTTAATGTAATGAGACAAAGTAGACTTTTAGTAATATCGGATGAAATGGTCGAGCGGACGATATCAAACTCAGGTAAATACATTCTCCATTACAATCCCTCACTTTCACTGGAAACTACCTAAAGACCATAGCAATCTTTCAACAAATCTATTCTGCTCCTTGGATCTGAACTGGTTCTGAATGGAAGGGGTACTTGTGTACTAAAATTTCAAGACAGCAATAAGTAAATTGCATACATACCATAACCACAAAATTTCATCCCCTGCACGATGATTTTACTTTACGTTGGTTTGGTTCCCATATTTTATAGTTGATTTATGTCATAAAAAAGTCAGACAAATTCTCAACTTCCTTATTGCTTTTGACCTACATATATTTTGACATTCTCCTGTCCATTCTTTACAAACTACTTGACCCGCCTTGTCAAAAAAATATTTTCGTTTTGGTCTGTGTCCACTGAGTAGTCCACTCCACTTCCGTAAAAACTCTTGTGAAGGCTTGTCTGCCTCCAATCATGTACGTTTCACTTTTTTTCTCTGAGGGAAAAAAACATGAAGGATATCGAGAAATAATGAGGTTTCGTAGTGAAACTAGACCACATTATTAAATTGGATTTGTAGATAAAAAATCCTTGAACTTTCCAAACTAGAAATTCGGTGCAGTACGTACAAGCATTCTTTTCCCACTGCTCATAAAGAGAGAATGTCATTATATTTTACCCTTTTTATCAAACATGTACCTAGATAAAGTTTCAATGTCTTCCGCTTCCCGTGGCGGTTCCAAAAATAGATGGGAGATAGAGAGAAAATGAGCAAAAAACGAAGCTTTAATAAGGAATGGTGATTATGCACACCAAAAATAGCCCCACGTTTCTCATTTTGTGAGAATAATAATTATTATTATCCAGATTGGTTTAATGACACCACGTAACTAAATGGCCCACCGTGTATGGACATACAATACAATAAACATATGCTGCTATTTTGGTTTCTTTACCCATATCCTTAATTCTGATGACCCCATATGAAGATCTATGATGACATGTATGAGGTGTTTCTATCCATCTAACTTTCCCCAACTTTCTCTTCTCTCATTTTGAAAGGAGATCAGGGCAGTAAAGAGTTAGCCTAGCTTTAATGAGGTGGCAGAGATTTTTAAAATTAATTTTCCGTCTCTTCTACAAAACTACAATCCAATTATTTGTATTCCAACCAGAACCATGTACAAACTTTGCCAAAGTTTGTCCAGTACACCATGAAACAAAACCACGCTGATCCTGAGCAGTTGAAAAATCGGCGGCGGACACATCCATTATAAAAACATGGATACTCTATAATACAAGTTTTGTACACCGCAAATGACTGTCGTAAACAACAAATGGAATATTTAATGGGAATATTGAATATTTATCCAAGTAAGTACCAACACCAAAGTGACAACCACACAAAGCCCAAGTCCATTTCATTTCATTTCACATTACATTTACAACTTTTACACAAATGAAACAAAAAAGTTGTATTACTCAACCAACCGTCTGCCTGCCATGCCATAAGCTATATGTTATGTCTACTTTCACCTCGACAATTGCTGTGGATGGGATGTTGAGAGAATCATCATTGGAGTACGAGAAAACAGAACAATACTAATGAGTACTCTTGGTTTTGCTTTGTTAAGCACACTTGGCTGCAATTTACCAAATATTCCATTTTACCATTTTCTTATTTACCAAAGCTACTCAATAAATCATCATGCAACATAATACGGAGGATATGATGTCACACGCTCACGACACCCCTTTTCCCACCAGCAGTCATTTATTTCTTATAACCATTTTTTGGTTACGACACGACCATCTTGCTATTCCGCAAGTCCTTCATCACACCACTGTTGCTTTCAGTTTTCCTTTAGTATATCCTTTCATGCTTGTTTTATTTGACAGTCAACTAGCTTCGCCTTTTGTCCTGGGAGAACAATGAATCATTACAACTAATCGTACCACCTTGCTTCCTCGGCTTGCCTTGAGCAATCATCCCTGCTTTTTTATGAAATATTTTTAGGCTTGACAAAATGTATTTTCGAGGTTATCAAAATATAAATGTTTGTGTTCCCATTAGAGTGAACCTCAAAAAAAGAAGTTTAGTTTGACCTCCCCTGAACCTGAACTCCGTTTTCTTGATAGGGAAAAAAACTTTGTATAACCGGGATACTGACACTGACTGAACAAACAATCAAATGTTTGCTTACGCAAGCATATAAAATATTGATTAAGCAATTTTATTACTCGGAGGGGCTTGTATATTAGCGTAGTTATAAAATGTACATACTTGTTAAAACTAGTGACGTTTGCATTGGAAGAGATTTCATTTTCGATATTCTGCACGGATGTAGGGTGTTTGCTTACGGAGGGAGAAATATTGCCAAAGGGTCTTTAAAATAAACTGCCTTTCCGGTAAATAGGATACTAGAATAATAGGATATCTATACCACATAGTGTGTGGGTGGCCGATGGTATAGGGCAGAGGTCACAATAAACGAAAGGATTTGAGATATGGATAAACCTAATGAGAATTGTAAAATCAAAATAGGAACATAAATTTGCTATTTTATAGGCTTCCCTGTTAATATTGAACGTGAGCTGAGATGCTCATATAAAAAATGTGCTTGGAATATTAGGAATTTGAGCACCAGAAGGCTCAGTTGATGGTGGTTCCAATTACCTTGAGCATTTGTTCATAAAATGTATGACAGCAATAACATTTCGAAAATGTCATCTAGGGATTTTTTTTTATAAATTGGAAATGTGACCTTGCTTGTTGTTTATTGTGTTCGTTTTCCTCGAATTGGAGTGGAAGACCTTCAGGGAAAGTCTGTGGTTGACTATGAATATACGAAAAAGAACAAAAGCCTAGCCACAAAAATATTTGAACCACGTTTTTTTTCTTGGTCAGCAAAAGCTAAATTAATTTTGCTGCACTTCAATTTGATTTTGAAAGAAAGAATATTGCCGTTACCTGCATCATCGATGCTGGATTGACGTGTTGCAACAAAAAACTAACGGAAATACGGCATATCGCTTTCCTAATAGTGGCTATTTATGATTTATACTACGTAACTCCATGATCTTCAAATTCCAAACAGTATTGCTTTACGTCATCAGAATTTGATTAATTTTAAGTTCAACTCATATATGGCCATTTATGAAAAAGAGACTCTATATATATATTACCATTACATTATATTTAACCCAGTATACTAGCAGTTAGTAAATGTTGACTTTACTTTCGAATAAATCTTGTATGCTCAGATGTCTGAGAGCATAAATTACGCATGTGGTGTCGTCAATTCATTTCAATAAATCTCGTAAAATGACAGCTATTGATTGGAACAAATAGCTCACACTTCCTCACATATAAGAAAACCTTAGTAGTCATGCAAGAAGAACATGAACCATACATGAGCTCCCCCAAGTATAGGTGGAGACTGAACGCCTTCAATTTTAGTGAAAGCTACGGTTTAGGAGATAGGTCTGATTGAAGTATGTTCTAATTTTAGAATGCTATTTTGCTTTGTTAAATGGATAACGCCCTCGTTAATATATAATGAGTATGCTGACTAAATTCTTTTGTAATCTGCTTCTCAGACAGCCTTTCCATCCATTTCTGATTTCAAAATTTATGCTGTATTTAACAAATCTAAAATAGGTACCTCCCACACAAGCAGACACTGACAATTGCAAACCGGTTATACTCCAACAGATGTCCAAAACTACAATGAAATTTTATTGTGTTAAATTTCCCTATTTAGATGCAAAAATAGATGTGCCTACATCTTAAAAAAGTTCCTTTTTCATAACGGAAATTACAATTGCCTTAGATTGCGACAGTATGGGATTGTTCACAATATTGACAAACGTGTGCATGAATGAATTATATAAATCACAAAAGCTTTCAATACAAATCCGGTAACATGTCAAATGACTGCCTACGCAGAATTCATATGCAATTCTTCACAAACGTTATATCCTTGTGCGTCATGTCACATTCATGAATATGGAATTTCATCTTTAAATGCTTTTACACTATGACTTGAGATTCTATTTTAGCTTTTAAAGAATTTAATTTTTTTCCATACTAAAGAATCTTTCGCTTCAACACTTTCACTTAATCCTTTCATTCCTTACAGTCATTCATAATGCATACGTTTCCTACAAAGTGAACACACAAGCGACAGCAGTCTCTCTGAACGATATGATGGCATGTTTGTTTGTGTCAGCTTTTGGCGTCATGAATAGAATTGCCATATTGAATAACAAATAGCAAGTGTTTCTGAACTATTTTTCAACGACGGAATGAAACGAATTTGCTGAATGAAAATAAAGAAAAGCAAAAGCAAAAAAAGGTTTTTTCAAATTAAAAATGTTACAAATAGAGCTTTCACTAACCTTTTGAATGGGTGCCCGTTGAAAGTGATTTTCTCCAGTGTTGAAAGTACTTTGATCGGGATGATGAAAACGTTGAAGAAAATGACTTGTGGTACGACTCTGCTGCTGCTGTTCTTCATTATTATGATTCCCACGCTCCTCCCCCACAGCTTCTCTCCCTCTGCCGTTGTAATTTTGTGGATTTTTGCTCAAAAGTGAAGGAAGATAAAGTTGACCTTTTGGCTGGACACTGTATGAAATTGATGAGTCTGACTGTTGATTTTGATTCTGTGGCTTTAGTTCCAAAATCCTTGAAGCTGACATGAGCCCTCCTCCCTCTTCCATTGATGATGATGATGACGACGAGGGCAGTGCTCCATCTCGACCACCTCCCCCACTCTGGCCCAACGGTACACAAGCTACCATTGATGAAGTGGAGAAAGTGGAGAGGAGGAACAACACAACGAGTATCATCCCGTATTCCCAATGACCTGTTGGATGGTGATAACTTTTAAGTGGTCGGACTGGGAGGGATGATGATGGTGACGAAGTGATTTGGTGAGAACAGGATTCACTGCTGTTTCGGCTTAGTACACCATCCGCCAAAAATCTAGCAAATCTGCTGCTCTTGCCAATCGTGGTTGCAGCTTTGTGACAAATCTTTTGCATTTTTTGCTCTTCACACTGTTGCTCAAGGTTTTCTGATGATGAAGATGATGAAGTGAAAGAATTTTCTGATGGTGAGTAGTTGGTTTGATTTTGATTGGATCTGATTTGTTGATTGGAATTTGATGAATTATTATTTGTGAAAGGTTTGACTACAGATGATGATGCTGAAATTCCTTCCGGAAGTTGGCCTACTGTCATTGTCCGACAAATAAGAGACTTCGTGGGAAATTGGTTTTTTGCACGGGGTAGCGATATTCTTGTTTGGCTGAAGTGCTGCTTGCTGCCTATTACGGAGGAACAAAGAGAGAAAAAATTGAAATTTTCAATGTTTTCAAAACAACCAGTTTCGGGAACAACTTTAACGGCTTTCACAGTCATGATAAAACAACAAAGGTGTTTTTGCACTGTGATCAGATCAGGTATAGTATGATGTGAGGACGTGTATATATAGTATTTATGTTTTTCTCTTGGGGAGAAGTAAGATTCACGGAAGTTTATTTGCAAAGTAAGTAAGTGATAACTGGAATGGAAGCAAACACTTGTACATCCGAAGTCCTCTGATGCTGATGGCGTAATGAGAGGACAGGCCTTGAAGTTTGCTATAAAAAGTGTGAATCTACTAAACCTGCTCTCTCCTCCGTTTGCCTAGCACGAGCACTAATAGTGTGAATGATGAGGTGGCATCAGTAGTTTTATCAGGAGTGTACGGTTCTGAATCATATATGAGCTTGTATTCCAACAAAAACTTATGCGACACGACAGGAAACAAAGAAGGTGGCTCGAAATATTGGTTTTACCTTACTGAATAAACATAAACACCTTAGTTTTTTGAAAGGGTTCGTGTAAGTATTCTTCGACGATAATGTACAATGATGTACAGCTAGTGAAAGTCAAGCAAGTTGAGAGGCTATTTCCCTTTGCAGACGTATATTACAATGCCCCAGTTGATGATGGTATGTTTGTCCATACTTTTCTTATACTATATAATTTTATGTGCTATGCGTAAATGTAACCCAATCCTTTTGCTAACAAAATTTTTGTTGCTTAAAGTAAGTGTGCATTACAAAATCACTCACAAGATGCGTGATAACTTACCAATGCCTCTTTGTTTGTTTGTTTTTCAAAATTAGATTTTTATCTAACATAATATCACAACAAAATGGTATGGTTTGAGCATTTTGCTTATTACTGAATAAAAAACCTTATAAAAATTGCATCGCTTAATTCGTGAGTGATTTTTTCTTACACGTGGTCGTATTTTTACCCACGTCTTACGAAATAAAGGTGACACTTAGTTAGGCCTATCTCAAACAAATTCCACATAAGCCATTCTATATTTGAAGACGCACGGCGGAAAGGATGTAAACAACAACCTTTTCCCCCATAAATCATTAGTTGTCACAATCGCTAAACGAACATATAAACACGTTCTTGTATCTACAAATAGCAGTGGCAAGTATAATGTGCATGGATAATTAAATACCACGTCTGCTAAGTACCTTGCCCCATTCCTTACAGTGACATTTTCAAGGGCAATTTTAAATCGATTTACTACCACTTTTTTTGTATGATACACCTTAACTATATATAAAAATGTTCGTGAATTTTTTGAGTTATTTTGTCTTACCTGGTTTTGACTTTGTTGAACCATTTTTTCTGCTTGTGGAAAGACTTTTCTTTCTCCCAAAATATTACACTTTTTTATCTCTTGTACGATTGCACTTAATTGAGCTAACCGCGATTGCCAGAGTTTAGCAAACGACGACGTATTTGAGTGAATACATGATGAAGAACAATAACTTTTGAATGAAAACTTTAAGAGTAATTTATGTGATTCTTGATTGAAGGCCAAGACTCAAGTGAACCGTAGATAATCTACTTAATAGCTATTTATAATGGAGAACTGGCATACATAACATGGTTGATGTGATATATAACCATAAGTCTGATAATATTATGTGACTGTCACACGAAGATGATATGATTGAATGAAGCGAGTTAGTCATGTGAAAAAAGACGTGAGATGTGAGTTGAACAAAGTTCCGAAAAAGTGTGGTGAACTTGTACGTACCATTCTTCCCCCATATCATACTGTAACATGTTCATATGATATGCATGCGACAAAAAACTGCTTGTAACATGCAATAATCAGTTCGTGAATGTCTCATGCAAATCTCGTTAATCCTTGCTCATATTAGATAATTTTAAATGCAGATCAAATCAAACAAAAGAATAAAGACATCATTTTTTTTCTTCTGACGGCATCATTTTTTACCACGCGTTTAACTGACGGCAGAAGAGTAATCCTGATGCATAAAAAATTCTCAACCGTGTCAATTACCGCCGGGGTACTTAACTTGACGCAAAATCAGCCCTGAATAAAGTTTCCTAATTTGAACTGTTTTGACTCAAGAGACCTTTGCTCTCTGGAAAAGTCAGCTTGCCGCTCCTCCATTCAATGAATAATTTATTTATAAAACAAACCTAAAATGTTCAATCTTTTTAGCACATAATTTTAAGTCAGGATCAAGGGAACGGAACCACTATTGGCTAGACTCACATGATTCTACTCTAATCAATTGAATGGTATCTAATTGTCAGTAAAAAAAACTCTGATTAACGTGTGCTAATGTTGATAATATATTGCGCACATTCTGCTAATTACTTTGATACCAATATTACAAATACAAAAGTTCAATTCATGTGTGGCCATTAGGCATGATTTTTAATTCAAGAAATTGGTATTAATATCAATACAAATGTTAGTCATACATACCTACTATACTTTCATACATTCCAAGTCATTGCTTGGTGGCAGTCACTGACATGGCATTCCAGATTTCAAGGATTTTTCTTTTTTCATTTAATATAAAGTAGTTTGAGGCAAGTCAAGTCAGAGTTCGCCCTTCTCTTCTACGCAGTCTGCCGTCTGACACTGATCTGACACTGACTTTTTACCGGTTT
This sequence comes from Orchesella flavescens, assembly GCA_964034955.1. NCBI lineage: Eukaryota > Metazoa > Arthropoda > Collembola > Entomobryomorpha > Orchesellidae > Orchesella > Orchesella flavescens. The sequence continues at coordinate 8,809,568 of OZ035955.1, forward strand.
GGCAGTATTTGAGCACATTGCATTTATCCACAGAGGGAAAACCTTATCTTGAGTATATAAAAAACTTGATCATGGCTCTGGTTTGGTTTTGCTTGTTTAGTGTGCAAGTGTTAATAAGCTAACATGACCTTATGTGTGGTTTTCTTGCAGAATAACATACACAAATGTGTGCAACCAAACCACAACCACTTCAACTTTGATTACAAAATGTTTTTTTTCTTCAATTAAATGCATATACTATACATATAAACAACGTTATCATGTATCCCAAATATCCGTCAACTTCATTAGTTCAGCTCAAAGTACCTTTTTTGGGTAAAAATATGCCCTGCGCATTAAATTTGCTCTTTTATCAATCTTTCTTAACAAAAATATGCTTACCTACGTCCTAAACGAGTATCGATTGATTTTTGACCTGGTCTAATATCACAGCTGTGGAATTTGTTGAATAAGAACCTTTTTTTATTTCGTCATTTCATCCTTTAAAATATCCATGCCGTGAAAGCATGAAACCTGCAAAAATAATTTTAGGTGGAGCTCCAGGCTCCAGCTGTCAACTCATGGGATGGGATGAACTTGATGAACATGAGCTGGACATCATCATCATTGAATCAAATATTTTTCCTCGTACAACTCAATGTATACATATAGTGAATAGCTTAAGTGAAATAATATTATCTTTGTTTCCTTTCAAGGAGTCTGAGTACATTCTCTAGAATGATAATGAAAAGGAAAAAATGTTTGCTTTTCATGGTATTACCATATTTCTTGCAATTTTATGGCTGATGATTTGATGAATAGAAAATTTTGTCTCGAGTACAGGATTATCGACATGGATTATTCGATACTCTTGACATTTACAAAATCTTTCAATTCACTGCATGAATGCGAATAAATTTTTGACCCGAGATAAACATTAAATGTTCAAGCTCAATTGGAGAGTGTGGGAGATAGTCGAGGAAGACTTTGTAATCCACGTGCACAGGAGATGAACAATTATGGTATAATTAAAGAATGAAAACCTAGACATTTATCAATATCAATATATACGAGAACACAAAACTGCGAATCAACCATCACGTTCGCCCTTTTATATTTAAATTAGCTCAGATCAGAATGTTATGCTGCGTATTATTATGTCCATCTTTTACACAGTGAAAAGTCCAAGTTTTTTCTGGCATTTTTTGCAACTTAGATACCAAAATGGGTAATATTTAGTACGTCAGTGTCAATTGGTTTATGCTCCTTTCTTCAATTTCCTTCAATAGCAAAGGAGTACGTAAGAATGCTTATCTTTAGCAGCAGGCTAGTCTAAATTCTCGGGGCATTTGAGGATTGGCATGCATTATTCATATCAAAGAAAGAAAAAAAACGTACGACCCAAGAAAAATAGGGATTTTGGTACTGGAGAGGATGGGAAAGTCATAAAAATAAAAGGTTGGATACTCCAGTCCCATCATCACTTTGTAATTCCATCACCATTAAATTTTTTTGCAACCTGCCGGAATGAATTGTTGTGTGAGAGTTTTTTTTATGCCTCACATAAAAATCCATAATGGTAAATGCAGAGGTGGTTGGTTGGTGCATTAAAAGTAGATCCACCAGTGATGTCTGGATTTTATCAGTATAATGTGGCTAGAAAAAGCTTGACTTGACAGAGTGAATGAGTACATTAAGGATTTAGCCGAGGGCTTAATGGTTGACGCGTAATTTGGTTATGATGTTTCATCATCATCCCCGTCGCCACATGGACCACATCTCGAAGGATATTGAATGGGAAAAGAAGGATTCACTTCACACAGTTCCGAAAAGCGATTCCACTCAATGCGAACCAATTTTTCTCTCACCTCCTCCGCAAATGAAATTCAAGCTTGCCTAGGCCAATGTTAATGTCGTTTTGATTGGTTAAGAGATTTTGGCTAACTTCTTACTGACGTAAACCCAAGGTTTTTAGTGTGGTCATATTGGATTTCAAAACTTACTGGAAGATATATGGTGGTGGTGGTTATATATTCATTGAGTGGTTGACCTTATCTTTAGCTTTAGAAAGACATGGAATGAATTAATGTTGCTGAGGCTGAGACCAAGACGTCAAAAAAAAATGAACACAAAGTTTCCCATGTATATTATGTTACAGCTACAGCCGCCAGTCAGTACAGCATAAATAATTTTTGGAAGTTGGTTAAATGATGGATACGATGATGATACTATGACCAGCAACAGATATATTTATATTTAGATACTATCTACCATTAATCCAGACACCCCGGGAGGAGAACGTGCTTAAAGTAAAGTTACGTAAATTCTTATCAGCGAGCTGCCACCGCCACAAAGCGTTTGGAGTTTAGTCACTGTGCTACTACGTGTTTACACATTTGAGTTTGCATAATATATATATATATATATACATCAAAATTTTCTTTCATAACGTAATGTTTGTTTTACATATAGTTGATAGCTGTACTTCTGTACTTTGAACAGAATATGTGCATATCCGTCTGCCGTGTACATATCACTTATACTATTACTACGTACGAATGAATTTCATTTAAGGATACGTGATGTGATGAGACAGGATGAGCATAGTTTTTGTCTACACTATAAACAGAACAGAGCTTTCAATAAAAAATTAAGTGCTAAACTTAGCTTTTTAGATTACGACTGTTTGAATGAATAATCAGAGTCCAAATCGGGCTCACTGAGTATATACGATATGGTATGGCGCTCGGAAATTGGCCTTTGCCTTGTTGAGTAAGCATCTTGTTAAAATTGAATGGAAATTACAGTTACAGTTGAAACTTTTAGCTCATGCCAATCCTAATCTTGATTACGCTACCGCAGATAATAACTAAAGAATGGGGAATACATGATGCAATTTTTTTCCATTGTGGATTATGTTTGGGGGGTAAATTATTGGATTTTGCATTGACGTGTCCGCCATTGTCTTCAAGACCAATTACAATCCTCTGCTGAAATTTTTCTTACTGTAATGACGTGATGAGCAATTACAATGGGAGCAAACTGCAAACTACATTTTTGGTTATCATAAAATGTCAAGTCATTTGACAGCTTCTTTGTTTGTATTCGGAATTGCTTTTGTACAAAGTTCGTCTTTGCAGGTAAACCTGACGTTGACTATTGTGATTGTGAAAAAGGCTGATCATAAGTACAACATAAATGAAACCACTATATATATATACAGTATATATACGACCAACGAGTCGTATATATGTTATATATATATATTAAAAACATATTTCTTCAGTTCTTTGGGATCAAATCAATCTAGTAATGAACACGCGCGCAAAGTTAATTAATCGCTCTACAGTTTTTCTTAACTTTTGTGTAAACAAATCAATCATACTTCTAGTTTTCAGATAATTACAGCATAATAAATGATAGAAACCATAATATTATTGACTTGTGCACACAAGTGCAACCTAACTTCATAATAAAAAATTGATGAGATAACCGAGTTCGAGTTCATTTGGGTCAGACGAAAGAGATTATTATCTTCATTTCTAATCAATCATCCATTAAATAATTTGGTATATACTTGTTTATCATACATATTTGCATTTACAACGTCAAACGTGCGTTGGGTCATGCCACAAGAAAATTAGTGTCTTATCTTCTGCCATCGGATATGAACCAATAGTATTTTATAAGGTCATAACCTGACACTGCTCAAGCAGCTCAGAAGAATATCCATTACACTGGAACATGTCCGCTAGCCACAGTTAATAGTTTCCGTAAGCTAAGTTGACGAAAAAGGAAGTGGTAGAAATTATTCCTGTTTTAATTCGAAGCAGTTTAATCTCAAAACTTATCTGTGGCTATTTATTTGGTTTTTAGCGCACACAAACAAGAAGTTTCGTACATTATGGCAAAGTAAAAAAAATTAATTAAAAAAACAAGATATGTCATACTGTCAGTTGTCAGTACATTTACTATCATTCGTACTGTCAATATATGTATGCTAAACTTTAACCTTTACGTGAGTTTAACATTGCTAGTTGCAAAATTGCATGTTACGACAATAATTGCTCTACTATCCAGAATTTGAATCGCAACAAATTACAACTAAAATACAGATAATCCTGTCAAACCAAAACATAATGAAGGAAAAACGTCAATTTAAGAGAATGATTTGGGCAAAACAAAACAGTTCACCTAGCCAGAAAGTAAAAATAATTTGTTTGTGCCCACAAAATTGCAATAATTGTAAGTATATATAGCCTTAAGAAAAGGTTATACATGCCAATTATGTAGCAGTAAACATTTTTTGGACGAGTGGAACATAAGGTAGATTTTATAATTGACTGTGTCTTCCTTCCACCCACGTTTAGCCTAGAAAGTAAATGCATAACACAGAAGTCTAAAGAAGTGACTCGCTTATAAGTAAGAATTTTATGCTAACGAGTCTTGGCAAAAGTCATGCCCTACTTCTTAAAGCACACTATTTCACTTTTACGATAAGCAAATCCTGATAATATGGATTGTAATTAATTTGTAATATACTACGATCAGTGCGATCTCCTAAACCGATCGAAAAGTTCATGTGTTGCCAATATTCCATATCTTTCCATATTCTACCCATTTTTATTGTAATTTTGAATATCGAGACTGGAAACGCGTCCAGGTTTTTGTATGCTGACGCAAAATATGACATTGTAAGGTCAAAAGAATACAAATCCTTTCTGTACTACGCGAATCCCTTCGTTTCAAACCCAAAATCCTGAAATAAATCATTTAGCAGGTATCATTGTCATGAGGAATTACATTACACGTTTCTTCGTGATTCCGCTTTCCGCTAGGCTAGTCCCTTTTCTTCCACCAGTCTAGGGATTTGTTTCTTGGTTTTATATTTCATGGAGCTAACGTGTTTCGAAAATTTCTAGCGAGAAAAAGCCTTCCCCACAGTGATAACTACAGAAGCATACAGGGATTACTACAGACAATAGAAATGCACATAACATGATTTTCTATGGGGGTGGTCCGTAAGCTTCTGCCAACCTTGAGGATTTTCTCAGATAATTAAAGCAAAATGTCTACCATCTGTAAGAGCTACGATGACGAGGAGCACATCACCTGATTCTTTAGACCCAATAGCACAAACAAACAAGCTTTTCCCAGTATTTTTCTTCATAACTTATCGTGAAGGAAAATCCACAGTAATGTTCATAATATCCTAAGAAAACTCAATCCATCATCTTGTTCAACATCCCACATGAAACAACGAAACAAGAAACAAACATACTTGACAAGGCTCAAGGGAACCAAACAAAGCATGATTATTGTATGGCAGCCACTTTAGTCACTAATATTTTCCCTTTTACTTTTACGAGAAAGCATCTGAAATTTTCCGAAATGTAGGTGGAGCAGACGCGTAATTATAGATAAGATTTTTATAAGGAAATAGTATAGTCGTACTAGAGAGACTTTTACTTCTGAGAACGAAAATAATAAAATAATAACAAAATGTTTTGACGGATTAATTATTATTGATGCGTGGGCTTAATAGTACGTGCTATGGACATGCATGTTAATTCTAGTGGGGGAAAAGTGGAGGTATTTATTAATGACAGGATATGCTCTCTTGATAATAAGACAGATGAGTTCAATAGTTGTCCAAATTTTTCTGCAAATGAATCTATATCTTTTTAAAAGCTATATACACGGTGAGAACAGTTTTATTTCGTAATTGAATATCATTAAAAATAGAAACGCAAACTGTTCCATCTACATTTAAATTACTCTTCCCTCACTCACTCAGTATCTTCAAAAATGGTAGGAATACCAGAATAGAAATTGTTTCTATTCACATAAGCATAGCATTCAAACAACTTTTCCATGCTTAGATAAAACAAAAATATTTTCATGCCAAAAATGTCCGGTGTCCCATTTAAATCCAGGAAGTTGTTGCAATAACAGGAAGGACTCTGGATGTAATTCAGTATATGTGCACTACGAAAGAAACTGCTTCCAATTTCAACTTGAACCAGGGAAAAGTGCTCTCAACCTCAAAGGCATTCTTTCATATTTGCTGCATGTATGTATCTCTAAAAGCATATTTGTTAGCAAGTCAAATTGATTTACAAAACACGTGAATTACTATACTCTGCTTGGACACGTGGAGCCGTACAAAAACTCGCATTTCTGATTACAAGCATCATGACTTGTCACCACACTACTGACAGCCCACGCTCATTAACTTTATTGTTAATATTGGCTGAATTCACAAGTAGTTCCACCTGGTATAGCAATTCTTGCGTGCGTTTTTCTAAAACTTTCACTGCGTTTGGAAAAGCAGTTACGTACATGCATAGACATTTCATTTTGTGTACCACCAAACCAAAAGTCAAGTTGACATAAATTATATATACGGAACTTTTTCGACGAAAGGTAAAAGTTGAGTAAATATGTCACAAAATTTTATGTAAGTCATAGGTTTTTGGGGTTCAACTCATGATTGTGTGTCGTTCAATCGTTCTGCATGATCTTTCATGTTAAAAATTGGTCATGTAAATATTTTCATGTTATTCACAAAAACCAACCTCTCAGGTTGATGTTCCCTATATCCTACCTTTCCTAGTAGTAGTTGAAAAGGTAAAGAAAGAAGAAGGTAAAGGAAAAAGGTTCCAGGAATAAATACTTTCACGATCGTTTGTTGGGTGTTTACATTCTCCCACAAAGTATATGTAAAACTAAGACGCACGTCGTTTTAGAAGCATCGAGGACATCATGAGATGGAGATAAGATGGAAACCACCAGAATTATATTGGTTACACGCAAGATCTTAAAACAGTGTCTTCAAATTTTTTTGTGTATACAAACAAATACATTACGTATGTATGTAATCCGTAAGCATTCTGCCTTCATGAAATTATTGAATTGAAGTTTACATCTGACGTTCCGTTCCAACCTGTTTCAATTATTAAATTTTATTTGCTTGTGCTACATACATACAAGCATGTAGTTTTAGAAAATAATGAGGAGAAAGTCATATTATTTCAGTAAAGCCATGTGGTAAAATGTCGTCCTCGTCTGTAGGCTAAGAATAAACATAGACTGTAATGATCTTCTTTTAGATGTGGGTGGATAAAACCTAGCGTACGTATTTTCGCAGGTAAGAGCGTGGTTTTCGGTTTCATCTTCAAATGCTGTTGCATTCATAATGGATGCGGGGTTTATAGAAACTGTCTGAAAATGGGTCCTATCCTTTTTAAAGAGTTGATCTTTTTGGTTTTCTTTCAGTTTCTTCTATTCTTTGCTTTCCAACTACACCTTTTTGCGATTGCTTACAATTCTCATTTTAAAAAGTGAGCTGATACGATACAGATCTGCACACGATTGCTATCTCTTAAGTTTGTATGATTCTCTGCATTTACGATTTACCTGATGTAGAAAGAAGGTTACCATAATGCAATTTTAAGTAAAATAATAAATTACATACAGTGCTTTATATGGTTTCATGTTCGGCACACACGAATCGGATCTCTGGCTCGAGTCAAGTTCAAGATCTAATCTAAATGTAGCTTTTGGCTTTTGCTGTAGCTGATGTAATAATAATCCCAAACGATGTCAGTGTCAATTATTTTTCAATTACGAAAGGAAACCGTAAGTTGGATCATTGGAATTGGAGCTGAATAATAATGATTACTGGAGTGTGCGAATTTGGTTGGGTTCCACAAAAACCTGTTAACTGTTAGATTGCAATAGGGAAAAAACACCCTTTTTTGCAAATGTCGGACATTGAGTGGCAAACTTTCTGCCACTCAAATTCATTGTAACGTGTTCCAAGTATGTCCATTCAAGTTTTTATCTACTTGTACATATTTTATTTTGTGCACCCATTTGTATAGAGCACTTATATTTTCATGTGAATTTCACAAACCACACATGACATAACTTCAGTTTGAATTGAAATAGCGATGATCACTTTTTTTGCTTCGATATCTTTGTGACATGTTTTATAACTGCATCTCAAAACATGAGAGACGGGACAAATGTCAAGAGGGTTTTTGTTGTTAGCTTTTTATATTATATGAAATACAAAAATTTCCAACAAGTCAAGCCCGATTGACAATTGGATAAAAATGTATTGTAAAATGTAGAATAGCGTCTATTTATATAACAATATAACATATTGTATTGTAAAATCCAAAATAAGAGTTTTTCCAAGTGTCAGGAACTCTTCAAAAATACAAATTCCAAACTACAAAAATTGACAGAGCGAAGGAAACGAGAAAGAAATTCCTACACGAAATTCCTTGCATGTGATATTGGCTATTGATTTTGCATAAGGATATGACATGCCATGCCGTCGTATCAATAGCAATTCGCAACTCACAATAACTAGCAGTAGTTCAGATATCAACCATATCCGTTCTTTTTCTGTGTTTGAGTACTCCAGCACTCAGATTGACACACCAGCAGCACTTGTACTTGTACAGGTTCATATTCTACTATTGACCTAGACGTTTTCAGGCCAATCTCAATCTCCATTCTTCGTCCATCCAATTTTTCGGGTGCTCAATTACGTTCGAGCAAACTGGGAATATTTGTCAAAGTTTTTACATGATATTTGCCTCTCGTTTAAAATCGAAACACTTGATATATAATACTGGAGATTGGAGAGATATGCCTAGGTATAACAAATATATATATAAAAAAAGTAATATATTCCATTTTTTGAATTCGTATCCGTATGCCACCGTCATCATTGGAAAAAAGACTTGACTTGGTTATCGTCTTGCAAGGAATGCTTGAGGATTTCGATAAAAATGCTTTGAATGCTTTCTTCCTCAACAATAGTTTATGAACATTTTATTTCTTACAAAGCCTTAAGAATGTATGACTGGGAATCTGTTTAGGCCGTAGGTGTGGGCGTGTGGGTATTTGCCGTCATGCAAATTGGTTAATATCAAATCCCTTGGTTTTGTTGCTTTTCACAACTTTTAATTTTTTCCTTCGCAGAATAACTTGCTTAGAAATCTATTTAAGCTCAAAATTATAAAGGAACATAATTTTAAAGGAGATGATCCATACCTTAAACATTCTCATTTTCCCTAAACTTCAAAGTCTAGTCAGTAGATAAATATTTAAAGTGAACAGAAAAAGGAAAGCTAGCACCTACATAAGAGAGCTTAAAAGTACACGAGCTCCATAAAAACGAGGCTTTTTACTTCCTTTATATTCCCAACTTAAAATCGAATCATGCATGCACTTTACACGAATGTGGAGGAGCAGGTGACGACACACTCTTTGTAGTTCGTTATCTCTTTAAGTTGATGTTGTTGCAATTCCATCATCTCATTTCTTCAGTGAAATAGCCAAGTTTAGAGTTTTTCTTGCAAAATTTTGAAGTAAAAAGCTTTAATGGTAGGAATATTTTGCTTTCACAATGCTCCACATTTTTCTTTCAGTAAATCCCTTTTATCCCTCAAACTCAACTAAAGAGAAGACTTGTTCCCTGTCAATTTGTATATAAGGACCTGTCTGGAAGAAAACCATATACCTATCAAAGAATGAATAAAGAAGTACAAGAATTCTGTATCGAAAGCCTGAAAATATTTAAAGTGCGGGCGGGATAGAGCGATGAAAAGTGGTGAAAGCGGGCGGCTTGACTCGTGCCTCAAACTTACAAAATCCAACTCTCTCTTTCTCAACAAATATTCAGAATGCTATTGTGATTGTTGAAAAAGGTGAAGAGTAAGTGAGCACTTCAATTCCTTCCAAAGCCACTTGTAAAAATGACTTTTTTTTAAAGAAAAGATATATTCGTAGTTTACAAAAGAGAAAGTTTGCCTTTTCGTTGTCCTCAAGCCTCCGACATGACATTTTTACTTTGTGAATGGAGACAGACGGAGAATGTAAAATAGGATCGTATTACGAGGCTCATTAGCATTAGAAATATACAGATCGGTTGTCCGTTGTAGCTATACATAATATATGCATTTATATTCGTTCATTCACAAACTCAAATCAGCCCTTTTACTTCTTTTTTTGGATCATCTAGTTTATACCTCAACGGCAAGAACGTAACCGATTTTGCCTACTCCTTGTCTCCTCGCATACCCGTGCTCCTTCTTCTTGATGATAATTTGATCTAACCTAACGATCCACTTCAGTAGGATTGACGTCACTGATTCAGGCATAGAATGTGGAATGTTGATACAAGAAAATAAAATGGATTAGCTTCCCCCCGTTGAGTTTCAAGGGTATAAAATAACTTATACACACCGACACCGCGCATCTTTTTATTTTCGCAATTTTCAATAGGAAAACATGATGCTACACAACCATAATAATAGCAGCCACTTATCCATCTCAAGGTAGGGCTGCCATGCTGTGGTGTGTTCAGACTAATCAAGGAAGAACGATTATCCATTTTCTATTCGATGGGAAAATATGCGAAGCTGCATCCAAAAGGAGTAGGAAATATGATGCATTAAAGAATACCTTCAAAATGTGGAGCGTCATATCCATGACTAGAATGAAAGTTGAGTGCACAATAAACGTTTTTTTACGTATTAGACGTATGCACACCTTTATCCGATGCGGGAGGATCACGCTTCAATATGTATAGAATCGGGTTGCTTACGGTTGGTTTACCCTTTCGTGGTGTTTTTGCATATTCCATTCAGGCTGAACAATCTACAATTTTTTTTACTCGTGTGAGGAAATGGCGGAGATATGATATTATAATATAATATGCTGTACAGCATCTTCCACCATTTTACGTAATAAAGGAAAGTTAGGTTTATGGTTAAGCGACTACTTTAAGTAACACATTCCACATTTGCATGAAATTAATCCTTCTCTTGGGAGCAAACAACTCCGTTATTGATGTAAATGTGTGCACTTTTAGTATGAAGGAGCATCATGGGCATGATATTCAAGATACTGAATGTCTTTAAAGTAGCATAAATATAAATTGTTATTATATAATTCTCGATATCCAAAGGACATTTATAAAAGCCGACAAATTTGTGGGTTGTTTTAATATCCCTCATATGTTTTTCCTGGACTTCTTTGAAGAACCAGGGGAATAAAGGTCAAAAGAAAACGAGCGAAATGCAACTACTCCATTATATTTATATTTATTTTGTCAGCCAATGAAATTTCCGGTATCTAGAGTCTAGAGAAATATAGCATGTGAGTAAGTATTCCCTCAACTTTCATAATTAGTTGTTAGTGGGAAAATGGCTAGAAGTAAGATATAGGATGTAGGATGTATGTACTTTCTATCCTTCAACCAGAAGTAAATGAGAAATGATAAAGCGTGGAAACAAGAAGCAGCCGTTCCTGTAGCCTTCAGCGTTGGATGGAGAAGGTATCGGACCATAAAAACTAATTTTGGACAGAGTACGTCAATGAAACTCTAAATTCATTTACGGATAAAATATTTTCACTATTTCAACCGTGTGGGTTTACCCAAGAATGGTTTTGTTTCTCGGGAAAGTAAACTAAATATACTTCTGGGGTAAGTTGAACAATGAAAAATCCTCCCTTCACAACTCCTCTGAAGGTAATGAAAGGTCACCTCTAGTAGAATTCACACAGAAATAATCATGTAAGAAAGAAAACTAAACGAGCTTGCAAACTGTGTTGATAGCACCCTAACCTAGATAATTGCAAACAATTTGTACTTCATCTACTATCACTATTTTCAACATGGGAGCTTATAGATTTGTTTAGTATATAGGAGCCTCATTTGATCCACTACATGATATGAATATGCAATAACTCTCAAAGCTAATAACAAAACTATTATTTACTTTCCTGATAAATTGTTGCAAACAACTTGAGTTTGAGTGCTTTGAATATAGAACAATATTGTTCCGTATTCAACGAGCGATACAATCCTATCTTATGAATATTGTAACGCTACTCATGTGTGTTTTCATGTCGTGTCAATGCCATCGCATTTGCATTTATTTTTTTATAAACAATCATATAATATACATATTATAGCCATTAAGAGTATTGTTGTTTACCCAATTCCTCTGTCAAGTCATAAAAATTATCTAGGCACTTTTGTTTACTAGAGAAAACTCTACATTGTTGATTCAATAAATTGGTCGCACTTGGTCGATGACATTCACTTCGGTAAACGACAGGACGCTTTTATTTGTCTCAACGGAATAATATTACTTGCATAATGCGAAAAACTTAATGTCAAATATTCCTGTCTGAACTAGTAAGTAAGTTTGCTAAATTTAGCTGGAACCAATAGAGAAAAAGTCGTGTTATTTGGAACTCCGAATCTGCCGTAATATTTCGTTAGAATTCGAATCCAGTGGAAATTTATGATTTGAATGTATGATTACATTCGTTGCCATATTATTCTAGTTAGGTACTAAATTGAGTACTACCTGGAACTACTTTCAAAACGAAAGTTTTAAAATGCGTGCATCCAGCATCCAACATTCCATTTCACCACAATATTATATTGATTTAACGTTTTCATGGAACAGGTTTTAGTTTGATGACTTTAAAATGTTAGAATATAAGTAGAATTCAAACGAATATGTTGATTGTATCGTCGTTTCTTTGTGATCTGTTCCTTACTTGTATGGAATCAAGTGGGTGTTCTCGTGCCCTTTGATCTAGTTACTTTTTTCTTTAGCATATGACAAGTTTTTGCAATTTAGCTCGCTCAATTTCTAGGAAAAGTATGTCTGATTGTGTAGAATTGCTTACCAAGCCTTAAAGTTGAAAGTGACTCATATAATATATGTAATTACAGACTCAAACAGGAAGCATATTAAAACTTGAGGAAGTTCACTTTGAATTCCATTTGTAATTATTGTTCTTACACACGCTTTATAAAAAAGGGCGAAATTGCTTACAAAAAATGTAAAATGAGATTTCAACTTTTCAGCTTTTTCTTTTGATATACTGATACTCTGTTACTGACTATAAGTGAGTTGTATGACGTTCCGAGAAAATAACGTGTTTCCCCTTTAAAATTTCTGTTGCGTATATGACCTTACCGTATTGTGGAAATCGTTTACAAAACACTTGCTTGTATGAAAAAATGCTTTTGCATTCTTACTTTTAAAATATTTTTAAATTAACTATATTTTTCTTGGTTTGATGTTTTTGATATTTTTATCTCACAAAAAAATACTTCGAGTACTACAAATAAAAACTGTAAGTTAAAATCCTGAAATGAAGTTTATAAATCCGAATTAGTTTCATTGTCAGTAACTCTTTTTGTTATAATAATTGTTATGAAGAAGAAGACACTTATCCAATCATTAGGTTCGGTTCAATAATTGACTATACATTGCATATATATTCGTCGTCGAGGCCATTCATCCAAAGCTAAATAAAAGTAAATACCGTTGCATCCGTATCCCATTGTTATAAAATTGTAATGCATCCCTTCCTTATCAAGAAACGCCCAATTCGTTCCCAATCATTATGACACAATATCCACACGTGAATAATTAATAATAATTCTGGTTACTTAAGTTATTTTTCCTCCAGCTAAAACCACCGTATTGTACATTATAAATAAAGGGAAAGTCTCCTCTTTTGTCCTCGCTTTCAGGCTTTCATCCATATTATGTGCTTTCTACTTTCACTTTACCACACCACCACCACAACACACGGAATGATTGATTGAGCGCAAGAAAGCTGACACTGAGAAGTGTTAAGCTCAACAGATACTACAAAACATAACCAAAAGGCATAAAGTTTTGGAGATAGTAGCTTCAATATGGCCATAGACATGATATGCCGAATGAGTCTCACCGTTTACTTATCTTCCCATACTCACATTTCCACCTACATACATGCATGCAAACAGTATCTCTTCTCACTGAAGCTGAAGGTGAAGAAGAAAAAGCTCGGAAAATCTAATAGCCGAAACCGTTACGTGACCTGGATCTACAATGAAACAAGCGTCGATTCATTATTCGCCACATCAATCTAGGGGATACATTTATTTTACAACTGTTTTTACAGTTTGTTATCCAAAGTTACAAGATGATATAAATAAATATAAGCATGCATCATCATGTTCCATGTTATATTTATTTTACACCTTTCTTTCCAGTTTCTTTCTACCCACTGGGTATGTTACATATGTATGTGTATATGTAACTATCTCACTCTCATTTTCATGTCACATATTTACACAGAGAAAAGGCATCAAAGGCGTGAGTACGGAATGAGTTTGTGATCGTGATAGTTCATCGTAAATATATCTTCAAAGACATGATGGTAGCCAAAGCGGATAAAGCAAACACCCTTTAACTCCACAATTATATTAGTGCGGGCTTAACACATACATATCTCCATTGTTTTTAGTATGTGCATGCTCATGCTACCGAAACTACACATTTTCTCCCACATCAAATGGATGGGGAAGAAAAGTCATGTCATTTTATAGAGGTTAGAGATGTGACTCTTTTCCTAACATTATATTCAGCCAGAGATACAACTGTTTGCGGTCTAGTTTAGTCTTTTACTAGTCTAGGAAAATGGAGTGTAGCTACTGTAGCTTCGAGAACTCATCTCGATCTACTCTTACTTTCGATGCAAAAGGGAAATCCACAAGTCGTGTGCTTACGTAAGTACTTATCGTTAGTTATAAAATATATGTATGTATGTATGTAAAAGCTCAATATTATCGAGTTTGGCATGTCAGTAAGTCACTCACTTGCGGATTTTATTACCTAATTGCATTACTGGAGATTAAATAAAATAACTCACAGACACTTCAGTTTGTAGCTCATGTGTGGGTTGGGTAGAGCGTAGGAATATGGGAGTAATATAATATAATGGAACTGTGTTCCCAGGCATGCAAGAGACTATATTATATGCTTTGCTCTCCATATATGTAAATTAGGTATTTGTCAGTTAGTTTTAAGCCCGAGTTCAAAAACTTTACGGTGCATCATTTGCATTCTCATGTCATGTCATGGCGTAGCAGGCAATAGCCTGACTACCAAATTCTACGATAAAAACAAAAATACACACATTTATATAAAATAAACTAGATATCATGACTTCTACAGGAATTTCGTATTTCCTCAGCGTTTTCAGTGTATAATATGGAGCATATCCGCTCAGCTATTTGTAATTACCATAGATGTACATCCTACATACGTACCACTTTCCCCACTGTAAATAGTAAGTATGCTTCAATTTAGCTGGGGGCATGAATGCGGAAGCGAAATGGGAGCTCTTGTTTCGCCGAAACCCGAATAATATAGTAGTTAGTTAGCAAGAGTAATGAAATAGAGAGGAGAGTTAAGGAGTAATGAATCAACTAGAA
The DNA here is from genome assembly GCA_964034955.1 of Orchesella flavescens. Taxonomy (NCBI): domain Eukaryota; kingdom Metazoa; phylum Arthropoda; class Collembola; order Entomobryomorpha; family Orchesellidae; genus Orchesella; species Orchesella flavescens. The sequence goes on from OZ035955.1 coordinate 8,824,863, forward strand.
TGTGCTATATGGCTCTATAATTCTGTTTAGTAACGAGTGGTATCACACACTCATAAAACAACGTGTACAATGTAAATGTAATGTACATACATATAATATACCCTACCCACTCTTCTCCCTGACTAATTTCCCTTAATTAGGGATAATTCATTACATTTCATTCCCGGACTAATTTGACTGAGGTGTGCGAACGTGTGTATGCGGCTTGTTAAGATAGCTGATAATGGATATTGAAGTGAAAGTGGAGGGGCTATAAAAAAACTTTTATTGTCACCATTTTGACATATAACAGGTGGTATTTAGGGCAGCCAAACTATAAAAGACTGCAAATTTCGAAAACTGTTAAAGCCATATCTAGAAGTAAAAAGTGAAAGGAAACTTGGAGCAAAATGAAACGGAGTAAAAGTATGAAAGCTCTCAAAATTGTTGCTTACTTTCACCATCAGATTCGTTTATGTGTATCATATTTTTCTATTTATGTAACTGCGTAGCGTATTTTAATGATTTTTCTGCTGAATAAGATACAATAAATGCTACTATTTGTTTTCTTCTCTAAAAAATCAACATTTTGTACTTGCATCTTGAGTTGAATTCCGAGTTGGAAATTTTTTTCAGTGAATTTGCGGGCAGTTGCTGGCGGATCGACCAAAGTTTGTAGTAGTTTGGAAAGGGATTTGTGAAATTCTAAACCAAAAAAAAAACTTTCTCTTTTCTTCCACTTCCATCCTAACTAATGATTGATACATAATACATCCATTATACCCCTATAAAAATGTTTTTTGCAACAAAATATAGCAGCTTTGGGCGAAAGAGGAAAAAAGTATAAAGTTGTGATTCAAAAGAAAAAAAGATATCGATTCAACAGGTTTTCTTTCTTTCCCTCGGTTTCTATTTCGCAGTGAAATGGCTGCCAAAAATAACTTTTGTGTTTTAATGTGGATTTATGTTGGTTGAGGCATCATCATCATCATCACCATCACATACATATGCATGAACCCCCTTTCTAAGTCCTTAACCACTTGTGTAGTCTCGCAACCCGGGGATCAAAAGCGCTTGTTGCAAGAGGAACAGTTAACAATGTTGATAGGTGGTCTCACATCACACCACACACACCACGGGACATGAAACGAAAGCATTAAGAAGTATAAGTTGATGTATTTAACACTCTTTAATCCTTTCAGTATGTAAGATCCCCCTCTCTTCGCACCAGAATTAGTAATACGTACATGAAAAACACTTTCGGTTTACTGGTTATTTTTAAAAGTACGTACGTACGTCATAACTAGCTGTCAAAATTGGACATTGCAAAAACAAATGCCACTTTTCCCAGTTAACAACATCATTTTTACATGAATAATTAAAGATATACCAGACCTAGAACCAAGTCCTTTTTCATACATACATACGTACCAAAATATCTCTTTGTATTGCAATTTCAAACGTAGATGCGTATATTTATTTTCAAAGATTTTACAATAAATATAAGACTAGCACAAAAGTGGTTAAACTTTTTGCCTCAAGTTGTGAAATAACATTCAAAGGAACAATAGACACAAATATGAATATAATACTCAATGGATGAACAAGCATTTCCAATTTCCTTTCATTAATTATCAAACATTTTCCTTAAAAAATAAATGAGACGTACGTTGCCTCACAAATCGACTGTGCTCAATATTATTCGCCTTGTGTTTATTTGGGTTTCTTTTTTACTCACTTTTATTTTTGGCTGCTTTCTTTGCCCTGCTGCTGTATATATGCCATTTTAACAATCAAGTTTTCATTGGAAATAACAAGAAATATGTACCTGCCTACTTGCTCATTTGATGGAGTTTGCATGAAAATGATGTATTATGTTTTTTAATCTGGAAGTACCTACGGCCAAGCAATACATATATACTTATATCCAAAACCACACACGTCGCCAGTCAAAGTCAACGTCGATGTCGATACCATATCACATCACAAAGTGGAGTAACCCGTTATATATAGTTAATTAGCGATTGGGGTGTACTTCGTTAAAAAAGAATGGATCCGAAAATGAAAATGAAAGAATGAATTTCTCCTGAAGCATTTCCTACACAACCAAACTAATAAGCGAACATGATCGGCAAACGAGAAATGAGTTTGGAAGTAATCGACGCACTCAAAAGAGTTTTCGGTGGAGTGAGCAGTATATAGGAATGTGATGTGATGTTATGTTATGCATTCATTTCTATGTAATGGATCCGATCCAATACTTTTCTTTTGTAAATTGAGAAGCCTTTCCCATGCTCATATTAAATGAGTTGTACTTATGGTGAAATGATGGTCGAAACTTTTTATTCAAGTATTTTCCTTACCTTGATTCAAAATGCGGTGGGTTTTTTTTATTGATGTCTTGGAAAAGGAGAGCAGATTGGATGATTACGTATTAAGAGTTATGATTACAACACAACAATGCGTTTGTTTGTAACAGGAATTGATGAGAATAATCAAAGACTTGATTAATACTTCAATGGATTTTCATCGACCTACCACCATAAAAGTTGTATTTCACAACGAGTCAAGTATGCAAGTTAATTGCTTACTTCCGGAGAAATGTGAAAGTTTATGTGGAGATGCTTTGGGGCAACTTGAAACTTTGTGTAGAAAGTTATATGACGTAACAAAGTCAATTTGGAAGGATGAAGCAAGTGAAAAATGTCCTTTCTTTCTGCACCTCACTGTTTTACGTTGAAAAGAAAAGTGACACTTGGAAAGTGTTTTGTTTCGCAGTCTTTCCTTTTCTGTTTTTATTATTTTAACCTGAGAACTTGTCTTACTTACACACTTTCTTTACAATAGCGGTTTCTCCACAGGTTTTCCTGGGTTGACAGCAGGTCACAAAATCTTTCTTAGAAAAATTCAAACCTTCCTACAGTTTCTCTTTTCTTTTTTATTCCATTTCACTTTGAAATGGAGAAAGATTGAATGGTTAAAATTGCTGTGTACAGTGATTCAAACAACAATTTTCGTTTCTCTTCTGGCAACGCAACGACAGGCAGTTTGTTTCTTACAATTCTTGCTGTGGAATTCCCTGACTGAGCAAAAATGTCTTGGAATCGAATGCCTTGTCCCTGGGGGAGGTCTGCCCGAATTTTGGTTTGGTTTGGTTTAAAAAATGTCTTTTCGATGGCGAAACCAATCCTTCCTTTTTACATATATTATTGATGCAATGAGTCTTCAATTGCTGTTTTGGCTGGGTGAAGATGAGCTTCGTTTCAACTGTAAATGTAGCCTGGGAGCAAATAATCTTCTTGTGAATTGCTGAAGAATGGAGGAATTATAGGATGTCTTGTAGTACGGAAAATATAGTATATACAAGATATGACTACACTTTTTCAGCGGCGATGACGTGAAATAATCCTCTATTGTTGACTGGTTCACTGTGGATTACAATCCGAAAACGGGAAGGAAAAGGAAGAGGATGAACAAGAAAATTCCGTCAGACCTCTGGTCTCAACGTTATCCTTTAAAGGAATGGAATATCCTCTCTTTTTTTCTTTTTGCTTCCTCTGCAAATAAAAGAAGTATGACACGGACGTGTGTGTGAGCCAAGTGAACTTGCCTGTGGTGTCTTATTTATTATTATAGGTTTGTAGCTGAAGAATGAGAAAAAAGATGTCTTCTGTTGGAACCTCGCTTTCTCCCTCTGACGCTCTTTTCTCTCTCTGTTGCTTCCTGATTTGCTGTTTTTGTTGATTTGAATTGAACAAGTCTTTTCTTTCTTATTACAAAAGAATGTTGTCAATACATAATGTAAAAATATAGAGGGGAACAAGAGGGCAAACGGAAAATTGAAGGAAGTATAATGAAGGAAGCAGCAGATAAAGAAGTTTCTTTTTGTAAAAAGTAGAGGAGCAGCAGCAATACTACAAATGTGTGTGGCGCACAATGCTCTATATCTTGTTGAATGGTTTGTTTGGCAGACTAACTTGGTGTTGTTGAGGAGAAAGTGTGGCGCTCAAGCTGACTGGAGTAAAAGTTCTGGAGCGGAGTTGGTGAACGGACTGGAGTTTTATTCGGGAGACCACCAGCCCTTTATTGTAGGTACACACACACATACAGTGTATATATATGCTACACACACAACAAGTTTAGCGAAATGCTTTTAACACTTTATCTTCGGTTCTGCTTAGCCGCACACTTTTTTCCCTTTTCCTATTGCATTTTACTTACTGGAAAAGAGAAAATGTGCAAGCAAGTAAGTAAGTAACGTACTTCCATATTCCACAGTCCATTTGTAGCTTGTTTGTACATTTATATTCATATACCAATGTTATTTTACGTTGAAATATACTTGATGATGACTTGAGCCTGAAGCTTTTGCTTTCTCCTAACATTTTCTGCTATCTGCTTGAGATAAAAATTGGTGAAAGTGGGAAATCTACTACTAATATGTAGGTTGCATGAAATGTGACAATGACAATGTTTTGTAATAATATGATGTCACTTCTAGCCACATTCACATCCACCCAAGATAAAACCTTCGGAAGCAAGACATGGGTTCGTGTTCTGAATGCGACCTGTGAGAGATGAGACAAAGAAAAATAAAAGCACAGAATCCAACTCGTTTTTTGACAAAAGAGATTGGATTTTTGTAAACACCTTTTCTTCATCCGTCAAATTTAGAAAAACAGCGGTAGTACACCTCATACATCATTTTTTAATTCGAAGAAACGAAGCGAAGAATTGAATGCCTTTTGTATCGTGTGTGTCCTCAAACATTCAGTTCCATTATGCCAAAATCAAAGGTGGGATAAGCTGAGATTCGTTTTTTTCTATAATTTACAGTGAGTGGGTAGTGTTCCCATTCATTTGATTTCCGTTTTTGTTATGCTTTCTTATTTATAATGACAAATTACACAATCCATGACGCAATGTAATTTTCACATGTGTTTGAATTTGCAATTTTTTTGCGAATAAAAGAATTCTTTTGAATTATTTGTTGCATCCGAAAGTCACGAAACGAGGAGCAAAAACTGTGAATTAACCAGATTCCGGGAACGAGCAACATTTTCATAAACGAGAAACCAGTCGCAATTATTTTATTTGACATTTCATTTCTATCCAAAATATAATCATGGAACTGTCATCAAGATTTTAAAAGAGAGTACATCGGTATGCAGCTTTTTATTTTCGTATATGGAGAGGAATGTAAAAAGAATAACCAAAGGCAAAGCGAGCATATCAGAAAAAATCGGAATATTCCCCTCTCGCCCAGTTCCATTCATTAAACATACGTAAGAAGAACACGTATACCGCTGTAAAAAAATTATTACTTCAATTCAACTTTCCTTTGGTAGTTTTGACGTTGTTAGTTTCATATAATGAAGATGAACCACGATGAATTGTGGTTTTACCATACACCATAGCATAGCGCTGGTGGTATTTTCCCTCGTAGCATAAAAAAATTCCATGAATTCTGTAATGAAGTTCATAAAGTTCACACATTGCATAAACATGTGCATGTATCATCTGACACCAAAATACCTGTACTTATGTCTATACAAAATTGATGAAAAAAGAAGCTAGTAGGATAAAAAATGAGGTGAAATTCCATTTTTTTTGGATTCTGTGAAATGCGTGGGTGGGAGAGAGACAGTCCTTCAAACTACACACATGTATTTGCTTAAGTAAAAGTATGAACTTTCCTTATCGTTCAAAAATAGCTTCTGTATATAACTGTAAAAGTCTATTGGTTTTACTTTTTGTACTTCTGAAAGTAATGAGCTTATCCTGTGATTAGAAACTTGAAAATGGACAAATTTCATTTAGTCCAGTATTTGCTTTCTTCAAAGAGCAAAAAATAAATTTGGACCAAGCCAAAGGCAATTAATTTGCCGCGTTAGAACCAGTTTGGCATAAAAAATCGCATCAGTATAGAATTATGTACAGTTGGCAGAACACAACTTCTTGTTCGTCATCGTCATCCTCATCTGTATTGGTATGTTTATAAGAGATCAAAAAAGTTTACTGATTTGCTAAGTTTTCCGTAATGGTCTCCATTGTTGCTTTTTTACCCCGGGTGGGTGGCTTATTACCATTCAGTGCAGCTCATTAAAACGCAGACAAGCAAGATTGCCAATGTTCCTTTTCTATTTCTTTGGTAAATAGCGAAACTAGCAATCAGTCGATTTACCAACCCCCTCCTGCCTATAACTTCTTGCGTCCCACGCCAATTTACCTACTTGTTGTAGGATTCTCTTTAGAAAGGGGAGAACAATGTGAGCCTAAATGGTGCAGATTACGATGTGTATATGTTACAGGCAAAACGTACATATATTCAAGACTCTCGTCTATATATTACGTTACGTTTGTATATGAAAGCATCATCAGGTAGGTTAATGGTTAGTAGTCCTGATAATCTTTTTTTTTTGAATGGAGTTCCGTCTCTGTCTTTCTTCTTATTCTTCTTCAATCCCTCCAGTTTTCTCATTACTTCCTCCCATTTTCTTTGGTCAATGACAAAAACCGTAGGTCCGGCCGTAAGAAATGGAAGGTGGAAAAACCAATGAAGATAAAAACTAGTAACGGCGTTTGTAACTTGTCCGGAAATGAGTTGAGAATTTTTTTTTCATTTCTTGTCGTCAGCCTTGATTGCTTGCATTCATGAATCTCACAAAATGCATTTACTTTACTTTCTCTATCTAAAAATACCAAGTCCAGTCTGGGAAATATAAATTGGGTTCGGAGGGTATTATAGGTCTTAGTTCAATCATGAACTTTCTTGAATGCTGGATTCATGTCATGGAAAATCCGAGAAAAAATGTATGTATGCTTGATTACGACAAACCTTTAATACAACGATAGACAACTCCAAGTATAACGAGAATTAGAAGAACATGATTTTCTGACCTGCAAAATGAATAGCTAAAATAATTTTCACCAGATTAAATTATGACGTCAATTCTATTCTCAACTTAATTTATAATGATTTAAATTTTGACATATTTTTAGCTACTGCAAACTTTTCGAATCAATCCAAAAGTCTTTAAAATTCCCTCGATACGTACTCTTCATCGCAAATTGTTAGGTTAAGAATAGTTTAGCTTTGCATGCTCATAAATGAACAAGTGAAGTAAATGTTCTTTGTTTCAGCACCAAATTATTTTTTATCAAATATACGGATGACGTAGTACCTGCGAAAAAAACCGATTATTAATGTGTGATAAGACACGAATGCTACAGTTCCAGCGTAAGTGATACAAGCGTCAAATGACTTGCCTTATCTTTCTCTATGAAGTTGTTATTTTTGGAAACATCGAACGTGCTGAGGTCGAGTTTCCAGACTGTCTGTAAGAGATTTCCCCCTGGATTAACTGACATTTTGTTTTATTTGGAAGTGAGAGTTGAATGGAAACGTTTAAACACGCTTTATCTGTTTTGGCATTGGGTTGGTTGGATGTTGAAGAATTTAGAGGTACACAAGATATAGATAATGTTCGCCTTCTCTTGTTTTCTACTTTGCATAATTCACACTAAAAACTCGAAATGCCACAAGTTACAAAATAGTCAACCATGCCTGAAGACTCACGTGAATGTTCTTGGAAAATTTGTCAATATAACCTCATCCACTCCCACACGAAATTCAGTAAAAAGTTTTTGGCATAGAGCAGCTAATAAGATTTTACTAGGAACGCTCATGCTCATTCCAACGAACAGCAAATATATTTTTAGGTTGTGAAAAAGGTGTGCGATATGAAAAACCGTTGTGTTTAATACAATACTGTAATTTACCATTTTTTTATTTCTGCTCAGGGGTACTAGTGCTATCTCCCAGTAAAAACGATTACATATTCCTTCCTAGGTATGACATTATGAGTTTGACATTTGAGGTTCTGCAATGATGGAATAACGGCACACTATCCACTCCATAGTACGTTAACGTTGCTGACTTTTAAAACAAAGGAGAAATTGCAACACTTTCTGTCTCCAGACTCCACTCCACTTTTCACAACAATTTTGGTATGTCGACATTGGAATTTCAAAGGGAAAAAGATTTTTCCTTTATGAAAACTTATCCTCTCTTCTTCCAGTTACATTTTGCTGGAGTTGTACTTACTTTTTTTCATCTCAGAAAAAAATAGCGTTCCTGTTTCTCTTCCTTCCATGTATTTGCAACGACTCCTTTGGGACTATCATCATCATCTTCTCACTCTCTTCTCCGCTTCATCCCATTGTAGAGACACTCAAATTCGTAAATAATGTAAGTACTTACATATATAAAGAGTGCGATCATATACGGGAAATAAAATTGCAAAAAAAATCTTGCTGAGATGACCACAAGCATACAAATACAGAGACAGTTGAGGAAACGAAAAAAACATTTGTGCATATTATTGTAGTGAGTCAGTGACTATAATATAAAGATACTCTGACTCAAGTAGAATGTTGGGAAAGCAAACGTGCAACATAAATTTCTCCATAATAATTCTCCAGAGATCTGATACAAAACAATGAAGCTCTCTGCTCTGCGTCTCAAAAATGATATGAATTTACCTGAGTCATGTAGTAGGCATTAATGGCAACAACATAAGAATTGTTGTGAATGGATATACCTACACACACGACTTCAAAAAGCGAATTCGCATTAAAATCCAGTTTGTTTCTGTTCTGACTGCTTACTTCTGCTTTTCTGCGTTTTATATTTGCTTTTGGTTGGCAAAAGCATGGGGCGAAGAGTATCAAAGCTTCCATTCGGATACCAAAAGAAAAAAATGTTTCTACCTGTTGTATTCACAGTAAAATATTTATTTGTTTCATACATGAGCTTGTGTCTTTTTGATGTAAGATTATGACTGTGTAAAAGAAAAAAGATTCCAGATTATAATCTACCTTTCTTCTTTGGAGACTTGGAGAATATAGTAGCAGGCCTTTCGCATTTGTCCTTGTTTTCACTTGTCGCGTTAGTTCTGCATTAACGCATTTTCTCTGTAATAGAATTTCAAGAAAAGACTAGCGAAACCGTCTGTATGGCTTTATTGTTTCAATTGCGCTTTGTGAATTCGCTTCCTACGTCCATTATTTCTGGAATCCAAAATCTGGTTGGACGCACTCGCAATTTCTAGGTAGTAAATTTTAAACCAAAATCCGTTTGATATTAACTATAGTTGGATAAACTGGAAGTAAGACTGAAGAATAAATCATGGAAATACACAGGTGTAAGTTATGTGAACAGGCTGGGAGTTCCCTTTGTTTGATGAAATATGCTATCAAAATACACCAAAATTCAACTCTTGATTCAAAGAATAGCATGAATAGAATTACAGAGCGTGCACGTTGCACATGCACGCTCCGTAAAATGTACGGATACGTCCTAAGTTACCCCGTTTCACCAAATCTGACGTGAATTCATACGAACTTTAATCTAAAATACTTTGTTATATCGTTATATGCTGATGTATCCAACTTGTGCGTATATCAATCATCATTCTCATCAAATTTAGTTTATTGTAGTCAGTAGTCAGGCTCATTTTTCGCATTATTTTTAGTATGTGGTAATCTTCGGATTCTATTTTCTATATCACCATTTCCATCATCACCCTAACATATAATATCCATCAACTTCTAGTTCTCTCCTAGCTTTGCTTTTTGACAGCATGAAAAATATCCTCGAATTTGTACCATTTAAGTCAACTTAAACCAAACATAAACTAATATTAAATAGGATGCCAGCAAAAAGAACAAGGAGAGCCAACGGATTTGTTGGAAGCGTCTATATTGAAAAGCAACAGTGGTGTGGTTTTGGTGAGTGTGTCGTGGAAGAGAATTTAATAACTGCACATCACGAAACCGAAAATCATGCGTGGATAAAGAAAACGTAACACGGGAAAGCCAATTCTGACTGCAATATATTTCCTTCGCTGCAAACATTTTATGGGTCATTGTCTTCAATACATTTGGCTTCATCTTCAATCCGATCTCAGCTTACTTCCGTAAAGTAATATTATTATTAGAATCAGATCCTCACCGACAACCAAAAGCGACGCACCTTTTTGTACGTAGGAAATGTAGGTTACATAAAAATCAATACAAAAATTGATTTACGTTGATGAAAGCGACAAGCCCATTTAATCCTTGACATGTGATGATGCACTATATATATATGAGCTCCTTTCCTATGAATCCTACGCTACGCAGCCAACACACCAATCTTTCACTATAATTTACGATTACGATTTACGGGGACGACTGCTGCTGGTCTATGACCCGGGTTGGATTGGAGATCACAGTAATTTTCCTACAAGTTGCAGTAAGTAATTATACTGATTTTTTCGTTTATACTGCTGCTGCTGTTCTACCAATGATATACTTATGAGGAAAGTGCGTATGCAGTAGGGTGCCCCCAAATCATCCACTTATCGTATCGTACATATGACATTGACGTACGAGCGCTTGCATTTACCTCCTTTTCGTTTATAGCTAATGCTAAACATTAGTATAATTACATTTAAGGGGATACAACCATCTGAACCGTCGAAAATTGATAAAAAAAATGTGTGTTCAACACAGTATTGAGTTGTGCCATGAAATGAAGTAATGGGAAGGTCACCGCTCATAAAAAGTAGCTCAGGAGTTGTCCTTTTCCTTTCGCTTTCCAATTTGAAACACATACGATGATATTGTTACATATGTACAAAGATATGATGGAAAATGAACTAACCAACAACCAACCAACCTTCAATACAAAGTACTACACAAAGCTTTGTGGGACTTACTCCCTATTTATGTACGTACACGACATCATTTGCTACACGTGATAAATATATTTCTTTAATTGCTCGTAAAAACGGAGTCAAATAGCCAAACTCGCATATTTCATGCTCTAGCAAGCCATTAACGTCTCCAATATGTGGATCTGGTGACAAAAGATCCTTTTCCTGAAAAACATTTATATTTATTTTTCTTCTCTCGTTTTCTTCGTCCACTATTGCTATATACAAAATACAATCACAACCAGACCACATCACAACCCACAGCTGTGTAATTCGAGCAGTGGTTTGGTTTGGTTGGTAAGCAGTAAAGTAAATGGCATGGCATGGCATAGTTTTCTCAAGTAAAAAGTTAACCATGCTAATCCATAAAGCATAAACATTATGATGAGAAATGACTGGCGAGGGGATGCGTTGGACTCTTGGGTCCTATTAACACAACCCCTCGCTCAACACCAAGACTAACAAACCCTTAAAAACTTTTAGCTTAGCTAAACGAAACACTTTCAGCCCTCTTTCTCGTAAAAATAACGAGAGAGAGAGAGACCAAAGATGAAAAGAGAAGTTTAAAAAACGAGCATTAAGGATTACATCATGAAAAAATCTTAAGAAGTCTTCCATGATCACATCACATAACATTCGTACTTACATACGAACCACTAGATGTTTTTCTCTTGTTGATTGAGATTATTATTGTGAATAATAATTTTAACCTTTTCCTTTTTCCAGCATCTTGAATCTTGTCCGTTTCTGACTTCAGCGTTCCCAGATTAGTCTTTATGATCAGAGGTGAAAATTGAATCAAATAAAAGGAGTAGAGAGGTTTGTGCTTGACCTGATTATCACAAGTTTGGATACATAGTGGCGAATTTCCCATTAAATTAAATCACCTTTTTATTACACTTTTCCTACCTTTCCCTCACCATGTTTATCAATGCATTACATAAAATAATAAAAATGCCAGCGGGAGGGACATGACAGAGGAGAGCAGAGTTGAGAGTGGACCAGATGTCCACAGCCATTAAAATGCCTCAATGTCATCGGGCTAAATACATTGTCGTACACACATATAAATTTTTTGATTCTCGTAATCCCACGATAAAGTAAACCTCTCATTAATCAAGAGATATTTTTTTAAATGGCGACAGTTAATGAGGTCATAATCAGAAGCTTTTCTTTGCGTATGTATCTCCCTATATATTTTGTATTGTCCGAAGCCTTCTTCTTCCCGTTTCGTCAAAGTCACATCATAAATGCGGAGAAACGGCTGAGATTTAAAATTGTTCATGTTTCAATGCGACATGCATGAAACATGAAACACCATTGAATGAAAAACAGGAAGGATAAAGCTAGCAGTTCAAAGGCTACACTTGTAAGGCTCGTTGTGTATATGCATTTTGTGTTTGGTAGCCTGCCTAAATATCTCATTAATGATCAAAGACGCATCAAAAGGCAGAAAGCCGCTTTTGCTCTCGTCATGCACAAATATATATTCTCTCATCTCTCACTTTTCGACCTTTTTTCCAAAAAAAAATATAAATGTGAATGTTTTCAAATTTGGATGCACTCATTCACAAAAATACATTTATTATTTGTAATATGAACTTTCATTTCTCATCATCATAAGTCACTCCAGAAATTGGTTTCCGTTTAGTAAATAATAATAATGTACTTAGCACCACTCCATAGAAAAAAATGAAGGAGAGAATCATTTTTCTTGTCCAATTTATACATATTTTTCTTCTCCTGCTCGTTCCTTCTCATTGTGTTTATTATTACAAATCAATGAAGTGTATCGATGAATGAGCATTATTAGCTTGACTTATTTCTCGCCTTTGCCTTTCAAAAAAAGGAACTATTATCAAGTGTGGATGATCTCGAACCAATTTTCTCTAGCGTTCTATCCTATATCCTCCTGACTCTTTGACTGGATGAGAGTATGACTATTTGCCATTGCTATTGCACATACCTAAAATAATAATAATGAACACAGTTTTACGTTCATTCATTGAGAAATTTTCAGCTGCTTCCTCGTCTTAGTTTATGTATGTATGTATATTCACGACAGAATATTGATTGAGTGAACCATTGACTGCGAGTTGACTGAATAATTTCTCGAGTTTCACAAAAGAACCTCAAGAGACTCACTTCATGCTCTTCTTCAAGACGCGACCAAGGAGGCCGACGAGTTAACAATGAATAATGACCAATATCAAGCATAATATATTGATCATAATAGGGCAGCTGTATAGTAGCTGAAGCTGCCAAACGAAAAATTTGACTTGAACCCAAAAGTTTTGCTACTAGAAATCTATCTAGTAAAGATTAGAGAATGCTCATTCGTTCGTACTTTTCTGCATATAAGTCATGGAGTGAAGAAGGAAAAAGTTTCATTGTTTGGATTGCACTTTTGAATACATATATATCTCATCTCGTTTTGATTATTGTTGGCTGGAAAAATAATTTTTTTCTTTCTTTTTCTCTCTCTCTCTCTTTCTTCCATTCTTTGATTGACTAACAACAATTCGTAACAATGAGTCAAAAGTGAAGAACGATTTGGAAGCTATTTGTCCTGTTTTTAAATGACCCTTTTATGAGGTCCTTAGAGGGTCAATCATGTCCAATATGCTTGGTTCATACAACACCCACGTTCACTTTATTTCATCCATTGAACCGATTTACGAGAGAAAAAAAGACCTTCGTGACTCTATACGAATCAAGACCATCAAACATCACCATCCTTCGAAATTTTCATGAAATACGAGAGAGAAACATAATGAAAGAAGCAAGCAAAGTTTTTGTTAAAAGAGCAAAAAGTCCTTTGAAAAAATGTGGTGGCAAATATAGCTCCCCAGGAGTGAACTACTGCTCTCTCAGTGTCAATATGGAACAATGACACTATATCGAGTTAGGGAAAAGGAGGATATGAAAATAAAGTAGAAAAAAGCGTTTAGGAAACGACTCTGTAAGTCAAGCCTCGTTTGAGCTAATAACTCGGATAGAATACGTACGTACATAAGAGGGACGAGAACAAACAAAAATGTAACAAAGATCAAATCTCTACTCTCTGTACTACGGACGTTCTCTTTGGAGTCTAAACTTTTTTTGAGTGTATTTCAAACACGAAAATTGCTCTTGTAATGTTTCTTCGTTTTCATAAGAAGAAGGTCCCCAAACTGATGATGGTGATGATGATATGAATATGACGACAAAAAAGAGCAATACGTAACGAGTCAACTGGAGTAAAGTGAGAAATATGCATTTTGTTCATCAAAAAATAAATTGTGAGCAAAGTGCTAGGAGCAAGAGCTCGTCACAAAGAGAGTGAGAAAGAGAAAAAAAGCACACAAGAAAAGAACAGAAGGGACCCTTGAGAGCTGGAGAAATGGATGAATGCAGAAAGTACGAGGCCGAGACACCGAGACGAGGAAAAATAAAAAAACTAGAATGAAAAAAACTGTGCCTTCACTTCTGACGAAGTGGCATATTAGCTTGAGTAGTAAAATAAGTCAACAGAAATAAAGTGTTCCTCTCTCTTTACGAGCTCTGGTATCATAATAATTTGGTGATATGGGATGGTGGTGTGCTTGGTACGTATGCTTCATGCATCTCTGGTTTCAACCTCTTTGTCAAACCGAGAACTCCACATATTTTTGTCATTCTGTGTGTCAGCCTATACATTCATAACACGAGTAATTGACGCTAGAAAAAAGACCAAGTTTAGGATGAAGGATGTTGAGGTCAGAGATCATGATTGTAGAGAGTTGTTCAACTTGGAAGAGGATTTGTAAATAGGTTGGCTTTGGCTAACCTTAAGGGGCATTGCATAGTGTGTTGTTACGTAATGCATACTGCACACACACCCAAATTCTAAAAACATGAAGAGAGACAATGTGACATCAAACTTCATCCCATGTAATACATGTTCGGCACATAGCAAAACAAGGGAGAATTAGAATATTGCATAGATTGGTTGAAGCAGAAGTCTCCCAGGCTTTCAAAAGGTTATTCCAATTATCGAATTTGGTTCACTTTTTTATGATAACATGCTAAAACCAAAAGTATTTTTTTGTTCTCCCTGCTGACGTTTGGAAGCAAATCAACCATGCAACCATCCTACGCAAAAGGGTTTCGTTTCAAACATCTTAATTCGAACTTATGCACCTCCTGCTTCTGTTTTCCCATGAAAGCACAGAGAGATTTGGTTACAAAGGAAAATGTCGAATATCTTATCTCCACTTAATTAACCTCATTATTGGTATGCCATAAACGATTTTTATAAGAAACCCTCCCAATCGTCACAGCTTTTATAACGAGAAGCTGTTTCAAGCTTGCTACTCTGGCGAAGCCAAGATGAAGATGAAACCTGCTTGTCGTAGTTTTATTATCTAATTCTTATACTGATCCTCGACTCATCACATCATCAGCATCAGCATCATCACTATATACTGACTTTTATTGCCCTCATTCATCCTCATCATCAACTTGGGATTTGGTCACACTCCAAACGTCTCCAGAATTGAAAAACAACCAAATAGCATGTCATCATCGAGTCATATAATACGTAATTGCCCTCATTTAAGATTTTTCGTTCTCACGCTCGGTTTCAGTCAACTTGTAAATACACAAACAGAAGAATGGCCACAATAGAATAATATACAATCTACGTCTCAAGTTTCCAAACATTAGGAGGCATTGACACTGGCTGATTGACATGTTAAAAATATATACTTATCTCATTGGTTTCATTATGCTTCGCTGGATCACTCAAACTCTTTTTTCATTAATTGAGAGAGAAGAATCATCTAGTATTTCAAAACCCAGCATTTGTTTGCACCTATAGTCAACTCATATTAAAAGTATTTCTTTAAGTTTTATAACAACGTATTAAATAAGCAAAATGAATCGCTTTGCCCCATTTACGCATTATTCGCTTCATTTAATTTATAACAGAAGCTTTTTCATGATTATAAGACATGGAAAAAAGTATTACCTCCTTCTTAAATGTAATTCAAGCAGGAAAGTATCGGCATGAACTCTAAGATTTGGGAATTGAAGCATCGATTTTATATCATTGTCATTTGATAAATGCATCAGAGAGCCATGTCATTGCAAGCTGAGCGAGTGAGATCTATAAGCACTCAATCGCACCAAGACTAAACCAAAAAAGGAGTAAGCAATAAAAGGGATAATGTACGTGTTCTTTGTGGTATTATAACTACTGATATATAAAAATTACTTGAGAATCTATCTAGCTACAAGATATTTTGGCATGAATGAAGAGGCTCCCTTTATATAAATATATTTTTTGATCAGAACAATGATGATCATCCTCTGGTAATCCCTACACTTCTACTTTTCTTCAGGAACATAGGTTACCCTCTGTACTCAAGAGAATGGGAAGAAACCAGTGAAGAGAAACTCGTGTAATCCTCTCTCTCCTTTCTTTAGCCCTGGTGCTCTGGATCTGAAAAGTATGTAAATCATCAGCCAAAAAACGTGAAGTGTGTGTTGTATTTGATATATGTGAAAATGTGCAATAATCCTTTTCAATAGTGGTGTGGTGTGGTGATGCTGCTGATATGATATAGTAGAATAGAATCCTTTTTCTTCGCGTGATATGAGCTTATGCATACATTTAATCTGTCTTGACCGAAAAAAATCCTTATGCAACAAAAGTAAATAGTGGCTGGCTAAAATGATGCATAGATTGGAGCAGCCTGTTGCTGGTCTGGTTTTTATTACAGACAGAAGAAGAAGAAGGTCCAAGACGAAAATCTGGGAGATGATCGTAGGCTTTACACTTACACTCACCATAAGAACACATATTATATGATTACTATATATGTATGATCATGTGCAACATACATCGAGAGAAATCCTTACGGGTGGATAAACATAATAAAAAGTGAGCCTTCCTTTTTTCATCTCCACTGGCAATATATAGGAACAAGTAGCTGAAGCCAGCAGCAGCATACAGCATACATATATCAGCATCAGCGGTAGACCGTAATCTTTAAAGGCAAGTAAATAGGAGTAACAGCATTAGCTTCGGCAAGCAATTTAGATTACACAAGCAAGACAAGGCAAAAGTAAAGGTTCGCCCTTCTTTCTCAACTCATCTCTATCGGGTTTGGTTTGTTCCTTTTTCATTCTCTTTAAAAAGTAAGGAAGTGCGCCTAGTCCCAATCCCAAAGGTCCATTGGATTTTGGAATACATATATAAAAGTTTATACGTATGTAACCAGCTTACATCCATAAACATGTATCCATCCGTGTATCTATGTACATAGGATGAAAGATCTTATATCACTCAAGTTGTCTTTAGGTACCTGACAAACAAAAACGAAATGCAAACGCTCAGGGCAATAAAAACAGAAGCAGCCAAGAGCGTTGGTGAGTCCTGTCATGTGAAATGTATCTTACTGGACTGGATGATGAGGAGCCTTCCTTCATAAACTTTTACTTCTTGTCGTGTGGATACCTTACTACTGATTCTGATTTCAATGCATATCTAAGCAATTGTTGTATGTACATACACAGGCTCAGGTTTGGCCATTTAGTAGGCAGGCGACTACTGTCGTGGTCCCGTCCCACGTATGATGTAGAGGTACATATAATGCATGCATTTGCTCACAACCGAACCTTTGCATGTGGTCATTAAGGGGAAAAATCTTGCCTTGGTATTATTATTCAAACGATATCTCGGTACCTCAAGTGCTTTGATGGAACACATTGGGTTTGGGTCCTTCATTACTTGAGCTGGTCTTCTGGCTGATTTTTCTTCTCAAAATTCCAATCATGAATGAACCAACCGCTCAGTCTTGATCTCGTGGCTCGACTGTCGTGATCAACTGGAAAAAGTACACAAGCTCACGCTCCTACGTATTCTTCTTAAAACTGATCTGATCAAGTAGCATTATTATTGAGGAAGGGAAAAAAGGGAACCCAGAAAATAAGATTGTATCTCATCTGATTAGCAAGAACTTGCTCCCTGTTTCCCCATAAATTTTCTCTTCGTTTTTCCTCTTGTGTGTTGATAAATATTTGCTGTAGTGAAGCAATAACATGATCATCAAAGTACAAGTAAAGTGCTGTTGTTGAGCAATCATAGTTGTAGAAAGGCCTTATCATCATCTCATCGTCTTATCTCCGTATAAATAAGGCAGTCTTCCGAAACGGGCCAATATTTACACGATCGATACATACGATACCATCTCATCTGATTAGCTCACTTTGGAGTTTTAGATGGGATCGGATGGAAAAGCAATAATACATAAACTTTTTAACATGCTCATGTGAATAAATGGACCTACAGTACAGTACACTGTCTGTGTGTATATTTCTTATTTACACTTGATATCGATTCCGTTTTTCTCAACCGTAAAAAAAGTGATTTCTCAAGTGCCTGCTCAACCTAAACAAAGTATCTACATTATAATAACATATAATATCCTTTCATCCTCGTTGTCGATCTCTTCGTTTATCTAAATAAAACTCAAAGTGAAAGCAATAACTCAGAGAGACGAACTTGTGAAAAAAAGTTTTGTATTTTCGTTGAGCATAGGAAAATCTACCTGCGTTTGTTATATGTTAAAGCGTGCGTCACACACGTGCGTATGAAGTGTGAAATACATTATTATTTTTGTTTCGATTGAATAAAGACTCCACCTTATCCGAATCAAGAGAGCGTTGTTCCATATCGCACACCACACCACATTCTCGTAGCAAAATATAACTCTCAATTTCCTGATTGTGAGCTACCGTGAGTATTATGACTGCGACAAGTGGAACAGGTGGAAAGATGAAGGAGTCCAACTCAGCAGTATCAAAGTCTGGAGGAGCAGCTGCTCCAGCTCCTCCAGCAGCAGCTTTGGATAAAAAGGAAGCCAAAAAGCTTCGCTCATATGAGAGCAGAAAGGTAATTAAAAACGAGAGTCAGGTGCCGGACTCATATGTACTATGCTTGCATTTGTGTGGGTGCTTTCACAACATTAATGATCTCTAAAAGTCTAAAGCTTTGAAAATATACTTGATCATGCCATGCTTTTCCTCTCTCTTTCTCTCTCTAAATTGTCAATAATTATTAGCACCATAAACTCAAGAAAAGCAAAAATTAACATTTTGAAAGCTCTCCTTTCTCATAACACTTAACTTTGGTCTTGTGTAAATCTTTATCTTTATGAGCTAAAGCGGCACTTTCTTCCCACATACATACTCGTATTGGCTTTGAATGGGATGGGATAGGACGAGAGTTCGCCGCCCTGCGTGTGTCTTAATTAAGACTTAATGTAAGAGTGGGCATCAGGCAGAAAATTATGCCGTTGTAGGGAGTATGTATGGTATACCGTTGCTCTCTTGACTTGATGATCGGGATCATGATGACTAGAGCCAGAGCAGACGCTTTTCTATTAGATTTTATTTTTGAAGGGTAGCTCTTCGTTTTTTAAGCTTAGACTTGTAACCGTGAACCTGTAGATAAAATCCTGAAACAATTCCAGTAATGAGTCAAAGATGTGAACTCATTATCATTAAAATACAGTAGCAAGAGCAGATTGCATGATTTTCTAAAAAAAATGTGAGCTCCCTCACAACAATTACCGCTCTGTTGAAGCAGGTAAATAAGCCTTAAGGGATTCGACTTATTTCCAGACTCAAAAAATTTAAAACCCTTTGGGTATCGGTCTGTACTGTTATGCAACGGCGTGAAATGAAATGGTAAACTGGAGCAGTACACGAGAAAGACTCATTTAGCTCTGAGATGATGATGATTGCTCCTCATCCTCATCCACAAGAGAAAAGTACATTTAATTGCTTCGCTTTAAAGAATCGATCAAAAATATCAATTTTTCATGCAAGATCATTTTCCACACTTGATAATAGCGGTATTTAGTTGAGAGCTCACTTTCTGCTGTCTTAATAACTGTAAACCGGCTCATTTCCATCGCCCACACAAATCAAAGGCTTTAAAAAAATATGCTTTTCCAACTTCAATCTTGTACTTTTTTACGCTTCAACGCTGGAAAAAATGGGGACGATGAAGATGAGCGAGAGCTTACAAAATATAGTATTGTGCATATATCGTTATTTATTACTGTGGATGATAATGATGCTCATTATTGTTATTATTTCATTGCTCAACAGATACGGAAGCCGCTTATGGAGAAGCGACGACGTGCTCGAATCAATCAAAGCTTAAATGAACTCAAGAGGATTTTGCTGGAAGCTAACGGCCCAGCTTCTACTGCTGCTCGCAAAGAGGTAAAAATCATTTCTCATACTTTTTTGTCTCAAAAACTTTTTTTTTTCAAATGCTACTTTACTGTTGTTGTCTATATTTCTTTTGTTCATCATTTACACATCAATAGCCTTAAGCTCCCTCACTTTACTCCACTCACTAACTCCGACACACATCACCTCATTTATTCTAATAGGATTAAATTCTTGAATATTATTATCAGTCAGATGTTTCAATATGTTTTTCTCCGTTGATAAAAAAACAAAAAAAAATCAAAGTACAGTAGCAAAGCAACATCAGTAGCAAAAATGCCGTGGGATAAGTTGTAAAAACTGGAAAAAAAGAAACAGTAGCAGCTTCTGTACTTAAATAAAGTTGAGCATCATCATATCATAATATCACATCACATCGCATTAGTAGCCAGCAGGGCATTTGCATGAAAAAGCATTAATGGAATGAGATCGCTTAATTACACTTTTATATCAGGATCATCATTTCACTTACAACTTGAATCATCATCATCATCATAATCTCCATTCTCTTGGAGCGTCATCATCCTCATCAATTTCAAAGTTGAAATCTTAACTTGCAAGAGGAACGATGACCATTTAATATCAGTCAGGCGAAAGAAAGCTTTTTCCAGGCGAAGAGCATCTATAAATAGTACCGAAGGCTGATTAAAGTCTTGAAAGTGTAGCGCTGTGAGAGAAGGATCATATCAGTTTCATCATCATCATCATTTTATTCCATGCAGTTTTTGTCAGAACTGGTCATGGATGATGATGAAATGATGATGAGGAGGACTGCATGCATATATAGCACCTGTCGAATTCTCTCCCTTTTTTATTGATAAGAATACATACCTACCTGCTTTCCATTTCTTCTCATTTTGATGTTTTATAAGTACAAGTTGGTCTTGTATGATTAAATTAAATTTTTATATTTTGAGTTGTTTCCACACAACTTGAGTTTGATATCCAGCCTGACTTGTCTTCTCTTCTTGTCTTGTCTTTGACGGATAGGTTTTTTTTATTACAATTTGTAATGATTGCTTGTATTTTGTATAGTTATTTAGCATATGTGATATCATGTCAACTACTTTTCCAGTTCTCAACCGACCTATCTCACTTTTTCTTGCTCATTTATCGACTTTTCCTACTGAGAATTTTCTTGAGCCTTTTGCTTTTGGTTTGCATAACCAAACCACTTACGACTTTTATGGCTTTGCATCTCATATAAAACTCGGCATGATTTGGAATTTGGATATAGGATCATTTTCTTACTGTGATGATCTCGTTACATAATATTCAAAAGTTTGGGGAAGACACGCATATGTGAGATTTAATTACGGCTTGTAGCAGCCCTGCACACACAAACAGGAGCAAACACTCTTGTAGCTGTAGTCATCCGTGGTGGTTTTTTATTTGACCCAGTTTTCTGAAAATTGTTTTTGACTTTTAGTAGATTTCATTTCATTAGAATGCATGCATAATTTTTTGGGATAAGGTGAAGAGTATTGATGTAGTTTATAGGGTATATATAAGAATAGCAATGATTATTACTCTCATTTTCTTATATCCAATCCAATCCAGCATATAATTGGGATTAGGTTGATGGTTGATTAGAGAAACATATTTTTGACCCGTGTTACACATTTACCAATTTCCCACCTTATTTCCAAATCCCACTTTTCTTTCTTCGTCTTGTCTTTGATTATGATAATTATTCCGATTTCATTTTTGACTTTGATTCAGGTTGAATAACAAGATTTTTCTTTTTATTCTTTGTGTAATTTAGGGCTCTCGACCAGCCAAGTTGGAAAAAGCTGACATTTTAGAACTGACCGTTAGGCATCTTCTCAGCCTTAAGCCATCCAAAAGTATCAGTAGCAAACCTACTACTTCTACTCCCGAAGAATTGAAAGGTGCCACAGGGGATGCCACTGAAAGGAATCACTCTTCTCCAACCACAACAACTTCGGATGAAATGATGATGATGGAGGATGGAGGGAGGAACAGTAGCCCCGCTCCCGGCAACAAGCCATGTCATGTAAAGGTGTCATCATCAACATCCATCGTGTCAGATTCAGATGACGAGTCCAACTCATCTTCCTCATCATCATCAACATCCACACAGGATCTCAGCCTTCAAAACCAAAGCAAAACGCGCTCCTTCCACCATCATCATCACCAAAACGTGCCAAATTGTTGTGGTCACAAGGAAGGGAGCAATAATGATGAGGAGTTGAGTGTGTCTACCGGAGAGACACCTTTTATTAATGGATTCAGCGAATGTCTTCGTTTGGTCCGATCCTCTTTGAAAGCTCGTGTAAGTCCTCATAAACATCAGCAACAGCAAATAGTAGCCCAAGCTCAAACTCCAAGTAATTTGGAAGAGACACTTGAGTCCTACTTGAGTGAGTTGCAGCAACTCCAACAACAACATAATAATAATACCAGGAGTAGCACGTCTCCCTCCTCAAAATCTTATTATGGAGGTGCTCACACTGGTGGAAAGTGTATTGAGTATTCACCTCAACACTCTCCCGCAGAAAGTACCAGCAGTAGCGCTGATGATTTGCACATGACTTTGGCAATCGAGGAAGGTGACGCTTCTCCATTGATGTTGATGAAGGCAGCTCACAAATATCATCATCATCAGCGCCATCATGTAAATAACTTTGCTGATCCACCAGTAAAAGCTGCTGCCTCAGCTTCATCTCCTGTATTGATCTCCTCCTCGTCAAATTCACCCAAAGCACAATATTTTAATCACAATCAGCCCCAATCACAATTCGGTTCTCAACAAGCGACTGCTACATCAACGTCGTCAATGGCTCGCGTGAAGGGAGCCCATCATCAAAATAAGTTTTTCATCCCTACTCGATTACCTTCTGGAGAGGTAGCTTTTGTTTTGAAATCTGAGATGATGAAAAACAATAGCAATAATAATAGTTTGGGAGGTGAGAGATATTACACGGAGAATGGTGGTGGTGAGGGTCCTTATGACCACTTTGATGAGTATCATTTCTCCCATCAACATCAACAACTTCAGTCGCATTATGGCTCCCCGTCTCAGTTTCACCATCAACAACAACAACAGCAGCATCATCATCATCATCAGTATAATCATTATGCTCATCAACAGCTCCTGTCTTCTCCGGGGAGCAGTGTCAAAAGCGAAACTCATTCTCCACATCACTCCAGATTTTTCGACATTGACAACTCCAACGTGTGGAGGCCTTGGTAGATTTAGTAACTAACTCATCATGATGCATGATGATATGATACCATATCATCATATATCACGGCTGCTACTGCACTTTGATTTGCCTTGTGAAGATTTCGCCACAGGCTCATATTACAGGCTTTACTTATTTTTAGAAGTTAAGGTGTAAAATGTAGAAATCCTAAGAACTTCCTAAGATCTTGTGTAACTCTTACGTATTTTCGTATATCATAGATTTTATATGTGTAAGAAAGTTATACATAGCTGTGAAAACTCTTTATCGATCTTCAACTTCAAACAAACGTATCAGTGTAAATAATAGTTTGTAAATGAATCATGCACTTTTGCTTTACATTATAAAATATTTATATTTATTCTCTCAAACATTGCAATGTACAACGAATCCATGCATTTATCTTCGTAAATTAGAGAAATATATGTCTTTATAGTAGAAATGAAAATGTAGTTTTGTATGCATGTATGTGTTTACTGCATAATAATATTAATATCATTTTCTTTTGATCTTCTCCACTATAAAAAAAACTCATCCGAATCTCTAGCGCCTGTGATATCTCGACAAATATGCAATTTTTATTAGTAATTTGTAAGTAGTGAGTAGTAAACTTTATGTATAGATAACTTAAGCTCGTGTGAATACTAATGGAATGAATAATAATAATAACATGAACATTTCATGAACAAATCGTCGATATAAATGAGATAAAACATTTATGGGGCAATGTGAATAGGTACTTTGTACCCATCTTAAAACCTTATGTGTTGTATACTGTAATCATTGTAATATACTGTGATTATGAATGCTGTTGACAATTTAAGCTGAACCGTAATAAATCCGTCCTTAAGTATCCATTCCACACTCAAATAACTTGACTTTTTGTATTTTACGATGATTTTTATTTCCTCCAGCCTTCCATATGTCATACAGCATCATAGTATCATCAGCATTTTATGTTATTTGGGCACGTTCAACGTTTTCCAAATTTATGTAAACTCAATGTTCACTTAGGATCCAAACGCCTCTTAATTACTGGGGAAAAGTAGAACATTTGAACAGAAAATGCATCACATCACATCAATAAAAGCCAAACCGATGCATTTTGGAATTTGGGAATGTCTCTTAATTAAAAGTGATGACTGACTAAATACCACACTCACTATCATTCAAACCCTCTCAAAAGATTTTCATCAGGTTACCCTCATTTTTCACAACAAATTCCTTCCAAATGTTCCAACATAAAATCAGCGGCTGCTGAAGCTGATGGTAGGCATCAAGGCATCTACTATAGCATAGCACAGTTGTACATATTCAGAGCAATTTATGTATATAATGAGTGCGGTCACAGAAAAGGGCACAGAGAAAGAAAAAAACAGTACGGATGAAATTTGAGATTCCCTAACAAAAATTTCAAAAAACATTCTCTTAATTCCTATCATTATTCCTAAAAAAACGCGCACAATAGACCCCAGAGGAGATGAAGGATACAAAGGGTATAACAGACACACACAGGTCTAATAATGACGTAAAACTGGTGGAAGAGGAAAAAGAGTTGGGAATATAAAATCATCGGTAAATTCCAGAAGCTCTCTTACTCTCCTCATCTCGTCATCATTACATCACCAGGCTGTACAAAGTCGGTCGGTCTTGTTCTTCAAGTGATGTGATGTGATGATGATGATCTCAGAGAAATCTGTGGGTAATCAATACCTGCGTGTTTACTAGGTCGCTTTGCGATGATGATGATGATGATGCACACAGTACAGATAGTATAGAATCTAGTGAGCCCTTATCTTTTGTGTGGTTTCCCTCAATAAGTTCCTAATGGCCACTATCAAAACATTCAAGACAAGGAGCAACACAACTGTTTAAAATTCCAAAAACGTCTTCACTCCAAAATCCAATCCATCCAGCCAAAAAAGAGTTCTTACTTACACAGAAACAGAATAAACTGCTACTGTGATTTTTTTCTCAGGTTGGATGGATGGATATAAGCTAAGCTGGAGGCAAAAATAATGATTTTGGTAGTACACGTTTTTGGTTTGGCATAAAAATGTAAAAGGATCCCTTACCTACATTAAGCTGGTCATTATAAACTCTCTGCTGAACAAGAGAGGAGTAGTTGAAGACATGAGGTTAATAGCCCTTTGACCGCACGCTACGTTTATAAAAATTGGAACTGATTTGAGAGAGAGAAAAAAAGATGAATTCTCAATTTTCACTCATTTTCATCTATCCACCAATTTCTTATTCTTGACCCGTTACTCCACTCATTTATTTGAAAGGTTCTACGTGAGTTAGGCAAAGTTAAACTCAAAATATGGAAAAATCTTTAAAGATAACTGCCATGGCATGATGTAGAAGCTATTAGAAAAAAGGGTTATTATAGAAAATCACTGTTTGGGGTTAGATGCGACTACTGGTTGAATGATGAAAATAACCCAATTCAATACGATATCAGCACATAATGATGATGATAATGGTGAAGATAATTCTCAATCAGACATGCATTATAATAAGTAGTACAAAGGAGAAGAATACAAATGTGGAAATCAAAAAAATGATTCTTTTTCTTTGACACTCCACATCACTCATCCAAGTCAAGTCAATCCACGACCTATCTATTGGATCGGATCTTTGACCTGCATTCATTCAATACACTGGAATGAAAGAAAGGAATTGAAGTCAATATAAAACTGGAATAATATATATATATGTGATATGATCTGCTGATATTGGTAACAATGTGCGATCAGGAAAGTTGAGAGTATAGAATTGTATTACTATTGAGAACTGGTTTCAATTACTCCAATTACCGCAGTTTATTACTGCATTTAGTGGAAAGTTAAGGGTCAATAAATGAGTGGTTGGAAAAAGATAAGGGAGGGCTAATGGGGATTTAGACGTACGTAACGGGCATTAAAGTTTACGTGAGCAAGAATTAAAAAAAGTTTTTGTATGGTTTTGATAAGCGTTTTATGGTATAGACATCGCACGTAGGTGTTCAGATAGTTTTTCACTTGAAATCGAATAACGCAAAATGCAACAAAAATACGAAACCGAAGCAATTCGATAATATAATTGTTTTATGAGAAAATTGCATTTAAGTTCGCCATACGTTTCTCAATCTTGAGCTTTATTGAATTCGTCCTTTTCTGTAATTAAATTTACAGGTAATATTGTTGGATCAGGTTGAGTTACGGAGAAGTCAACACGGATGCAAGGTGTTACGTTAAAGTGGGTTAGCGCTAACTTTTTCCGCTTCTTCTCTTCTCAAAAATTAACTTTTATTGAGCCATATCGTATATCAATTATTTTTGTAATTTCTTGAAGATGCCGTTTCAAGATTAGTTGAGTTAGCGATGAGTTTATCTTTTGTTCCCACTTGTTTCAACTCCAAATATGAAAAGGGTTTAGATGCCGAAGATTGTCTTTGATGAGTTGGAATGGAATCATGGGTCGTCTCCGGTGTTATCGTTCATAATCAATATTATTGTGTTACACTTCTTCGTAAACTAGATTGAATTTCTCAAGTCCCTTTTTACCATTTGTCGTACTAAGGTGTACAAAGATAGGATTGGGATGATTAGGTAGTATGTTATTTGTATTTACTTCACTGTCTGCGCATCACACACGACTACAAGCATAATCCCTTCCGTAACCCTTGTTGTCTCAAGTGCTCCGTCACTGTACCTTATTTTACAAGTGCCGTACAGAGGTACAACCAAGTCCGAATCTTAAAAAGGTACAATCCAATGTACTTCCAAGTATAAATGAGTAAAATGCCATTATTTTAGGGCTTTTTATTTTTTCACTATACAAGTAAAAGTAATTAACCAAACATTTAATCTGTAGAAATTATAGATAAATAAAAAGTACAATAATTTCCATATGGGCACTTTTGTCTATGTAAAACAATGTCCAAATGAACAAAAGTTTACCTTGAATTACTACTACAAGACATGTAACAAAGGATGACACCAAAAAAGGGATCCTGTTTTGGTATATTTAAATATTTAAATTTCATTTAAAATTATGAGTTAGTATAGAAGTTACGTAGATCAAATAGTATATTTCAATCCATATATTTTACAGCTACATAAAAAATATTGCATGAAAAACTTTATAAGTGCATTTTAATTCTTTTTATCGTGAATTATAATTTGACACCTGAAATATCAATCCAAAACTAAAATTACAATGGACTCATACTTTGGGCGTTTATCATGAATATACATATAACACTGATTTGAATATCATAGTTATCCTAATGATTTTGCATTTGGACAGATATACAGCAGCCGATCTAAAAATTGTAAGTAAAAAACTAACACCATGCACGCATCACTTCAAGTCATTTTATTTTATTCTGCGCCTCAATAGAAAATAGACTTTTTTTGGGCGAATATCGTGGGAAAGTTTACGCGTGCAGATCGCGTGTGTGCGTGTTTTTGGGAGACTCATCATAAAAATCCATGTTTTATTTTGATCACAGGTGTGATCAGATGGGATGATCAGAAGACCTGTTCGTAAAAGCAACTTGTACATTATTTTGTTGCAGATGCAGAGTAAAAAGTAGGCCTAATTTTCTACCCGAATCTTTAATTCACATCACTATTGTATTGTTAGCATGCAGCTTTTTAATGTTTTCTTAGTAGATTATAACAAACATGATTTTGATTTTCAGTTGTTCAATAAACAGTCTAATGGATGGGTAGTGGGGAACGAACGGTCTAGATATATTTGACGTGCTTGATTCAAACTATGATGATATTTTTTCATTTACAAAACGGGTTGCTTTTTTGGCTTTCCAAGATGATTGCGATTATTCTGGATCCTCCGACCCATTATCATCTATCTAGTCATGCATGGTACTCCTTAAAGATTGCTAAAATTTCTATGTACCTTCTTTTTATTTTACATCCAGAAGCAAAAACTCATCCACATTGACAAATGAGATTCATGTCCACCTGCGGTTTCCTCCATACGTATAATTTAGTGTAAATACATTCAAGAAAAAAATGCCCATAACCCTTTCATTCACATTTTCTATAGAAAGTTTTCATTCACAACATTGAACATTTCAGGTCCCTTCACTTTCAGGCTTTTTACCTGTATTATACAATCCTACAAGACGACTCGACTACTCGACTGTAATTTTCTCAATGTTCCACATCTCTTTTAAATTTTTTATCATTCGTATTTACATCGGTACATCTCTTGAAAACCAAAAACTCAACACAAGACTCAGGTGTGCTCTGTCGACTGTCGAGATTTAAAAATTTACTTCGACTGAATGTTGAATGGACACTATTTTTTTATGGATCCATCCATACATACATACGTAGAAATTAGTAATGAACTGCGGTTTACAGAATGGGACGAACTTTTTGGTCTGATTCTGATTCTTTAACAAGAAAACTACTACGTCTCCTTCTTCATGTTTTTTTTCTGCAGGCTCTTCTCACTCAAACCAAACCAAACCACAAAAAGTCCAATATTTTACAGTCTCTCTCCTAAATTATCCAAATCGTATCAACCATGGAATAGCAAGGAAGTACAGTGAATCAGCCTATCATTTTAGAGTTAAGTTTATCTGAGCTCTTTTTAATGCCTTTTCCGTGCATGAAGAACAGAAAATGTTTGTACATTTTAAAAATGATGTGATGATGTCCTGTCTTGATTTTTTATTATTATATAAACCCAAGATTACTCCAGATTTAGTATTTGTCTGTGGAGGAGCAACAAACAAGAAAATAACCGTCTCGTCAGCACCACCACCACCACTACCATCATCATCATCATAATTACGACGCTGAGCAGTATTGCTACAATCTACAACGAACAAAGACTCATCACCTCTCTGCACGCTCCGACGATTTTATCCCGTGAAGTCTAAAAATGGTAGCAAAACATCGATTCCACTTCCGTCCACGTACGTCCAAAAAACCCAAGCGTATATGTATATATAAATTGTATTCATCGTTTTTTTTTTCATGAAAAAAAAAACTTTGTAACTCCTCAAAAGACCTCAGTTTTACTTTTCACAGATGAACAGAACAGTGAAGTGAGTGTGTAGTAATGAGATGATAGCCATAGCGTCCGTCGACATCCCGTCTATCATCAACGTGCAGCGCAGGCAGGGAATACGAGACTACAGTGTCCAGACACGGCATAAATCTCAGCAGCAGCAGCAGAAAAGAGATGAGGCACAAGTGGGCTGATGATGATGATGATGATTGCTGGCATGGCTTGAGTATTCATATTCATTCATGTCCACCAAATCCATTAAAACGAGTACGCGTATAAAACCCCGAAAACTTGAAGCAAGTACCATAATCACCATCATCAAAAGTGTAATCTTCATAGAGAAAAAAATTCACGTGTGACGTACCTCCTCCATAGATTCATGTAAGTCATCATAATCACGATAATGATTTTTGTACTTTACATATATGTACGTGTACCTACCTACTAAAGTTGTGGCTGACAGTTTGGTTTTTATGCGCTTCCATTGTTTTCCTCAACTTGCTCCTTTAAAAACGTGATGAATTGACATTGGACTTGAAATTTAAGAGGCTGATGATGATAACGACAAGTGAACAGCAGACTCTCTTTGAAAAATCGGCGAGATGATAGTTTTAGGAAGGAAATGAACATTTAGGTACTGAAGACAAAGGAATAAGATCTTTGAGTTTAACAGTTTTTTTCTCTAAAATTCTGTCAATTTTGGCCATGTGGCGGCTACTGCTACACTGTCTTTTTTGTGGCTGCATATTAACATAGGCGCTACTGCGAAATCGGAGCTGATTAAGCATGCAAGAGTCACGTACTTTTAAAAACACAAAAGAGATTTACTCCGATGTGGCTTTGTTGTTCGGTGGAAGAGGGCATGTTGCAACAAATTAAAAACTTTGTTTCGTAAAATGGAAATAGCAGAATTTGTTAAAATTCATAATAATGAAGCAGTAATATTTGCAGGATAAAACTTTATCTTGTCGTTTTCGAGTATGTAATGTCAAGCGTGTCCCAGTCAATCTATAGAAGGAGATAATTTTATATATTTTTACAAATTCCAATTTCGTAGTGCAAGTTACCCCATTTAACACCTACGTATTATTGAGCAAATGACTTCAGGGTAGATTAGTAAGATATATATGTTATCTTAAATGATTCCAGAACTCGGGTTAAATGTGAAACAGCTAATGAGAAATGAAGCAGATGCATAAATAAGTCATATTAAATACTTAAACGCTCCCACGCAAACCCATTCCTTTTAAATGTCAGTAAGTAATCCCAGTCCAACGAAACCGAATGTTTAGTGTTTATCTAAATACGTTTGTAGTACAAACTTCGTGCACACAGACACCGAAATCATGTTTACAGTGAGCATAGCCGCTTTTGCATAATATGGTTCCACAAAGACTCACAGATAGACTTGCCAATAAAATTTAGTTTAGTGTAGATAAAATCGCAAATACGCTAGGGCTAGGCTGTAGACAAGACCAAACTAACTAAAGTATGAATGTAGGTAAAACGCAACAGGATATTTGTAGTATCGTATCAATGGTGTGGTATGGTATGGTGTAAACTACATACAATCTTCAGATGAAATGAGGCATGACAGTTATAAACCATTGAGTGATAAATTTCACGTAATGCCTGGCATGGCTTTGCCTACAGGATGATTTTCTCCAACTATTTGAAAAACCCTAGTCGAATTTTATGTTTGTGTGTACTTAAGGGAATACCTTTGTTTACACTCTGTGCTCAACCCCCGAACCCCATTAGATCAGCAGATGACCAATGAATGAACATCTCCAAATTGCCAAAAGACGTGATAAATTGTTGAGTTTTATACATAGTGGGAAATTAGTTAATAACGTCACTTTTGAGGTTCTCGAAGGCTAACTTGAAGGGAGATCGTAAAGAGCAACTCTTAAACTACATTTCTGACCACTTTTGCTAATGTTTTAGTGATGTTAACACACTAAACGACGGGATTCTTTCAGTTATAAAATGCATGTAGTTAAATGAACATTTACCTTCTTAAACTTCTACCCCGTCGTTTGACGTAAATAGACTTCCAATCACGCAATTTAATGCACTAATGTTTAGACCAGTTCTTCAGCTAACTTATCTCCGTTCACCTGTTTTCACAGCACCTTTCCTGACTTCACAGTTTCTTTGCAATGTGTAAAACTGACAATCGAAGACGAGGGAACATATGCAAAGCATATGAGGCGGGTGGATTAGGCGGCATAGGTATGATATAGCCTTAATTCAAATATTACATCACAACAACGACACACACAAGCATTAGGATAACCTTCAGGGGTGATGCCAAACAGAAAATATTATGGAGGATTTGTAACTTTACTCCCAAATATTTTCCATTGTTAGCATTTAGCACCACAAATCTTGCTTTTTTCCTCATAATCCAGGAGAAAATCCAAGTTAGACCTTGAGGATTACTTGGTGGCTTCATGTGGATTTTCTAGGGGATTCAATCGGATGCAAGATTTAAGCTGTATTAATGACAGGGATAGAGACGGATGACTTGGGGCGATTACTAAGAGCTTGCTTAAGTCTCGTGGATATCCCAAGCTTAACGGAGTCCCGTCCTCCTGGTGCAATGCTGCTAAATTGTCTAAATAGCATATGTGGCAGTGTACATGTTACATTGCATTCAACAGCTAATTCTATTAAAGCAATAAAATATCCTCCGGCATCCACTAAATTTACTTGTATATTAATCAATTTTAAGGTAAATAGAACCATGTTGCTTTACAAAATCAACTTTTGGGTTTTACTAAAGGGAACGCTCGTTTTCCATCAAGTTGATTAATTCCACAATTTATTTTTTGCGTAGGCATATGTTTCATAATAAATTGCAAACATTACAGGTGATTACCCTCTTCCAGATCTATTTTTAGAGCGTTCACAAAACGATGAGGATAAAAACAAAGGGGACAGGTAGCGCTTCCAAGAATTTCTAGCGACATATGGCAAGCTTTGATCAACATCATCATCATCATCATCATCATTGAAACCCAAAGTAAATCAAACTTACACCGTGGCTGTGGCAGCCCTTGTGTGAAAAAGGATTCCTTTTCAACAGATTTATCTGATCAGATGAGATAATCGATATAGCCCAAAGTTTTTCTTGTTATTATCATGGACATCTCTCTTGTTCTGTGGATAATCTAATGTTAGCACATTTTTCTCATGGAAAACTGATCCGCCGGCTTCACCGCTCAGAGGCTATGAGGTTTCTTTCTTTTTTCACTATCTCTGTGTTTGTATCTGTCTGTTTTGATAAAGGAAACAATACAATGGGTATTGGTTAAAGAGTTCCAATAACAAAAAATAATGATGCGTTGCGTTTAATAAGTATGAGAATGAGATGATGGTTACTCGATACTCTTGTCAAAGTCCGACGTGAAGAAAGTTGACCTACAAAATACACAGTGCAAGAATGTCAGAAAATAATAATTGATACGATATCCATGTTTACATTTGCGATCAGAAATTATCGTTTTCGTAGTCTGAATAAATACTGTCTTCTTAAATCATAGTTTGAATAAGCTGCTTTATATTTTTGACCATCCAGATCTTCGTATTTGTTTTATCTTTTCGTATGTATACATAAATAATTTATACCAAGAGTTTATAAGCGAGTCGAAGTTCATCAACAATAACAAATCGTTTGATTTGTCCACTTTCTATTCAAAAGTAAGTTGATGTGATACAATTTTATTTAAAAAATTATTCATTAAGTTTTTTTTAACTATGCAATATATATACACATTTTTGTATCAATGTATACAGTACTGAGGGGTCTCCTGAAACAACTTTCTAGCCGAAATGAAATAACAACTGGACGGGTGAGCACTTTGTTGTTAAAGCATTTTTTGGCCGTATTATTATTCCTTGTTAATCGAAACTGGGTTATCCATGCCTAGCTCTCCTTTGTCCCTCTCCATCTCAATCTTTCTATCTGCTTCATCCTTGGCAGATTTTCTTGACGGATTGTTAGATTTTTGGATTTGAGATTATGGTGGATTGGATTTAGGATCTAATCCTAAAGAAGAAGAAACGGTTTAGCGAACAAAGTGTTTTCATCTTCATCTCTCTCCTATACCTATGCCCATAGCCATGCCATGCTATTTCGTAAATCCAGAAAAACGTAACATGAACATGTGAGAAAGGATGATGATGTTGATGATGATGTTATTCCTTTCTGGTTGCACACAGATGTATCATATTAATCCGAGCTGACTGAGAGCTGAAAACCCGTGGATTTGATCCCTATTTTCTTTCTCTTTTTTTCTTTAATGTCTTCCAGAAAGACAGATTTGCTTAGTGAAGCATTTTATGTGTGATCATCGAACCTTAATAAATTTACTGAAAACTTGTAAAAGGAACAGTTTTACTCTGTGTTCACATAAATAAGGTTCAAATTTTCGTATGTAACCTTCCTCCGCACTCATCTCATATAGAATACATACCAATAACAAAGGTAAAAGTACAGTAAATATCTGCATGTCTGTTCATAACATAATGCACAAGTTTTTGACAAAGTTAAGCTTAACCCGACAATCACAGAGCTCACACTCACGAGGAAGAAATGAATATAAAGGCTTGTTTGAAAGAGTTTCTGGGCAGACTTTTAGGCTCCAATAGCCCGTAACTATTTTCATCGTTTTGAACATACAAGCTCGGCTGTGTGCGTATTACAAGTATCAAAATCAGAAAAGAGGCATATTATTTTGAATTTACGGTCCAAAAGTTCAATTTACTCTTTGAGAGCAACGTACACACAAATTCATACGCGCAGTAAGGTTTGTAAGGTACACATAAATCGTTTTGTAGTAGGAGGAGAAGACTTGGTTATTATCCAGCCATTCATTCTTACACTTTTACAGATCCAGTTAACTTTTGTCATAATTTTTACTGCTCTCAAATGTGACGAATCTGCTAGTCCCTTGAGCATTGGATTTTGCCTTTAAAATAAGATCGTTTAAGGAGACCGACAGCTTGATTGATGGAAGTGAAGCAAGGAAGGGATCCTTCTAGATGATGATGAAAAGTATGTTTTGGAAATGGGGTACTTCATTAGCAACCACTTATTAGTAATTTTTGGGGAAGATCCCTTGACAAAAAATGAACATATTGCTTTGCTTTGCAATCTAGTATGTGAAATATACAATATGGTTCTTCTGCTGAAGAAAATTGCGTGGGTTATTAGCAACGGGTGTTACTTGATTTCAAATATTTAGAGTCTAGAGTGAAAAGGGCTCCCTGGACCAACCCGCAGGTCCAGTAAACAAAGAGTCCGAAAAGCACAAGCAGATCATTTTTCTTTTCTCTCTAAAAGACTGACGGACATCCCACAACATTTATTCTCCATTTTTCTTTGCACGTGGACACCCAAGGAATGCCCAACTAATAACACATTTCAGTATAGTAAAAGGATGGACGCGGTGTGTATGAAAACGATAAACACAATCACTATCATATACTTGCTCAGTAATAATAAATATTCTTTCAATTTTATTGTGCTGAGATTTTTGTGCATTTATTGGTGGTGGTGTTGATGTTGATGCCGACATCACCAAAAAGTTTCCAATGAATGAAATGAATGACTGACTGAAGAGTAAGAGTTGTATGAGAACTTCTCGCTCATTTTTGTTGGCGGCACCTTTACCACAGTGACACAGTGATATTGATACTACCACTATTAATGATGTTTGTGGTGGTGTGGCGTATAGTCCACTTAAATGTAAGTACTTCAAATCCGCATTCCTCCATCATTCCAGTGATAAGTGTCATTAAATCATCAACATCTCCTCATCCCCCAATGTCATAAATTGTCCATCACTGTCAGAAATCCTTGTAGCATCCCACTTAAAAAATAACAACGTGTGTATGCAATATGATGCTAAGTCGGGGAAATGTAAGAGGAAGAAAGAACGTCAGCAAAACATTTAAGTGTTTTTTATGATTTTATTAAGTCTACTGGGAAAATAGGGACATGAAAGTGAAGTTAATGACAAACGAAGAAGGTGGCAAGTCAAGGAAAGATATTCCCGCATTGCATCTGCCAAAACTCCATTCTTTTTTATTTTGTACTACTTGGAAAAGAAATGAAAAGTTTGGCAATTGAAGCATTTCAAATTTGTTTTTCACTTTGTGCATTCAACATGTATATATTTCTACACAAGTTTAACAATAATGAGAGAGAACATACATACTTGTAGGTGCGTGTGTGTGGTTGAATACGCTCCAACCTTTTTTCCTTGTTAGCTATATACTTATGTAAAGCAAGTTTTTTCTTTCTTTAGAAGAACAAGTACAAAACATCAATACAAAGAAATGCATGGCGAGCAACGTGCTTGGTCTGGTATTTTTGACGTGACAAAAAATGTGACACTTGATAATTTGTATCAACTCATCATAGAATAGCATCATAATAGAATAGTAACACAACAAACAAGGTTACATAAAAGATGATCTGGAGGGGAATAATGATAGTTTGATGATGATCCATTTTGAAGGACTTTTCTTTGCAGTAGTTCACACTTTCATATAGTCCGACAACTTCGTGCCAAAGAACGTTTTTTCTTCACGCTGACATGCTGTTTAGTTAGAAATATTCATAATATAACATAACATCATATATACATACCACATAGCAACTTCATATTTTAACTGAAATAGATTAAGAAGCTCATTATGAAATTGAGTAGGTGCACCTCATCCTGTCATGGTGTGATAATCTCTAGAAAACGAGAGATTCCTCTCTTTCATGAGAATCACATAAATTTGTATATCTGTCTGTCTTCCCTTTTTAGATGGAAAAGCTCAGCCCGGTCAAACTTTTATACAATAAGAAGGTTTTATGAGGATGAGACACATACTGTGTCGAAACATTTCATTGTCACATCATCACATCACATCACCCAACATCAAGAAGAGCAAGGAGAAAAACGAGCAAAAAATAAACTGCCTATACACATACATCTACCTACTACTCATCATCAACTATTCCTTTGTCGAATTAGGGAGAGGAAAAGTAAAGCAGAAAGTTGAGTTCAAAAAAAAAGTTTTTGATGAAATAACACTAACGCTTTTTCCTTGCTCTCAGGTGTCAGGCTTATAAGAGAAGGAACTGTGTGTTCATATATTATTATTACTTTTGAGCTACTTCATACTTGAAAGCAAAGAATTCAAGGTGAGAATATAAAGTCGGATTATCACACCTTCTTTCGGCTTTCAATTCTTCTCCGGAGAATAAATGTTAGAGAAGGTGTTAGCTGTCTCGTGATGGGATCATCGTCATCATCATCATATCATTCTATCTTCTTTTTTCTTCTTATTCATCCAATAACACAATAATCATAAAAGAGGATTCAGTTCATGAACTATCCATTTCTTTAGCTTCTTATTATTCTTGTATACCACACCACGCCATACCATTACCACTTTATTCTCCATTCCATGATGTCAGGCTTTTACAATTTACACTATTTTCGGAAAGGATGAGCAGCCGAATGTATAACGATGAAGGCTTAATGAAACCCGAGGAAAATTAATATAAATCCACTCCAAATCCACTCAAGTGCAACAACCGAAACGGATGAAGCAGCCCTGAAAAAAATTGTACATGTGTAGTCTCATTCAACTCAACTTGTCCTACATGCATTATGCGGCTTCAGATTGATAATGGGGTATTGATATCAAAGAAAAGTCCTCCTATATGAATGAAAAAGGGACTCAAAACTCAAACATGAACTAACTCCATCAAACTTATTTAATATAATGAGCAAACACCAAAAATTTAAAAGCAAGACAAGACTACGTGTCATCCATGCTCATTTTTAACTTTTTGACAATGACACACAAAAGTGAATGTCCTTTTGAAATGAAACTTTAGGACACATGTGTTTGTTACTTCCTCCTTTTTTTTCTATGTAAATGATTCCATTTTAAGCTCATTTCTACTTAAAACTGGTATGTATGCTCCGAGCATGTTAGACATTTCGACGACCAAGGCTTAGCATGTTCCGTACTAATTTGTAATTGTGATTCCCACAGGGATGAGTACCGCCTACCTACCAGAACCACACTGGGGTCGGGCAACGAACAAAAGTGACGCATGAATGAAAAACTAAGTACGTACATACGTCCGTACGTATATTTATATCTATCTACCTACCTACACACAAGTTATTTATGGAAATATCATGAAATATGGATTTATGAATGAATTATGGGTGTCAAGAAGTGAATGAATACTTCCTGGCTTAATACTCCAATCTAAAATAACTCTGTGGGAGTGAGTGAGCCGAATAGAGTCATACAAACCACGAGGTAATTATTACTATGCCTCAAAGAACATACCGACACTCTAAGATGCGAATATGATATTATAAACTTGAGTTGAATGAGATCTTCATTCATAAATATTTTCATTTTCGAAACAAACTGTAGTTTGAAGTTGTACTCTTCTTTCTACCTCCCTGATCAATTTTTGAGTCAATGGGAGTAAAAGTGTTAAAATGTGGGCTTACTACGGTTATTCCCTTTCTCTATCATAATGGATGATGAATAATCACATTTTCGTAAAGGGAAACCGATGAGCCAGACTACCTGGTTCCAAAACGAAAAGTGTCGTTGTCTTCTCCCTCCGTACAATCGTCACTACATACATACATTCATTCATATTATTCATTTCATTCTGATCGCCAGTGAAAGAAATGCAGTCGGAATGACGAATGGAGTAGTAGGTTTCGCTGAATTGAATGAAAACCTATTATTAAATTGTGGCCAGTAATATGTATACATACATCATTGCTCAGCACCTGACTGAGCTCAGTGAGCACCACCACTTGACATCCCAACGGCAAGAAGGAATAAAAGCTCACAAGTGTAATCAAAACCGGAACTCACTCAATCAACATGTGTGAATTTTTGTGATTCAACAATAACTGACAATACCTAAAGGATGTTCAGATTCATGCACGCTTTCATTCAAATTCCGATGATAAAGTGTGTTCACATTGTGATGTTAATGTTGATGTGTGGCCGTGGCCACAAAAGTACATTTCAACTCTACACTGAAGCACAAAATGAAGTACAGTTCTTGTTCTCAACGATCGATATTGTCCACATCTTATATTATATTGTCAAGTGGCTCAATAGCAAACCGGACATGA
This sequence comes from Orchesella flavescens, assembly GCA_964034955.1. Classification (NCBI taxonomy): domain Eukaryota; kingdom Metazoa; phylum Arthropoda; class Collembola; order Entomobryomorpha; family Orchesellidae; genus Orchesella; species Orchesella flavescens. The sequence continues at coordinate 8,863,302 of OZ035955.1, forward strand.
TTTCGTCCATTTTCAGAATCAGCAAAAAAAAACAAAAAAAAAAGCCATAGGAAGAATAATGATTGCTGCTCGTTAATGAAACTCTGATGAATCTACTCTCCCACGCAGAAAGAAAATAAACACAATTTTGTGAACGAATTTAGCTTATACTTGAATGCATGCCTCTACCTCTGCATTTATTCCCGGCAGCAGGTAAAGCTGCCGTAAGCAGTTTCCACTTTAATGAGCAATGTCAATAAAAATGCGCATTTTTCTAACTTTTTGCTCACTTGTCTTTCCATATCGAAACAAACAACCAGTCAACTATAGGGCTTATCGTCGATTTTCGTTTTGCCTTGTCATCTTCTAGCCTGACTCTGGCTAGCATCCAAAAACTACAGAAGCTACTTTTGATGATGGAGGTAGTGTGGTGCGAAAGCTTCTTTCATCTTTAAGAACTAATTTCTCAGGCTTTCTCATGAAAATCAAGGTGCACCTGGATGGATGATGAATGTATTTGCTATACTTTGACTACATTTTTTTGCTCTGTTGTGTATTACATGGAATTTCTCAAATACTTCTGAACTTTTGAAAAAAATACACTTTCTCAGGAGCCCGTCAATTTTAGCATGGCCTCATCCGCAGTAACAACTAACTATATATGTAAATAACGATGCCAAAAGACATGTCATGCAACATCCACACGAAAGAAAGATGAAAAAATACAGTGGGATGGGACGTGATGTGATTCATCGTTTATTGTTCGACTCTATAAAAACTTTGATTTTATTCGGTAGCTGTAAGAAGTCACACGTTCATGTTTGCTTTTTCAACTTTGCGTTAACTCACACACCAACACCAAAATGTTACATAAATAAATATGTATACCTCATTCCTCAGAAGCTACGAGTAATTTTCCCAGGACACGAAAGGATAAAAATGAAACTGGTGTTTATGCAAGCAAGATAGAAAGGAGAATCATAGGGATGTTTTTTTCTATCAAAGACAAATGATTTTTAGGGAAAAATACCTAAACTTGACAAGCCCCTTTAAAATGAAGTGCAAGAGCCGAAATTTCTTTTTACCTTGGTTAATTTAGAAACGACAGTAATCAAGGCTAAGATGGATAGACGTAAATTAAAGTTCGTGTAGACTGCTGATGACTAGGTAGATTATAGATTGTATGGTGGTGCGGGGTGAGTGAGACAAAGATATTGTAATGTAGTCAGTCAGTCAGTCAGTATATTTTGTAAAATTGTATCGTATCGTATCGTATTTTCTAGTCTCACTCAGGTGTTCTAATATGAAATATCTGCTAGTAATTAGCAGAACACCATGAAAATAATCACACAAGTGCCTATTATGCATTTTCCTCCCATTTTGCTCGTCTCACTCTCACTCTCTCTCATTTTTTGTTGGCTCCGTCAAATCAAATCTCAAAGAAATTAAAGTCAATTTCAAGGCAAGCTTCACTTTGAGTCACGTTATATGTCATGTACTACGTAATAAAAAGGGAGCTACATAGAAACGAAGTTGAACTACTGCATGTCAAAATATAAAAAGTTTGTCCAACACTCTTTAGCTGGAGTCTCTCTCTCTCTCAATCTCTCTAGTCCTGAAAATATGCATTCTCATAATATCCTACAATAATTCTACTCCAATAATTATATGTGTATAAACAGTATGTTTGAGTTTGAGAAGACAGATTGTGCTTCAAGGATACACATTGAAAAACACTCATTTTTAATGAATGAACGAAACGAAATATGAAAGTCACTTTTTGGCAGTTCGGAAGGTATAACGATGAAGTAAAGTGGCGCAATTTAGACAAATTGTGGTGGTCTGATGCATATTGTGTACAACAGCAAACTTACACCTGCTCGGGAAAAACTTGGGAAACTTGCTAGTTTTCTTGTAACCTAAAAAATCTAAGCCCAACCTCGCATTCATATTCATTATCATTATGATTACGTATTTCCATTACATTCATAACGAAGACGAAGAAGAGAAGTCCTTCAAAATCCTCATAAAAAAGTTTTACAACAAAAATGTATCCATTTAGTTTTACTACTTGACTAGTGCAGTGTATTGTATGCTCTATTGTGCTCACATATTTTGGGCTGGCTTTGGCTTGGATATTTTAGGGAGAAAAAGGATTTAAAACAACTATTCATTCATCAATTTCGTCTCAATTTTTGTTGCACCCCTAAAACATGAATGAATAGGGAACTGAGCTCCCACCAACTCCAACCCAATTTACTCACTCGCTCTCGTCTGTCTGTTTTGGGTGCATTGAATACTAAATTACTGAGTATCGAGTAAAAAAAACTTTTTTCTTTGCAAGCCCGATTCGATTCTGTCCTTGTCCTCTCTGTAAGATGCTTCTCCAGAAGATCCAGTGTCTTCTTTTTCACTCATCCATTCTCCATTCAAGTTTTGAGTGGGAGTGGTAGTGGAATGGAACTACGTACATGTGAGATGATTGCATGCATGCACAAAAGGAACAACGTTTTTCTGAATTGGCTATAAGGAGAAAATTAAATGAGAATAAAAGGATGGTGAGCAATTAAGAAGGGTAATGTTTTTTTTGCAGCGTTTAGTTGGAGACATGGATATAAAGTAGTCACGCGATGTGGAGTAACTCCCCAAAAATTATTTTCATTCAAGAAATGAGAAAATGTGCAAATACAAAGAAAGGAAAGTGAGAAAGTGACAGTGAAGTCGGGTACCCCATTAGCACCCACAAATTTATTTAAAGAATAGTACACCGCATTATCAGAATTAGAAATATTAGCCATTTTATGCATCGGTAATCCGTAATATATATCTATATGATAATATAGATGGATATAGGTAACTGGGTTATTAAAAATAAAAATGTTCAGATTTCGAAGTATACTTCAAGCTGGGCTGGTAATTAAATGGGAGAGGGACCGCAATTCTTCGAACCGATAATTAATTAATAGGCTGTCAAATTAAGTAAAAATATGAGACTGTCGACTGTATTGATATCTGACAGAATCATATATTACAGAACAAGGATTCTGTATTTTACTACACAAATTCTCAACTGAATCCATGCATAGTTCTGGTTCATTATATGCACAAGTCTTATACATCCGTGACGGCTACTACATCAGACCTATATAATAACACATTATTAAGTAATATAATCTTATATGTAGCGAATTCTCACGTTAGCATTGCTGCATTTATCGTTGGCTATATAAATAATATTATGGTGATTCGGTGATTGTTTACTGCAATTAATTAATATTTAGCCCTTTCACTTAAGTAGCTAATATACACTAAATTTTACGGAAACCTCAATTATGGAAATCATTTAAAATACGGAAACATATAGGCGTATAAAATGAACTTTATGCAGCCACATTTTCTTCAATATTTATCAAACCATAATCCTTCTGTCTGTCGCGTTTGTTGTTGAATACGTATTATTTTGAGCAGACGACAGCGAAAAAAAACATGGGCAATAATTTCAGAAAATGCTTTCTATTCTAAACCCTTTCTTCTTTTCGTTGTAGATGCCTCGCCTTAATATCCAACACGTAATGCATGCATATACACAAACAATAATTGCTTTTTATACAAAAAAAAACACGTAATAAGCCCTATCTCTGACTTTGTGAGACCGTGGGAAAGTCTACGCGTGTTTCTCGCGTGCAATCCCCCACACTTTCTTAAAAGCTCCCTTTTGCTCATCTCTTGGTAGTAATCTCGTTTTTTTGTGTGTGCCCAAAAAACGAATAACAACCAAACAACATGCATGCTCCATGAATGATCAAATAAATGCACCAGAAATTGTTCTCTTATCTTGCTTCTTTACACTCTCAGCTAAATCTTCATGGTTTATTACTTGATACGACTTTTGAAGAAGACGCTATACAAACGTCGAGCGTATATATATTATTTAAGTACGAACGAAATAAGGAATGATGACGATGATCAAGATAATGACGAGGATGATAATGGTGTTGATGCTCCTGACTTTTTTTCTCCTTCAAGAATATATCGCTGCTTTGTTGCAAGCACTACTCCTACTGTAGAGCAATTTTCAAAAAACACTTTTACTATCCGCATCTCTCCCATTTTACTCTCATCTTCATTCTGAAAATCAAGTCCCCTTCAATTTTCATTGTTCTTGATCTTGATTGTTGAACACTTGCTCTGTTGAACGGAGTAGAACTACTAATACATAATATGGAACCTTGAAGCCTTGACAGTGAACGGGAGTAGTGAGCAGCACTGAGCAGGCGTTGGCAAATAATTGTATCTTCTTCCTAATCTCTTTAGAACCTGATTTCTAGACGATAAAAAAAGATATCCCCACCCCGAAACAAGTGAACAGTTTTTGTTCACTAAAAGAAAATTGAAAACATTAAAAAAAGAATCTCAGCACACACTGCTCATTCATCCTTATAATCGTGCTCCTGTTGTCCTGTTCTTGATGATTTGATGAGGATGGTGATCATCATAGTAGTTGTCCAGATATATAGCTTTCTTTGAGCGAAGGTCACCATCAACAACTCATCTCATCTCATCTCATTTTTTGAGACATCAATTGTTGTTGATGAGTGGGTACTTTTTACATGAATGCTCTTCCTGTTTGTGAATGAATCTTTCATGTTTCGCTTTTTATTGTCTTTTCAATTTTCTAGATGCACAGTTTTTGAACGAGCACGTTCGTTCTGTCAAAAAAAGGTTGGGATGCGTTTGTGAAGTTGTTACAAGTAATGTTTTTTGAAAAGTACTTGCGGAAAAGTACACAATAATGAGAACAGGTGTATTCCGCATCTCTACTTTTGCTCTGGTAAATCCATTATCATTAAAGTACGAAGCGAACTGAACCAAAAATACGAGTGTACTCAGAGTGAGGTGAGAGTACTTTACCCTGAATGTGTTAGAGTTGTGTTGTGTATCTTGGGAAGTGATACTCAACCTCATTGTGCCTTGTTGCAGATTTTATGATTCCAGTGTTTAAAAGTTTTTTGTAACTCTGAGAAAGGAAAGAGCAGTAGGAGTAGGATCTGCTTCTGCAATTAATTATGTTATGAAGAACTACATCCCTCTAAATTCAAAAGCTAGCACGTGTAATGTCTAATCATCTTTTGCTCTGTTTTTGAAGCATACGTTTATAATTTATTATAGTTAAGCCTATATATTAGATTTAAAGCTTTCGCTTTTGTTGATTGAAAATACATGAGGTATGCCAACATAATTGGATAGGCAAACAAACAAACTTCGTTGATCACTTTATATTTTGTCTTCCTTTGATCCTCTCATATATATACATATATATTTATACACTTTAGTTGCACCGAGTAGATAGTATGTGTGTGAAGTTATAAAACAGGAAATTAAGACTTTATAAGACTTTCGCTTTTGGTGAATTTTATGTATATTTTTTATATAGTTTGTTAGCGTCAGTGTCAGAGCATAAGTAAAGACGACATCATATTTGAATCTTTTACTCTCCAGGTTCTGGAAAACGTCCCATTGTTATGAATGATTTAAAAATGGGAGCACTTAATGTCAATTTATTCCATTAAAAAATGCAAAAATTCGTAATATTTTAAGTTTCTTCAATTTATCCGCATTGCAGATTTTTTATGCCAAAAAAATGTTATACTTTAACGTGTGTATTCGAATGCAAAATGGATGAAAATATAACATGAACTGCAGGTGCACTGTTCCCTCAACTGAAAAGTTAAAAGTAGTTTTGTTATCTGCCTTCAAAAGATTAATTACCGTATTTGTAATTAACTGTAAACTTTTAAACATTGCAAAGGTGCTCATGGTTCAATAACCTGACTTCAACCGAAGTGTGTGTGGAGTGTAGATAAATATAAACATGTAATTATGCAGTTTTGATATTTTTACTTTTACGTCTTTGGTACAGGAAGTCCAGAATTTTCAACGCATTGGATGGTGAAGCTTTTCACAAGATTTATGACATCATATCCGATAACATATTGATTACTCTTCCTTAACAGCTCCATTACCAAAGGTCTTCTTTCAATAATGCATGTGATTACAATCATCTAAACAGAATAATCTCACAGATCAGTGAAGGCAATAAACAGAGAATACGACCTTTAGCCCAGACCTAACATAAATCGTTCATGTCTTCATTCCTTTTCTTTCAGCTAAACATCCCTATCTACTATCTACCACCTAGGTACACCCGTTCAGTTTATGTAATGCGTAAGGTTCGGACAATAATGCAATCTTTCACAACATTTCATTTTCAACCTTATTTCAACATCCAAATTTCCAGTTTGAATCGTCTCTGGTTCTTAAGAAATGTGCATACACATACCTCTGATTTCACGCTGAATTATCAAAGTTGTAAAACAATAAAAACCAATTCAAGTAGCAAGGACCGTCGACATTACAAGCAAGAAGTGCATTGCTCATGAATAGACATGATCCCTATCCCTAGAGCTGAACAAAGGGCTGTACATATTATTATTTATTATGATGATTGCCCATTTACAATCCAATACACCTTGTAAATATTTATAACCTCAAGAAAACGAGGGTCCTTTTTTTCTTCCGTTGTTGTTGACTGATGTCTAATAATGATGAAACGAAGGGAGCAACCAAAAGGAGGAACAACAAACTTTCAGCTTCAAGAACTCTCTCCAAAATGCACAAAACTTCTGCAGCACCACTCATTGCTCACAGTAGGAGCCCTTCAACAACGAGAAACTGTGTATTTTTTTGTTCATTTTTTTTTCTTCTCCTGGAATATTTTGTTATGACTTGAGCTTCCATAAGTTGTTGTGTTGTCTTCTTTCTCTTGAACGTAGTTAGTTGGGAGCATATATAAGAAGGGATTTTCTTGTTTAGGTCAACCGCACACGCAGATTTTCGGATGAGATGGACGAGGTATAAATGCTCATAAATAATATGATCACAGGATGGATATATGTTGTGTCTATGAAGACTTTGCATGGCACGAACACGTTGCGTTGCCCTTATCCTCAACAAAGTCAACCACCAACCGAGAATTTACGGTTTTTTGGGAGTTATTGGATGCAGAAGTAACATCATAATTACGCTTCTTTCAATAGAAAATGAGCAACGCAACGTCTCCTCCATAAATCCCTCTATATAAAGGGATGATAATGATGATTTGGAGACATTGTACTTACTTATTACGTAGTTTACTTCATGATTGCTTTCGTTATATGTGATTCTCTTAAGAGATTTTATGACAATCTTCCCACGCTTGAGATATTACGGAACACACGACTAGATAGAATCGGACTTTTTGATTGAATCATCATCACCTCGCCAAGTTGACCTCATGCTGTGCTCAGGTTGCACTTTATGAGTGTCATTAACAGTGAACATCATTACTTAATTACGTTCTATATAATAATATGTTTGTATTGTGTATTGTATGGATTATGCACTTTCCAGGAAATAATGTTATGGTACTTCTTTGGGGTTATTGGACGATACAGAAAAAGTAGCACTTTGTACGATTAGAAGCTGTAATTGAGTATTTTATTAGGTGTTGGTGATCATGTGAGAGCACCATGTGAGGTGCCTGTTATGAAAGTGACATGCCACTCATATAAGGTGCAAAGGAAAATATTTCGAAAACTTTCCAGAATGGAATATTATAGAAGACTCTTTAAAAAAAGTCTTCCGACTATTCCATCCATCGCATTCAGAGTTTGGATTTTTGAATGCCGCTATTAAAAGTTGGTGTAAGCAAAATATTATTCAATGCATGTAGATATATGCGCAGTTCTAGTTTATGAACAATACAATTTATTATGAGAAGAAAATATATTGAACGCTTGAAATGGTATGAAAGTTTAAGACTTGAAAACGAAACGTTGCAAAATTTCAGCATCACTTCTACCTACAACCTACTTCTCTAGTAAATCGACTAAAATTAAGAAAATGTGGTAATATCTAGCATATGTATCAGTGCTTACCACAGATTTTGCATTCTCAAAAATTGATAAAATATGACAACAAAAAAGAACTAGGACTTGAACGTAAAACCTTGATTTAAAGAAATCATAATGATTGTTCTAGATGAATGGACAGGAAGTGGTCCATTATGTAAGATATTCAGTCGAAATCTCATAATAATGCATGGTGTCTTTTCAGTCTTTACAAAACAACAAAGATTTTTTTATACATATAGCCGTAGAGGGATAGAATAATGTAATGTAATAATAACTATCTCTGTGCCATCGCCATAATAATAACGAACACGAGAATGCATTATATGATTTGTATAAGCTCTTGTACCCCAATACACAGCAGGCAACAGGCGAGCGTTATGCGTGTGAACAAAAGCATCTGTGTGCATGATGCTTTATGGTTTTGACGCATTTTTATTCATCTTGTAAAAAGCAAAGCTGCGTTCAAACAATGAGTTCTTTCTACTTAGAAGCCCTTACAAACAATCCTAAGATGATGCACTTTCCCCAGCATTCGAAGAAAGACCTGCAACACAAGTTCCAAAAAAGTAAAACACTCAGCTTTAATTACGTAGCGTTCTTAAAATGAGAAAAGTTTTGGGGGATAATCCAAAGATTTTTAATGAAATATTCTTCCAATTCGTTGTACAACACACTACACACGATTCGCTTGAAATCAAATAAGAGTACGCAAGTTTTGTGGTACACAATAAAAGGATGAAATTATTGTAATGATGCAAGAAAGAGGAAAGATGAAATCCTATTTCTTAGGAAGAATCTCACGTAGCCCCAACTCTAAAGATTACAAGCAAGGTGCATTAAAAGGAAGAATACGAAGGTGAAGTCTTTAGTGCATCGTGTTTGTTAGAAATAAAAATGGATTCAATGATTTCCTATGTTTCCGAGATTTCAAACGCACAGGCCATATGCATTTATTTATTCAATCAAAACTGTTCGTATTTGGAATTTTGGATACTTATGGATTGCATGTTAATGCACTAGAACTAGAACGCATAAAAATATGTACTGAGCTTTACAAAATAAACTTTAAAAGACAGTTGAAAAGTAAACTGGTGCTGGAAACTAAGTAAGTGTTCTTTACATACCAAGATAAATTGATTTTGATTGGGCTCAATCCTATCTTAGGATCTCATCTTCTCAGTACATCTTTTATTCTTCGGACGAAACACATGCTCCCAAATTACGGCTCTCTTTCTCTCCAAGAGAGTGACATGGCTCATTGATGTAAAAAGGAGAGGAGCTCCTTACTAACCAAAACCATAAGATTTTTAGTTTATGACATGACCATCATTGCATTGCCCCAAAAGAATGAAGGGACTCACGTCCACGTCACGACTCACGCTCATATTCCAGGGCTTCACTTCATAGTGTTTTGTGTCTTTTGTTGAGTTTCACGAATGGGCCATACAGTCACAAGAATACTTTACTCCTACTTCACCTTTCATTTTTGTCATTTTTGTCCCAAAGCAAAAGTATATGTAATGTAATGGTAATACACATGATTCACTGAACACAAATAATATTACATGATGCATTGCGTGGGCTTGAAGTTTAGAGTTTGACAATAGAAATGATCTTCTTGGGATGACGGACGGACAGGAGCATGTAGTGTTTTTGGTTTTCTGTGTGACCTCTATGTGGGAATTAGGTTGGGTTGAACGTAAAAACACATACTTATATATAACATGGATGGTTTGTGTGTCATCAATGGATATCGAAAAAGATCAATATTACACACAGCATCTTCACTGCTGTTTTTAGATTTTTTGATAAGATACTGTCAAGAGTGTTGGGGAAAATGAGATGGCTAAAGGAACGACGGTTTTGTATCAAAGAAACAAACTGGAGATGAGATGGGATGATTTGATAAAGTTTTAACCGAAATGTGTACTCCAGAAAAGGACCATATTGCATGATTATCACTGATTTTGATCAAAAATCTTACTTTTTTGTACTTTGAAGCGTTCTTTATGAAGATCGACTAACAAAGGTTTATTTTACTGGTAATGCTGCACTGCGCGGTGTTGTGGTGGACGTATGGCAGATGTTTCCATAATTGAATTCTTCTTGAAGAAGACTTCATCTTATGTTCATTTCAATACAAAGCACAAGTTTTACTCCTGGAGAAAGTAGGATTGTCGTTTGGTTATATGCAAAATTATTTTGCTTTTGATGAAAAATGTAAGGTATGGTGAACAACATCTTTACTGCTCTTTGTACACACATTGCGACTTGTAACCAGAAATAAAATGTAGGCCTGGATTGGATTCGAGGGATTGCTACGAAAGGAATACAGTATTGAATATTTATGTTGAATATATAATGGACTTTTCTTTTACAAAACTTGCAAATAAAAGTTCTCATATGTTTACATATGGCTGATCACATTTCTCCAGAAATCGTTTTAATACGAATATAGACAACTCATTGTTCGAAATATAATACATATTTTCTCGTGATCTCTCTGGAATTTCTTATCTCTCTCTCTCTTTACTACTGGAGTTTAGAGCAAAACGAATCCTTTTTGTTTGTGAAAAGCAATGAAACCAGATACTTCCTGTCGGGCGTTTCTATTCAAGGGTTTTATTGTGCTTTGATGTGTTCAAGTTTTCAATCACTTCAAACACATATGCATCCAGTTACCAGTCTACGAAAATCGGGCACGACCCTTTAAGAGATCAATGTTTTTTGTATACATTAAGTAATGTATTGTGTTGTACTTGTATGAGTCGTGAACTTACCAGGCTAAATGCATTAAATTGGTGTGTTATATCAAATTTCATTATATAATAGACAAATCCATATCCATACAGTTTTGTAATGCTTAACCGTAGAAAAGCGCAGGTGAATCACTACAGTGTGAGTACACCCCAGTAGCATTTTTTAAATCAAGTATAGTATATTATGCATGCATGTGAGTATCGGTTATGTAATCGACTGAGGGGAGAATATTAAAAAATATTAGGTTCGTTTCCAAAAACAAATTCACAATGTAATAATAAAATGAGCTAGACTTACAGTTTTTTCTTTTTCAAGTAAAGGCCAAATAACATCCGGTTCTGATCACCGTTCTCTCTCGTATAGGCAGGTGCACGAGTAATGCGAGATAAAAAATCAATGAGCGGTGAATTTTTCGTTATGAAATTAAGATTTAATTTAAATTCTTAAAAAATCCAATGTTATCACACAAACTTAAATATGAACTCATTCACATGTTCAATCACTAAATGACTAATGAGTACTAATGTCTACTCGTATTTGTATCATACTTTTGTGGCACTTGAATGAAAATTAGATTTAACAAAAAAACTAAACAATGAACTAATTAATAATTACTATCAAATGATGAGTCACTTTCTTGAGATACTATCCTTTCTTTCGAAATCCAATGTTTCACTTTCAATTGTTGTCGTGCTGCTGCTACCTTTTAGAAGTACAGTTTGTCCATTGGGTTGACGGACTTTTTTCTTCGGGGCAAAGCTTAGTGATTCTCTATCAAATTCTAGTGTAAACATACCTAAATCTCCGCTAAATCTGTTTTTAGTAACTTGCAAATACTTTTTCCCTCTAGGAGTACTCAGTCTTTTATCTTGTATAATTATAATGTTATCTGCTTCCTGGGATGCTTTAGCTCCACCAAATATTGAACTATTGGTTAATTCTACGTCATTGCCTTCCTGTAGGAGATTCAAAATAAATTACTCATTAGTAAAAATAAAAATACTTATTCATACTTTGATTATTATACAGTTATCTATCTGTTTTACTTACTTTTCGGGGATGAATTACTAGACTAACATGGCAGTTATTATTAGTGGCGAATTTTCTTAAGGATTGTACTATTAAATCTTGTCTCCAAAACCTATCCATGTTTCCTTTACCCACATCCGAAACTCCAAGCATGAACTGAAGGTTATCTACTATTACATGAGCAATATCTAGTTTGTTGACAGCGTGGGTCATGGCCTGTGAAACGTAAACAAAACCTTTAAGAATGTCACTGTTTATAAAAAAAATGAATTAACTTGGTATTATTGAAAAATTTACTTACATCTAGAACGTCTTTGACACTTTGCTGCCCATGAAATGTCATGAAATATAGAGGTAGTTTTTCAAACTCATCAGCATACTTATCATATTCGTCTATATGTTTTTCTAAATTCTTTTCTGCATATTGTGTGAGCATGGTTTTTGCTAAGCGTACATTTCGAATTTCAAAGCTGCCCCAAAGTGTCTTCACCTGTCAACACAGCAAATAGTAGAATATCAGTAATAGAACTTAATGAACAGCCAAATTAAATCTTTACAAATGTACTTAGAGTTAGAACACAGAATATAACTTTTGTTCAGAACTTACACCTTGCATGCACAAATCAAGGGAATATTCGCTCATAAATGTCGTCTTTCCACACCCCGTCGATCCTGTTAAGACTGTAAGTTCTCCTCGTCTATGTCCTCGCAGTAACTTTGTAAGATAAGGGTATCTGTTCCACTTTACTCCTGCAACCTAATATAAATGTCAAAGATCGATTTTTAAATCAAACACATAACACGAAACATTGTTAGCAAAGTTAGCCCCACTTACTTGTTCATGCTGGCTAAGCTCAGAAAACACTTCTTCTCGCAACTTTGTGAATGTAGTAATTGATTCGTGATCCTTAGAATCATCCTTATAGCGAAAGCTAGACGTATGGAGATCATTGTGCGGCATATTGAGATAATGTGAAGATGACTGGTTATCAAAAGGAATTCGCATTATTCTGCTACTGCTATAAGCTAGCTTTCGTCCCAACAGTGACTTAGTTGTGAATCTACAACGGGAGAAACAATTAAAGTTAGTCAGTGTCGTCTCAAGACACTACTCGGTAAACAATTTAACAACAATTATCAATAAGCCTTGCTTACCCAATGGCTGCAATCCAGCTCCTTTGCATACTTGCTCCAAGAAATTAAATTAAGGTTACTTTTATTTTGAGGAATCATTAGGCCTTCGAAAGTTGACAAGTGCTTCAATCTCAATTAGTCAATACAAAACTACGGGCACATCGGTCGGTCACAGTTCACAGTCATAAATACTGTCAATTACAATTACAACATACTGATTAGTTCTTCCACCAAACGAATACTTATCCTTGTCAAGGACGAAGTTAAAAGTTTGCATTGTTTAAATTACTAGAAAAATTTAATCTCTCTCTCCCATTGCTAGCACATGCTTTCAATTCGGATTCAGTAATCAAATTTTACAGACGTACAACGTAAGTGTAGCAAACAACTAACTCTTTATTATCTCAACTTAATCAACCTCAAAATTACTAATTACTGAAATATTGACTAAATTTGTGTTATGTATATACATGTAAAGGTAAATGCACTTGACATAAACAATGATGAAATTCATTTTTGGATACCTAAAAATGGTATCTTTCACAAAGGTGCACATGTTTACAGTACGTTAAACACTCCCTTGGCGCGTGGTCACTCTACCCCAAAATCTACAGAAGATTGGTCCGGGATAACTGAATGTCTCACGTGTTAAATGCACTTCTTGTGTTTGTTTGGACTTTTTGGTGAAGTATGCTTCAGGTGTATTTTGTAGCTAAAGTCAACTTTTTAGATTGTGACTTTAAATACTAATTTTATAGTTATTTAAATGTGACCATTGTTTCGATTATCAAATAATGAAGTTTAACAAAAGAGGTGGTGGTGGTGGTGGCGGTGGTCGAGGAGGAGGTGGTGGTGGGAGCAAGTTTGGAAGAGTTGACACGAAGAAGAAATTTGGTGGTGATGGTTTGAAACCTAAATTGTCTGTGGGATTCAAAAGTAATAACAAAGGACAGAAGAATGGAGGTTCTAATCATTATGGTTCAAAACCAGCTGGAACTGTAAAAGGATACGGGAAGTTTTCGGGAAACAAATCAGGATCTCAATCTGACAGGAATGGAGGTTGGGAAGGGAAGAAGAAGGGATTCAAAAAATTTGGATATAAAAAGGACAGGGAGAATGGAGATGTCAAGGAGGAGGATGATGTTGAAATTAAACAAGAGGATGATGCTGAAGATTCATATGGAGTACTTGAAAGTCAAAGTGACATGTTTCGTAGGATGACTGAGGGAGTGATCAAGGAAGAAGAAATGGACAGTGATCCAGAAGATATTGGTGGGGGTAGTTCGAAAAAAGGGAAGAAAGGGAAATCTGGAGGCTTTCAAAACATGGGGCTGAGTCCGGCGATACTCAAAGGAATATTGAGGAGGGGGTACAATGTACCTACGCCAATTCAGAGAAAGGTAAATTAAAAATTTTTGTAACTAAATGATGCTTTTAAAGACTGACACTGACAAGATGAAATGGCTTTCAACTTTAATGTTTGGAAATTCTCTTTTTGTAGGCTATACCTCGGATTCTAGAAGGTCGAGATGTTGTTGCAATGGCACGTACTGGAAGTGGAAAGACGGCAGCGTTTCTTATACCTCTTTTTGAAAAAATACAGCATAAAAAAGTTGAAATTGGAACCTCTGCAAAATTCCCTAAAGCGCTAATTCTGTCCCCAACTCGTGAGTTGGCAACACAAACGGTGAAGTTTATTCGAGAGATTGGAAAATTTATAGACTTTAAAGTGGTTAGCATTTTGGGTGGTGAATCAATGGAAAGTCAATTTCAAACGATACATGACAAGCCGGATATTGTTGTGGCCACACCTGGAAGATTTATGCATCTTTGTGTGGAAATGGAATTAAAATTAGATGGAGTTGAGTATGTTGTCTTTGACGAAGCGGACAGGTTAGTACAGTAAAATCTGATCATTGCCTAATTTAATATTAGCAGTTTTCTAGAATTGAAAAAACCTATTAATTGTGTTTCACAGGTTATTTGAAATGGGATTTGGAGAACAATTGATGGAAATTTTAAAGCGACTACCGGAAAATCGACAAACTGTTATGTTTTCAGCTACGCTACCTAAGTTATTAGTTGACTTTTCTAAAGCTGGACTTCATGATCCCACATTGATAAGGTAATTTAATTCTTATTCACTCGCCTCATATTCATTTTAAAGCAAAGCTGTTTGTATTGAATATTGAAAGGGATTCAGACTTTTTTAAATTGTTTAATGCAATAATCCGAAACAAGTAATTTTTTATTTAATTGTTAACAATTGTTTTATTTTAGATTGGACGTGGATACGAAATTACCAGAACTGTTGGAGCTAACTTATTTGGCCTGTCGAACTGAGGATAAACTAGCTGCATTACTTTATCTACTGAAAAATCTAATAGATGAAAACCAGCAGACTATTGTGTTTACTTCCACAAAGCATCATGTTGAATTTATACATCAGGTAATATACAAACGTAAACATAAAACTTACAAAAATGTTTTTTTTAAATGGAACCCAATAGTGATTGAGATGGTTTTCATGTTACAGTTGTTGGATGAAGCAAACATTAACAATTGTTATATATACTCCAGCCTTGATCCCTCTGCCCGAAAAATTTCATTAGGAAAGTTTAGAAGTGGTAAATGCAATGTTATGGTTGTAACGGACATTGCTGCCAGAGGGATAGACATTCCCATCCTGGATAATGTTATAAACTTTCATTTTCCTGCAAAGCCTAAACTGTTTATGCATCGAGTTGGTAAGTGAATAAAAACTACATTACCCTGCACGTATTCATTCATTCGATCGTTGTATTGAATGAAGTATATCCTATAATTTAATACTGAGAATGTGAATTGAACCACCTTGATGTTACTTTTCAGGTCGAGTTGCAAGAGCGGGACGTAGTGGTACAGCTTATTCCATTATTTGCCCCGATGAAATAGCTTTTTTGATAGATCTCCACTTATTTTTGGGTAGACCATTAACTTTTGAGAAACCAACTGATGATTCATCGGATTCTTCTTCAAACTCAGTTTTTGTAGGAAGAGTTCCTCAAGATTTACTAAACGACGAAAACAATTTTATTCGTAATATGTTGGAGATAAGGGAAGAACTGGTAATCACGAAATATGCAAACAGTTAGCTTAAATTAAAATGAAGCATTGTAGTGAATTCGAAAATTTGGAAGTAACAAGACTAAAAGTATGAATGGTGTGTTATTTACAATTTTTAGGCAACCTTACATAAAGTCAGTAAAAATGGATACACGCAGTACCTAAAAAGTCGTCCGCCAGCGTCCACTGAAAGTAATCGCCGTGCCAAAGGGATAGGAATAAATAAACTTCATGTACATCCATTTTTTGCTAACCACGTTGCCGCAGATCCGATGGATAGTTTAATTTTTCAAATGCAGAGTTATAGACCTAATGCAGTAAGAAAACGTTATATAAATTTAATTGTCATTGCTTATATTAAATGAATTTTAGCTTTCTTTCTAATGAATATGTATTGTGTTAGACAATTTTTGAAATTGGACCAAAGGCTGGATCAGAGACGCATAGAATTATGGTGCAGAAACGTATAAAAGACCAAAATGTAGTGGAAAAATATCGGAATAAGTCTGCAAATAGTCTATCAGAAATGGGAAAGATTTCAGAGCA
Source organism: Orchesella flavescens (assembly GCA_964034955.1). Taxonomy (NCBI): domain Eukaryota; kingdom Metazoa; phylum Arthropoda; class Collembola; order Entomobryomorpha; family Orchesellidae; genus Orchesella; species Orchesella flavescens. The sequence continues at coordinate 8,879,807 of OZ035955.1, forward strand.
TAAAGGAAAAGAAGAGGAACCATTTATCCCATACCTACCTAAAGATCATCATACGGAACTCGGGTAAGTGTTAAATGTAGTTTTATTTCTCAGGTTATTTGAGAAGAACAATGAGGAAAATAATATATAACTAACTAGCTTAGTACAAGTAAAAACGGTTAGTTCTAAATCCATCTACTTTAAGTATAGTTTTTGCATAAAGTTGATGTAAAAGCTCATATATTATGTCATCGTTAGTGTTTATTAGTGGTTGCATCATATAATCATGAAAGACGTAGGTTTGAGATAGGTATTGAGAAAGCTGCAGTTTATGACTTCTTCCTTTGCCTTTACAGACTATCGGTGGGAACGACCTTCGACAAAGAAGTTCAGGAGGCAGTAATGGATCTCACAGGTGATGACTCAGACTTGCTAAAGAAACAGAGAAGTATGCAGCAGTGGGATATGAAAAAGAAGAAGTTCGTCTCGGTGGGAAGAGTAAGCTCATTTTATGCTGTAATAATATACTTACAGGCATTATAACAATTTATTTACCTACTAACGTTTAACGAACAAATCTGAATATGAATAGGGCGCAAATGCAAAGAAAATCAAAACAGAGTCTGGAGTTTGGATTGCTGCTTCTTACAAAAGCGATAGATATAAAACTTGGATGCAGAAATCGAAAACCGATCAAAATGACGAAGAGGACGATGATTCTTTTGCACGCAACACTAATGATGATTCCAGACGGAAGCCTGCATTCTCCAAAAGACTGGTTAAAACTGGTAAAAATGAGGCTCCACGTGCTCCTCTTGCTAAAGGAAAACGCTTCAAGACAGAGATAAAACGACCAGAACAAATCCTTAAAGAGCGAAAGGTTAAAGAGAAGAAGCTAATGAAAAATTTGCCAAAAAATATAAAAAAGCAGCGACAAAGCAATTCTGGTAAAGGTAAAAATAAGTCCTCCCGGGGAAAAGGGAAGTAAAAATTTACAGTTTCACTTATTACATATATCTTGTTTATGTTTAGTAATTTAGTTATTCGTTTATTCTTGATATTTCGTATTAAAAGTGACGAGCCTAATTGAATAAAATCATATGATTCGTAATCAATACATGATAATCTGCCTTCAATGGCAACACTGTTATTAAAATAAGGCGATCAGTTACGGGTACAAAGCGGAGAATGCTAAAATCTTCCTTGTTGTTGGCAACTGCAACTTTGACATATAGAGTAGCCTGGAACACTTAAATCATCATACATAATAATATACTTTGTTTAGTACATCCTGTATATATTGTGGGAAAATATTGTGTGAACAAAGCTCCTTGAAAAACAACACCGAAAACAAGTGAGAGAGGTGGACGTGAACATGTAGTACATTTCATAATTTTATTTTTTATAGGAGAAGAAAAGGCATAAGGTGAAATGTGAGTCATACGTATTAAGTATTTAAATATTCTATGCGAGCTCAATATATTTTGCGCCGCACGCATGCTTGACTAGACATAAATATTTTCTCGGTTTATGATTTTCTTGTCACTGTTTGCAAACCTTATTTTGCAAAACCGTGGGAAATGACTAGGGCAAAGGTAAGGGAACGAGGATAAGGAAATTACACGCTTCCGATCTGCTTGATGACTCATTCGTTTGCCAACGGGGATGATTCTAGCAGTATTTGCTCTTTTGAATTAATTTTCTTGAATTTCGAAATTATATTGGTGTTGTTGATACATCCAGATCCAGTACACCAAGTTTGCTGACCTGCCATAAATTACAACACACACTTTCATAATGTAAATGGGAAAAGTCTTTGTTGCTTCTCGTCAGACCTGTTGAAATTTTTTCTGATCACTTGCTCTGAATACATACGTAGTTTGTGAGTTTTAAACTATCCATTACTAATATATGGTATGTGACGCAATATACATGTTTAGTTATAGCATATAACTAATGTTTACTGCATTATACACAATTAATGACTTCCATACACCTCAACTACATCGCCAAAACTTTGTACAAGATAAGGTTGTAATTATTGAAAATAATGAGTTTCTCATTATGCCCATCTGCAGAGAGATGATTTTTTAATATTTTTTTCGAGTTTGGTTTTTTGTGTTGTTCACCCCCATAAATTTTGTGCAATTACCTTACAAACATGTAATGATACACTTATCTTATTTCGTAAATGTCTTCATTTTACGAAGCCGCCTCTTAACATGTTATTATTAATGTTTGGAAATTGTCTGTTGGAAGAAATTGATGGCATGTGTATTCCAGAAGTAGCATGACCAATGCTGTGTTAATGAGGAGCATAGTTTATTCCAGGCAATGCTTGAGGATTCCACATAATATACTAAACACACTTGACTTGGCTGTCCAAGCACTTTAAGAACTTGGACTTTCATCTTAACACGCACATAATAATTTTTAGGATTCATAGGCACCATAATGGAGAAGTTATTATTCTTATTCCAATTTTCGTGCATTAAATTTATTGTCCAATATATGAATTCATATGATGAACATGGATCTCGTTTATCAAACACTATTATGTCATGCAAATAGTCTGTAAAATGTGGAAACTAAATAATATATATATATGCGTTCAGTCCGGATATAAAACTGTCCCCTAAAACTAATATTTAGATTAGCCGATTAGCGTCCTAATCATTGACTATGAACGTCTTGTTTATTTACACATGACGTCCATAGAGAATGTTTTGAATGCTAAAAATCTAAGCATAAGTTTTAGGGGACATATATATCCGAATTTCGCAAGCTTTAATATAGATAAATTTGATATTAGATTATTTACACGACATAATAGTGTTTGGTAAACGAGATCCATTTTCATCATTTAAATTAAATTAATGTATATGTATACATTTATGTTCAATGTGCCTACTATTATAATGCTATAACTATTACCTCATTGTCCGTGATAAAAAGTACGAATTCGACACGCAACATGTAAACTCGTGGCAAGTTGGAGGAAGCTTTTCCAGCATTATGTAATTCAGATTCCAGGGAATGCATCTCACAGTTCCAAGGATAAGGCAAGAGCAAAAATTTGTAGGAAACTAAATTTTTTATTTAAAATGAATGAGCTACATATACAATATTGAGTGAAGTTTGATTCAATAGGTGCTAAGAGATATCGTTTTACATAGTGCATGAAGGTTCCAGTTGAAACATTATTTGGAACCTCATTTTTGTGGAGTTACTCTGACTCCATTGGTGAGTAAAGTCCACTGCTTACTATCAACGTGAAAATTTGATTAGCACATTCTGCGACGATAAAGTACTAAAATGAATAAAAACCATTTCTATCGTGCAAAAATGCAATTAAAAGCTATTGGGCTGCTTTGTGTCTTAAACTTAAAGCACGAATTTTTTTAGCACTTCAATTTTTTTCACTTTCAAACTTGACAAATGTATACATGACACAGTATTTTGTTAATGAATTATTTAGATACATTGTTCATACATAAGACATAAAAACTGGAAGCTAAGAAGAGATTATGAAAGTGGTTTTGAAATGTGTTTGACAGAAGAATAGGACACCATTTTTACCTTTTTCATACCAAGCTGAAGCAACTTCATGATTTCATAAAAAAAAACTTTTATGGTGACCTTAAATTCCCAAGAATGAGAAAACTGCAAGTTTCGTTGTCAAAATTGCTAAATCTGAGTCTGAGTGTTATTGCATTGCATTGTAAGTCTTTCATAACGATGATAGGATATAAAATATATGAAACATTCATAATGGATTGGCAGTGACTCTGGACGCAACAGTTCCAGTTTGGGCTTAGGTATCACATCGCATGCTTGCTTGCTATCATGACGTCATGTGAATTACAAACACTTAAATTTTATTTTTTCTTCCTATCTGGTTATAGACGCATAGTACACCATTATGTAAACGATATATAGTGCGCCACACACTCATGAAATTTTTACTAGTGCAGTGCATGGATATAGTTGTAATTACCACCTCAAAGTAAGTAATTTGACTGAAATGATTGGCAAGATGAAAGATGACGATTAGAAGATATGAAAACGAAGCAAAATGATGTGCATGCGAACTCTTCCAAGAATCAGGATGAGTGAAGTACTTTGAAGGCTTATTTGGTTAGTACGAAATGGCTTTTTGATGCTAGGACTGCTAGGTGCTGATGATGGCATATGGCAACTTTCCTGAAGACATTTTTTGCACTATCCCTAAATGGTAATTACCAACTTAATAATTTGAAGTAAACACGCGTATTTCACATTTCAGATGGATATTTATTCGTTCTGAGTAACATTTACTCTTGCTCATTTATTTTATAACAATAATACTATGTCACACTTTCATGATCTGACTTTATATCACACATGCTCACAATTTAAAAATGTAGATTATCAATTTTGTGGTACTCTTTTTTTGTAATTTACTTTGATGAGCAAACTATAAAAAACAAATACATATATACGGAGAGTTAATTAAAACTATTATTTGTTGAGCTAATACTGTGGTCCCCCCAAACCGCCTCCCAATCCACCCAATCCACCTAAACCTCCCAAGCCCCCTCCCAAACCACCTCCCCTTTGACCACCTCCAAATAAACCAGCAAATCTACCACTTCCAAGACCCAATCCAAAATTTAAACCACTTCCTGAGGAACCAGCTTCATTTCGTCTGCCACCTCCAAATCCTGGCATAAATCTTCTGATGAGATTTGGGATCAAGTTAAGTTTCCATTGGATCATGGCAAGAATGGGATTTGTAGGTCGGCTAGGCTGCTCCTCTGGATATTCCGAAGTACTTTCAATGGGGTAAATTGGATATTCAGTAGAAGTTGAGTTGCTGTCACTGTCATTATATCTTGGCAAGGAAATCATGTAGTATGGTTGTTGTTGCTGGCGTCTGTTAGATCCTAAAGCGGGGGATGCGCCACCACCACCTCCACCACTAACTCCTTGTAAACAGTTGGGGTTAATGAGGAATGTGAATAGACAGGAAACTGCTCTGAAGATAAATCGAGGCGTTCTCTTATCTCGAACGCTTCCATCTACATCATTGTCACCCTCACCTCCTTCAAATTCCAATAGGCCTGGAATATTTAAGGCGCTTAGATCATCATTTTGAGATGCCTCGCTTTCAGAGACAACCTGAAAAAATGAGATGGTTATAATTATGCATCGATTTTTTTGACAAACAAAACAACAATGATGTGAATTGCTTAGGTAGTTAAATTTATGTATACAATAGTGAGTGACAAGGCAGATTAATATATAACGCTTAGAGGCAAAAGCCTGAAGTCATTGGCATTCAAATCATGTCAGAAGCCCGAGCGCATTGTCATTCCGATGCATACATAATTTGAGTGTAATGTTCATCTTGGTAAGAATTTCGACTTACGTCAAGGCTCCTGGATGATACAGCTGTTATCCAGCAGGTAACAGCCAGCACTGTGGCGAGTATCAGTCCCAATCGATTCATTTTTTAGACTGAAATAGAAAAAAAATCATATACATCTCATGTAAATCATTGGGTGTTCACCAGATCTTCCGAATGTTTCTACAATTGACTAAAACTAAACTGGTTTTTCTCCTTGGTCGCATGGAAAAATTTGCATTACCAGGTAGTAATATTGCGAAAAATGAAAACTGACGGTGTACATATATATATTTCGCTTGTTTATCGCATTGTGCCATAATTTTATTCAACATGTATTGAAATGAGTCTGGCCTATAAGGACTGTATGCAGTGTGAGTTATTGAATGGATATATATGCATACATATAGCTTCAATTTTTTCCAAAGTTTGAAATCTGCATGAAATACCTAAATAAACTATTCAAGAACAATGCTCATCACGTGAATACAATTGCAAACTGTGAAAATCACTAACAAAAGTATCAGCAAAGTGGGAAATCCAGAGTTGATTAAACTAACAAGTACTTATACTTATGCTTTACTACGTAAACCACTTCTCTACTAGGTAGATACTCTATGCAAACACGACTGGACAACTTTGATGAATGCTCTAAAGAAGCATTTCAAAATTGCATAACACATATGAATTCGGATGCAAAATAAACCTTCCTTAAGGAAGAAGCTGTTCTACTATTTGAATTTGAATGGAATAATATATGTATGGAATAGTCTTCAGAGGAATTACCTCAATTTGCTTGGAATAATATGTGTTTACAAAGAATACAATACAAACACATCCGGGATGCTTAAACCTTGAAACTTAAATTAATGCATGGGTAAAGGGTAACTAAACTATCTTACATGGGAATCCAACTTTCATGAGAATCAATTTCCATTCTTTTTGAGATTTTGCTTAAAAAATTTAAGCAAATATATGTATTAGTTTGCATGAATTTTACTTTAATATGCAACAAAAATCTGCTATGTGTTGTAATAACATGACGGACTGACTACCTGGACTTCAAAACAGACATATCATATAAGTCAGGATTGACACTGTAAGTTTAACGAAGAATTCTCACCACGGACTACGATACGTATGCATGTACGTACTATGATGATATTATCTGAGAATGACTTTGGCTTGGCATGCGATTGTGATTTACTTTTACCCAGACTGCTTTTGCTTAGCTAACAATAATTCTATAATTCCCTTATAGTTTCATAATCATCTCACGAGCCAAAGCCAAGCTACCTTGCAAAATTCTTGCTATCTTAAAACCTTTATCATTCACCACGCTTTATTTAAGCCACCTCCATCCATGAGGTTGATCGAGTGAATCTGAATACCTTGAGAACTAAAATATTCTTTTATGGAAGTATGGAAAAAGGAACTTATATTATTATTTGTTGAGCTTGAGCTAAAAATTATAGACAAAGTTCACACTTGCCCTTCAATCTTTTAACAAACTTTACGCCGGTGAGGTGAGGATATATTAAAAACGGAAACGTGTTTGATTTTAACTATTTAACTCTTAATTATTGCTTCAACTGTTATAACTTTAAGTATTCCCATCGTGTAAAAAGTTTTGACCATGATAGTGCGAGGACCTGAGAATAATTTCAAGATGGTTGCTTATATTCATGTATTTAGTGTCAAAACAATCACCAACAACCAACGCCAACACAAATTCAAGGGATGCAATAATAATGAAATAGCGTGCAAATATAATATGCTTAGCAAAATACAAAAATTGACTTTTACATATGAATCCTAATGAAATTCTTTCTTGTATAAATAGAAGGGTCTGAAAAAGTGGATCTCCTTCATGTTCTACACTTTGATAAAATATATATTCGCCAAAGATGAAAGATATAAAAATGCATAGAAAATTATGAGCAGCAAAACAACTTGCACTTAACTAAGGAGTGTGCTCACGTATTCACCTGGACATTAGCATAAGCTGACGTAGGTATTACATTGGATACGAATACGACTCGTACGACAATGTTAATTTAATAATGCAGTGAACATGATGACCGTGTGTGTCAGTATTCAATCAGGCACTGAAAAAAACTATTTTTTTGGCAAATCAAGCAAACTAAAAATTGCCTATCTTTGGTAAAAAATGAACTAAAGTAATGAAGCGTTGAAGGAAACTATCAACGCGATATTATTTCATAAAGTGCAAAAACAAAATCATTTGCTAAATCTTTGTTGAAAATTTAACATTTTATGCCAAACAAATATTGCACAACCAGATTGCATAAAAAAAGGAAGTACATTCGAAAACAATTCAGTAAAAAATAATAATAAATCTATACAAAACAATCTTACCTTTTGAATACTGGATGGAGTCCAGAAATGTAAATGTAGATTTTGGTATAAAAATTCTAATAAGACTAGTTAAGTACAGATTTGTCTCACGATACCCACCACTGAATCACCTTTCCCAATAAAGATCTAGACTGGAACTGATAGTTGTTTTCAAGTCTCCCAAGTACTTATATTAAAGCTTTTAATGGCCGGAGAAGAAGTAACGTTTGCAAGTCCAAATGCAAAGCTTAGTTGAATGGACAATAAACAAGGTAAATACATACTGTACATTAACATTACGTGGAGCACCACGACCTAGGTACTAGGCATAAAAGTTGCTGGATGATGACGATTCAAGATTCAACACAAGGCAATATTCTTTCAACTTTTTTCTCATCATATCATTCATTATAAAATCATAAGATTATTGGAGCTGGTTACACAGACATTCTCAACTGAACTCTTACTTTTCTTCTTGCCACCACCATCATCATAACATAAAATCATATGAAAATCCATTCCATTTTCCATTACATAGTAAAAAAAAATACATAGGTGATAGGTCCATCTTCTTCAACTCGCAAACAATTTTTGCAATATATAAAATCATACCTAAGTGGATAATAGTGTAAGAGTTACGTATAAGGAAACGATATCATATCAGAGGGATTGTGCCGAATGAGCAACTGAACCTTAATAGCTTAAAAGAATGGGATGGATAATCGTTGCTGTCTTTGTTGCGTCTTTTTACACAAGACGACCTGACATGATCACAAAATTACACACAAGACTGAAGCGTGTGTGTGTGGGGAGTCTGTGATATTTTATGTTGGGATATGTGCTGCAAAAATGAAGGTCCCGATATACGTGAGTCTAAACTAAATGGTCCGCCCAACAGGTATTGCATACCTTTAGTGTTAAGAATTCACCCTTTACTTACGTAAATCACATTATTTAACAAAAAGGAATGTAACCAGGCCGCAGAAAGGAGGCACATATAAAAAGTCGTACCCAAAAGAGTTTGACTTTTTAACTCTTCGACAGCTACACAGCTACCTCTACGTCACAAAAATGCAATTAAAATAGTAGGTTCCAGCAGTTTAGCAACAGACCGGTTTTGTGGATTTTAGAGCGTAAAGAATATCTAAAGTCCTGTACATTCAGATACTTGTTATAACCAACATAAAAACACAACGTGTTGTATTTCTATACGGTATTAATAATCATAATATGATTTCGCTGTAATGAATGAGTATCTCCAGTCTCCAGAAAAGTGGAATGCGTACTGCAAAGGATTTAAGGTAAAACAAAACCTGCTGCATGTACATGGGATGTGGCCGATGATTATATAGGTAACAAAGACATCTTGTCATCAGAACTAACGAACGTATAATGATACGGCTGAGATGTCATTTTACTAAATTGACGAGTCACACTGAAATTGGCAAATCAAAGATGATTAAAACGGTTCTTGATTGTAAGAAAAAGTATCATGGAGAAAAACAACCATTGCATATGCCAAAGAACTCCCAATTAAAAAGAAGTTTAATGTAAAGATTTTTCAAAATATTTTTTTATGATTTGATATTTCTTGGAGAAGTGCCTAATAAGCAATACTGATTGGGTAATACATAGGTTGCTTCTTGCTTCCTTTTCTCAGTGTCACTGTTTAGTTTTTAATCATCTTCAATCTTGATTGCATTATTAATCATCTCATTTCTTGGTTTCATTGTCCTACGGAGGTTGACTTGAAAGCAACATTGTACGTCTGTTATGATTAACAGATTTTTTTGCAAGCTGATGTGCCCTTGTGACTTCTCTACTCATCATTTGCGGCTTTATAATATTTTGATCAAACGAAGAATTAAATATTTAACAAAACACGTGAAATTATCAGAACATGATTGTTCTTTCTATTTAAAATTCCACTGATTACGATATTCCCGTTTTTGTAGTGTTATTACAATTTTTTTAAAAACCTTTCTCATCCTCAAACTATGCATCCAATATTATCCAGGGTATAATTTAAAAACGGACAAATTACCGCATAGGTGGTCCTAGACTCTAATGCTTCATGTTGTACAGTAATCCGTTTTCAACATATATGCATAACGTGTACCAGAACGGTGCTCCATAAAACCCTTTCAATTACTGTACCAGACCTGCATAGAGTATTTTTAAAAATGAAAGTGAACTAGACTGTGGAGATCGGCGAACCGAGAAACACCAATTGCATGGTATTATGTATTTGATAATTGGTCGATTGCCCGATTGCCGAGCTGAAAGCATGATCCGAGACTTTGGCAATTTCTCTGTCTTGTAATGTCTGATGGTTTCCAGATTTTGGGATTATTGTTCTCAACTTTGAGAATTTGTAATTATCTAATTCATCCAGCTGAAATACATCCTCCGGGGATCCTTTTCACGATATGCAATTAAGGTGTTTCGGAAATATCACAACGTAATGTACGATGTGTGTGGTTCTGTTGCTCATGCAATTTGTGAAAGACGTAATATACACATACATACATAAGAATACATAAATGCTCATGCATTTGTTTTGTTCATTCCTCCGAGTTCAGTAAACTCACTTATGAAAGGAAATGCGGATTTACTAAATATTTCTCAAAGGAAGTTTTGTAACCACTCTCCAATCTCAATCAAAGTAATGAGTTATGAAATTATGGGCAAAAAATGTAAATACTGGTGGATGAATTTGCATTAATATTTCAATATTTCTTTTCCAGTTTTTGCACACCTTTCTGATTCTGAGTCATTTCGTGTTTGCATAAACATACCTACGTACTTCATTTCATGCACGATCTCATCATAAAAAAGCAACGTGATGTTTTACGATACCATTACATACTATATACGCTAAAAAGTAACGAACAACAAAAAGGATTAACCATCAAGTTCAAGAAACTTGATTGATACTTCACTGACCTTAAACCTCTAGTAGGTTGGGTGTTATACACACATGCAAATTAGTAAATGCACTTATGAGAAACACGTAGGTACGCACACAGTGGGAGTGCGAGGTAGGAATGCTTGGGAACATAGAACGGGAATGTCATGTTCAACACGCTGATTTACTATTATAATTAGAGCAAACGATAAAGAACATATCGGAAGTTAATGTACGTCAGAAAACCTACTGTGATCAATACTCTCACAGTGAGAGTCTCCCTGGTTGATTAGTGCGTTAAACGGTCATGGTCATCTCTATCCAGTCGTACCGGAACCGGACGCCACCAGATATTCTATTTACAGCTACTCATTTATAAAACAAGTCTAGCAAACTCTGTCGCTCTATATATAAAACCGGTTAGGTGTGGGTTGTAAAGCCTCACCAGAAAATTTATTACGTTGAATAAATTCCCAAAGATTTGAAGATCATCTTCCATTTCATTTCAGTGGTGATGCGAAATAGTAAAACCATTAAAAAGCAGAGAAACTATGCATGACAAATGTCGGGGTAGAGTGAAGCATGTTATAATCATTTACAAAGACAGAACATATTTGCAAGCTGTTTCGAACGTATTATTTTATCATTAGCTAGAAAAGAATTATCAGGGCTTCGTTGAATGAACGAATGGTTTGTAGCAGTCAGAAAATGGTACGTTTGTATTTTAATTCAACAATCTCACTTTTTTTAACGAATGAAGAAATTTACTGGAAATCAAATTAGCACGCAAATTACTTCATGGACCAAATACAAACTACCCAAAAACATAACATGCCAGGCTATTGACCACGAAAGCTAATTGCTTTGGTATTTACTACTATGCTGCGATTTTATAAGTTTTAAGCATAACTTTATTTTGTAGATATTGAGTTGATGCTGCAGGTTATATACTTCCCTTTTCAGGACGTTCAGAATAATAAAATTCTGGTTTGTACCTACTAGCAGACGAAAGAGTATGGGAAAATTTTATAATGGGCTCTGGACTCTTGGGTAAGCAATATATCGTGATATTTCACATACTCAAAGGTACCAAAATGCTGAAACCATCATTTACTCTGCACGTGATTTTTCCTTCACGCAGTGGTACATTATGGACACAACGATTTGTGTTTGGGGGAGTTCCCAATTACTGAAACTGGCGAAAACAATTTTCTACGATGACGTTATACGCTGAAATAATCTCTAAAATGTCCTATTACCTCCTTTGTATGATGTACATCATCTGGATTGGTTCTTGATAGAATCGGCAAGAAATTTCAATTGATATTGGAATCTTTAGTTACGAGTTAGGAACCACAGACAGACCCCTTGGTTCAAAAGCAACTTACTGACTATAGCATCACTTTGAGCAGCGTTTTTCTATAAATATACACGCAATCAATGCTTAACAATACTATTCACGGTAAAAATGATTGCTTTTAATATCTTAAATAGCAAACTTTTTAAAACGAAATGTGATGCTGATTTTACAACATATGTATTAAACTTACATTTAAAAACGAATTATTAAGTTAACTAAAACAATAGTATCTACTTACAAGTCGAGATTACTATATTATGCATATGAATATTCTATCGCTCATCAAGGTTCTTATCTCTTGTAATGACGCTTTCATCAAACTCAATGACGTAGTAAGTGATTCCATTATGCCACTGTGCTAGAACCTTTGCAGGCTATAAGAAAAGAAAAGAAAAAGGGCTTACTTTAACTTCCCTTAAACCCTAACTTTGCGGGCATCTTAGTATTGTATGTATGAATACATGTACTTACAAATCCTGAAGTTTCTAATATCCCTTCAACAATCCCAGCGTTGAATGAAGCACAGTTTAGACTACCCTTGTCCTTAGGAATAGAAATGAAGCGATTTACTAGGGGATCCTTTTCAATAATGTAGTACTGTCTACTATCATCAGCCGAATGTTCCAATTTGTCAGCTTCTTTCCCAAACAGAGTCTAAAGTTATTATAAAAATACAAATCAGGGTTGACATAATCTACTTTAGAATTGCAAACTTCTACTCGACTTAAACCTATCATAATCATCAGGCACGTTACCTTCCACACAGTTGACTTGATAAACAGCAAAATATTTAAGAGCTTCACTTCTCGCTTATAATTTTTCTCTCTGAGGACAATTAGATCAATAGTTTTGAGTCCCACCTGCTTCCCCATATCACCCAACCTGTAAAAATGTTAGAAATTCAGATCGACATGATTAGAAAGAACTCTTAACACTAAATATACAAAGCTCATTGATTAGTATTTAGTATGCTTACTTATTCTGAAGTTCCGAAACGCTGTTACTCCTATTCTGACAGTACTGAACCATTTCAGAGAACAGCAAGGCAAAACAGCTAAGGTGCACTTCATTTTTACCTTTACTTAAAGATTTGTCCAATATACTAGTTTTAGCTTTTGACTGGAGCAACGTGATCATTGATGATAAGTTGGCGTTAGGATCTCCTACTCCGTTACTTGCATCATTTGGCTGCATCTTGAAATGGTGTCAAATGAACTGATCACTGATTGATAACGGCAGACAGTTATAGCAGTGGCAAAAATATCTGTAGAAATGTCAGAACATTGTAATTGATATCCAACGAGGAATTAAAGTATGAAAGATGTCAGATGTCTAAATCTAGTATCATTACATGACAAGTGTAAAGTCTTTACCTACTTCCGGTTCCAGCTTGCTCTCAGCAGTTTTACCAGGTGTTGGGTGTTTATGATTTTTTTCCTTTTCAATTAACCCAAAAAGACCACAAAAGTCAAAACATTTTTTTCCAGTCATATAAAACAGCGATGCATACATTTACGGATCATAATATATACCTAAAAGTGTATTTTCTCGTTATGTATATTTTTATCCTTTAGAAAATCAGAGCCTGTTGTAATTCGCGGAGTCTATTTTTCCCCTTTCACTATACGCTTTGAAGCAACATAGACAAAGATGAAAGATTCACATTCAACATTCAACTTTGTTGTCGATGGTCTTTGATTGAGCGTTGATTTTTTCAGTTTTATTTTCTGTTTTTGCGTGAAGTTGAAAGTTATGAGGATTTCTGCAAAAGGTTAAATTAATTGGTTGCGTTTGTAATTTTTAACAAACAATTTGCTAATATTTTCTCTCTACTATTGTTTTTATGCAGGTTCAGAGAAGTGAAGATGAACGCTAATGAAGGTGAAAGTGTAGCACGTTCCAGTAAAGGTGGAGATGTGAGCGTTTCAAAAGTAAGACTAGACGTAAAGTCATAAGTTAAGACATTTTTATCCTGCGAATTAGGATTTGAATCATCAACCACTGTAATTGAAACATTAAGTGTTTCCTGATTTTTTAGGCTAATTTTAAACAAAAGAAAGAAGTCGGAGACTCTGCAACTGCCATAGCCATTTGGTCGGAAGATATCGTTTTGGAACCCGGAAATGTCAGGCATCCCATTCGGGTGGTGATGGTGGATAATTGTTTTAATACAAGGTTCGATCGCCTTGTCAGTTTGCCAAAGAACTGTACTACGTACATTTATCGGGTTTTAGATCATGGCATTCCTTGGCAGCACCTTGAGTCGGGTGAGTACAACCTTGACACAAAAACTAAATTTGTTTTTAAATATCTAAATCGTATTTCGTATAATGGTTTTTATTCTTAAAATTTTCTCAGGGCTAACTTTGGAAGATGTGAAACAGCGAATTATTGATCTTTGTAAGGGGAAAAGGCTGGTCGTATACGATGCATGGAAGACAGTAGGTCTTTTTAGTTTTACGGAGCAACAGCTTTCCCGTTTGAAAATCTACGATTTGAAAACCTCAAGGTACAAAGTATATATTATAATACAAGACGAAAAGTTTATGTAGGAAAAATGTTAAGAACAAAATGTTTCTATTTCAAACAAAATATTTAGTAAATCAAAGCAACCTGATGGAGAGTCGTGGTCATATTGGGATCTAGTTCGAGAAAAGTTGGGTCACACTTACTCTGGAAAACCAGGCAACTATGATGCTGTACGTTATGGCTTATATAGCTAACAAATTATATTTTCTTATCGAAATGGACAGTTAAATTTCTAAATAGCGTTCTTATGTTTTTCAGATTGAGTTAACTGATTTCATCATGAGTATTTATCTTCAGTATACTACCGAAACCAAAGATAAAGGGGCTTTGCAAAATGCGACCAACGTAAAGTAAAAGAATTCCTGAACTTTTTGTCTTGTTCATTAAATCCAATCAGAAATGTAAAATAAGTAGAATATGTAAATAGGAGAAACTTAAAAAGTAATAGTATTTTATAATAATTAAATTGTTCCTACTGAAAGTAATAGTAATAATAAAAAAAGTTTGTTTTTCTAATGGATTTGTCGGATATAATGATTTTAATGTATTTCATTGTTTTCACGAATAAATATAATATACATATACAAATCACATTCAAAATATTAGAATATCATAACCTTAATATAGTTAACAAATGACAAAATCTGATGTTTGATTTTTTTTGGCAAAGGTGCAGTGTGCAATCGATCTTACGAAAAGAGTGAACTGTATTATTATTAATTCATAATGATTGGAGTTTAATTGGCTTTTAAATTCAAATGTACTATACTGCCCAAAATAATTTGTAAAATATCAGACCCAGCCAGTTATTCTATAACCGTAACAGTGAGCTTTAATTAAAATTACTAATAGCTTCTCTTGAAGAACTCTATATAATTATATAATATTCACTGGAAACAAGACACTTAATAACATTATCTAAATTGGACAAGTAGCTGAAAATTAACCAGGAAAAACATTTACCATTATTACACATTAAATTTTTTCCCAAAAAACTCATACTTCCTTTCACGTACGTCAACCTCACATAGTCATATCAAAAAACAGTCATTTAAGAGCAGCTTACAATACGTAATATTGGATTAGAATTAAAATACTTTAGCTCATTATCTGGCACCTCTGTTCGGCAAGTCTTTAACTTTGTAGATTCTCACAAGCCAATGTTCCGTGGTGTACGCTTCTTCCAATACATCTAATTCGAAATCCTTGTTCCCAATTTCAGCGTTCCTGACACGATCATATCCCGTAGGCTTTCCACCTTCCGTGTACATTGACCCAAACCGGTAATAGCATAGCTTGTACATCAGACAATTCAACATGGTAGGGGATCCTTCTCTGTCAATTCTGAACTCTCCACCGGGGCTGTAATAATCCTGCTCCTTGATGTGATTTCCTCGATCAGTGCTGCCTCCAATTCGAACCATCCACAAAAATTTGTTGATATCTGTAATTTAGTTTTAGATGACATTTTAAATTTCACACATATGCATCGACTTCGATTGAGTTCAGCATATAGCCTTAAATTCATTTAAATTTGGTTTCGAACCATCAGAAGAATATCCAGTCAAACCACCAAAGATAACCAAAACGTAATCAACATCCAGTTCTCGCATAATTTCGTATGCCTTGTCTTCTGGCGATGCCATTGCTTGTCCAACACGAGATATATGAGTATTGTTCCAAGTGTTGTTATCAACTAATATTGTTCTATTCGCCATAGCTGTTATCTGATAGCCGTAATCCCACCACGACATGATTTTGGCATCCTAAAATTATTAACGTTAAAATACAGAATTCTTGTAACGTCTTTCATGGAAGTAAAGGATAAGTACAGAATAAATTACTTACCGGCGGAGTGTTCATTCTTAACCAGTAGTAAGCTTCACGGAAGTCATCAAAGATAATCAATGAACCATCATAAGAGCGAGCTGATAAGACAATGCTAGGACTGCTGTAAGCTTCTGATGTTACCCATGTACAGTGAAAAGCGTACATTACTAAAAAGAATGTAAGCATTCCAACAAATGCCAATGAAATCTGTAAGAGAAAGTAGTCAGAACTTATAAAAATGATCCACACAACAACATAATATGCAATTTATTTTTATTCTAAAAGTAAACTTACTTCATTCTTTCTGCCTTGTGCCGCCTGTTCTTTTGGCTTCACTGGTCGTTTATCTTGGCCTTTTCCCCCTTGATCAATATCTTTCATAAATCTTCCCAAAAGTGATGAAACTGCAATACCTCCCAATACACACATAACTGGAGCAAGAACCAGCATCAACCGAACCATTACACCCTGTAATACATAAAACAAGAAAAGTTCATGACTTGTATCCAATTTTTATCTTGCAATTGTTCATGTTTACTAGTTGGACTTACAGCGAAGTAAATACTTGTCATTCCATAGAGGATTATGAAAATATTAGAATCATTTAGGTTGGAGAAGCAGCAGTACAAACCAACAGGAAACAAAAATACCAAGAGTTGGAGATCAAAGTAAAATGAGCTCCAAGCTGTAGGCTGATGTTCGGATACTGAAGCAATGATTGGAATGTTATTTTTTGCATAGGAAGGATCCAGCAACGAGTAAAATCTTCCAGTCCATGGAGAAATTTTTCCTGCAAAAAGTTTTAAGCATATTTATTGCATTTCGTTCTATGTATTCTTTCAATATCTTAGCTTGTTAATTTTTATACCGGTAATCATCAGAATGCTTCCAGCGGCTACGACCACAATTGCCACCAATGTGAACAACGCGTGGAATAGGACATCAAAGTTTTCTTTTGACATTTTTGATTTCAAATAATCAATAAATGCGATGACTTGACTTAAACCAAAGACACCCAGCGCCTGAAATAAGAAGGCATACATTATACATAAGAAATGATTTAGATAACCCTTAACCCTTCGTTAGGCAAAGAAATATTCACATACCAGCATATGCTCAGAACTCTGAACGGGTTGAAAACCAACGAATGGGATCTGCATGGACAGAATTGTGCCGATGCAGTATACTGTGCTGTATGCAACATAAATACGGTGCGAGAACCTTCCAGTGATCATCAAAGTGAAAACATGAAGAGGAATCAAGTTGATTAGAAACACATAGCCACCCCATGAGGAAACCTGTCGGATGTACAAACAAAAATGACATCATTTTTGTGTTACTGGATATTGGTTGTCGGGTATTTAGAATGTAAGACTTTTACCATGTAAAAGTACGAAAGCGAGCAAACGGCTGACCATGC
The DNA here is from genome assembly GCA_964034955.1 of Orchesella flavescens. Taxonomy (NCBI): domain Eukaryota; kingdom Metazoa; phylum Arthropoda; class Collembola; order Entomobryomorpha; family Orchesellidae; genus Orchesella; species Orchesella flavescens. The sequence goes on from OZ035955.1 coordinate 8,897,577, forward strand.
CACTGAACCCGTCTTTACGGCTTTTATCCAAGTGTAGTACGTTAGTAGCATACAGAAAATGGCAATTCCTTCGTTATCGTATGAACCGGCAACGGAACGAGAAATGTACCCTGGTACGATGGCAATCATGACAGCTGCAGTCAACCCAGCTCCTTCATCCTGTTTTGAAATATTATCAGTTACTTAATTACATGACACAAAATTAAGTTCATAACCTGTCGTTACTAAACCCTTGAATATTTTAATATGTACCTTCAGTTCTTTGGTAAGTAAATACGTCACGATTGTTGTAAAGCTGGAGAACAGTGGAGCAAGAAACACGCAAACATTCCTGATGTCAATAGCAAAGTTGAAGAAGTTGAGAAAATTGTGAAGCACTGCAGAAGTGATCATGAGTCCAGGATAAATGGTTCCACCAATGATACGGCCCAATGGGTACCATGCTCTATCATCAAACCAGTTATGGAATGAGTAATATCCCTCCTCCGTAAGGTACTTTGTTGTTCGGTAGTTGAAGTATGGATCAAATTCGTGGATAACACTCTCATATCGAAGCACAGAAAACAGACGGGTTGAAAATGCTGTAAATTCCAATTAAAATGAAATGGTTATATTGACACCTACTCTTTTAATCAAAGGTTTTGATGATAAGTATTAGTAACTTTCACTTACAAAGAATCGCCCCAAGTGAAAGTATACTTAGCTTCAACAGGGTCTCGTACTTCTGGGCGGTTGTGTCGCCACTTTTACTTTTCAACAGTTTCACTGCCATCCTTACTAAATAATCAAATTAAGGAAACAGTTACAGATCTTGCCGGCTGGGAACAACCGTGTGTCGAAAGATGAAAAAAGTAAATTTCTCTGCACTCCGTCCTCCAATGTGATAGCCAGTAAACTCTGCAAAAATTCAACAATTAAATAAGAACAGGATCAGCTAATTAAGCGAATAACGATTGATTAATAAATATTCCATCAAATTAGCATTCAGCATTGCATAGAATAATCACTCCGCAAAGGCTCGTCCCACAATATAAATGCACCTAAAGTGAATTTACGCAAACACGCAATAATGGAAAAGCTACTACGTGTCAATTAAGATTCAAGATCATGTTGAATAAAGGGTGATGGAATACAAGTGACAAGACAAAGCCAAATCTCTTGATAATTAAGGCATTCTAGTAATAAGAAATCTTTTGAGCTATAAAAGCTGTCAACTTTATGTCACCTAAACCCAACTTAAAATGTCAAAAGTCAAAATATTACGTAATTAAAAACAAAACATACCTTTCACCTCCTACTTCTGCTGGACACAAACATGCAGCCAGATTTTCTTCCTAAAGACACTTCACTCTTCACTCACTCTTTACATTTCACCTGGATATGCCTTTCCCAGAAAGACGTATAAGCTAAATAGGTGGCTTAGGTATAATGTATTTGCTCTATACACTCACACTCTGACTCTACTAAAATACTCTGACAAAATGCCGAAACTCAAATCCGTGTCTATTCCCCCGCTGAAGTCGTGGCAGAAATTTTATACATAAGACGTCCACTAAAGCATATTCCCATAAAAATATTACTACTATACTTGTACAATACTACGACGATAATATGACAGTTCTCCCCATCCGATCCGATCTTTCAGAGTCAAGTCAGCCACAACCAAAGCACATAAAAGTTATACATAACATTGTATGGGAGATGAACAGATGAAGAGAGTAGAGAATGTAAAAAGCATGTAAAAAGTGTTTTCTTATGGAAATGATTATAGCTTCAACTCAAAAGTTGAGAAGAAGCCGGTTGAGGTACATTCGTGAGCTTGAGCTGATACTACACAGACACTCACCCACACACAATAATGCATATTACAAGCGGAAATTGACATTGATTGTTGCTTTTAATGATAAGATTAAAATTGACAATAATTGACAATGTGAAAACGTTCCATATCTTTTTGGTTCGTTTTGTCTCCCACCCACTGGCATGAGAGAGAGAAAGTTGATTAGATGAGGAAAGGAGGTACATGAATGAGCCATCTAACTAACATCAGCTACATATAGCATTTCATTATAATATTTTTAAATGGAGAAGGACAACCAATAAGCCATGAACGCGTGCTGTCATTTCATTACATCTCGTTTGTGTTAACATGACTTAACATGACTTGGTGAGGGGTATACACCGATACAGGAACGGGGCTGGCTTTGTTGGTGGCATCAAAAGGCGAACGTGTGAGACACACGTGTGAGCGTGAAGATGTATACTCACTTGAGTGCTTGAGTGCTTTGAATCATTTTCTGATTGAACAGCATAGCAATAGTATCAAGGAGATCAGCTGCGGCAATGCTTTCATTTCTGTTGCATAAAACGTTAAAACAGAGACCAAAACGAAAATGTTGCTTCATCATCAGCTCCTCATCTCATGACCACCCACGTCATCCACCATCCACTATAAGCAAATGCTTTAGCGATGGAGTTGTGAGTTGAGAAGTGGAGGTGGAAGTGGAAAGTCACCTGAAAGATATCATTTTAGTGCAGTGTATTTAAGTTATAACACAAACGTTGCTATTGTTGAACTAATTAGTATCATTTTACAGTGCAACTCCTAGTGCATTGGGAGTTGATTTTTTTGGCTTTGGGAATTGCTAAAGGTAAGGTATTTGTTTTGGGTTGTTTAGCTAATTATTATTTGTTTTTTCCATTTCACCCAGTGGGTGACTCGTGGGGCCCACGAGTCTTTAACTATATGACAAATGCTTATGAGAATCTTTAATTTTTGATTGTTTTTCAGTCCTTCCCAACCCTACAAACAAAAATGTCTTCAGTTGACTCGAAGGCTGCCAGCCTTCTCATTTCTGGGGAAATAGACGAGGATATGGAAATGTTTGACAGTGATGACTGCCCTTCAGATTTAGAGCCTGATGATTCAGTTGGAAATATCCTGGGGACAGAAGGTAAGGTTCATTACATAACCTAATTTTATTCCAATTTTCTGGTATCAGTTGTCAGCTTATGCGCGTATCTAATTTCCATTTATCCGATTCAATTAAGTTAAAGCTGATGTTGGAAGAAATGTATCATCCGGAAGTAACTATCATAAAATGAAGAAGGTGCAAGATCGACTGTACCAGGTATGCGGCTTTGCTCTTGTTCACCTAACCAATTTCCAGTACAAGAAATGATGAACAAATTACTTTTATGTTGTATGTCATGTGTGATTTATTTGACATTTTGTTTCAGTCTGAGCTACTCAGATTGGCAATCGAGCGCAACATAATTATATGCCTACCTACCGGCTCGGGGAAAACGTACATTGCATTAAAATTAGCGGAGCACATGCTGCCAGCTGCAATAGAGTAAGTGCTTAAAATGTGATTATTTTCATGTAATATTTAATCTTTGTATGATCTAAATGAAATCGGAATGTAATACATTCTTATGTTGAATTGTTCAGGAATAGGCAGAAAATTGTATTTCTCGCAAACACGGTACCGTTGGTTCAACAACAGGCCCAATATTTTTCTGCCAACTTAACCAACCCGGCTTTAAGCGATGATAAGTATGTAAGAGCGATAACTGGTGATCTAAATGTGGATATTTGGACCCAAGAAGAATGGGATAAAGTTATGTGTAATTATCACGTAAGTTACCTTCACAGTAAGAAGTTCCTAATGCACAAAATTCTTGCTGACTATTATTAAAACGTGTGTGGTACATGATGTTTTGATGTTGCAGATTTTAGTGATGTCCACACAGATTTTATTGGATGCTATAACCAAAGCTTTTGTTAAATGGGATCAGCTAGCTTTACTGATATTGGACGAATGTCACCATGCTCAAAAGAGTCATGCAATGGCTTCAGTAAATAGAACTATTCGATTAAGATTAAATTTCTTTGTTGTGACTTATTTTGGTTTTAATGTCTATTAATTTTATCAATATGACATTTCAGCTAATGAAACTCTATGCAGAGAAACGAGAAGGAAAAGATTTAGCAGCGTGTGGTCTCCCAAAAGTACTTGGACTCACGGCCACTATCATTAAAGGAAACTCAAAACTGGAAGCCATTCCTAAAGAAATTAAGGATATTGAGAAACTTTTGTGTTGTAGAGCAGTTACGCATAGGAATTACGAGGAAGTATTGAAGTAAGCAAGTAGCTGATTTTATTCTGAATAGCCGAGTTTATGATTTTGGTAGTATAGAAAACACTGAAGTGCATTTGTAACATAGTAACATTCGTTTCTCAACTTTCCACAGATATTCCACTAATACCACCTTTGAAATTCGTACGTATAACAGTAGCTACAATCAAACTGACGAAGTTTGTCAAGTTATCGTTGAGTATGTGGAACTACTGGAAAAACTTCCAAAGATTGGTCTATCAGACAGAGACATTTCAATGATTCAAAGTATTGATCATCCATCTCTGATCTCTGAGGACCAATTGTATAGCAAAAAGAAGGGAGTACCACGAATGCTAATAACATTCTTCAAAGACCTTCTTAAAACATACGAAGAATTGGGTACTGTACCATTCATAACATTGCCAGTAGGCTCGACCTAAAGTTTTTCTAATATTAGGTCACTCAAATTATTGTTTCATAATGATTCGTTTCAGGTTCCTATTGTGGCAAAATGGCCGCTGTTGTAAAGATGATATTCATCTTACAATGGATACGACAAGTATCCGAGAGCTCAGACAGTGAAAGTGACAGCAGTGACGATGATGATAATTATGAAATTTTGGATGACAAAGATCCAGTCGATGCTGTAGTTCTATTAGAAAACGCGTTAACCGTCATTAATTCGTTTATGCGAAACTTAGATACTAATATGAAAGATGTTGCTTTAAAAAATGGACGTTCCGAATCAGAGATGGAAGTGTATTTCGTTCGTTCGTGCGTTAGTGACAAAATCCACAAACTTTTAGAACTTTTGAGTTATAAGAGGTAGGTGGTTTCAAGATGTAGAATATTATAGCTTTAAATTGAGGTTAAAAACGTATTTTCGGCATGTGTGTCATATTACATCATTTAGACCCATGAGTACAGTCGGCAGTAGTAGTGAAATACATCCAGACGAACTGTGTGGTGTAGTATTTTGTGATCGACGAATGACTGCAAATGTCCTTCACTGGTACTTGAAGGTAAGTTAACTTTGAATTTAAACATTTTCAACTTTCTGGCATTAAATGGCTATCTAATTTATTCCTTGGATTAATCTAAAATCGCATCTTTTCTGTTTAAATAACGAAGAAAATTGCGGAACTCTGTCCCGAGGAATATGGATTCATTAGACCAGATGTTATGGTCGGTCAATCAACACTCATTACAGACACGGAAGCTGCCAGTTTTTCAGCTAGAAGACAAGCTGCAGTTATAACAAAGTAATGTGCCTATACTAATAAAGGTTTTGATGCTTTTTATATGTATGCGTTTGATTATTTTATGATTTGAATTATCATAGATTTCATGCCAAAGAACTAAACTTGTTGATAGCAACACAGGTTGTCGAAGAAGGTTTGGATGTGCCAGCCTGTAATCTTATAATCAGGTTCGACATCGTACAGGCTTACACGTCATTTGTACAGTCAAGTAAGTGTTTAGTAAAAAAAATGAACATTGAGTAAGATAAATTTAATACATAAATAATTATAATAATATATTTACTTCGGTTTTTACAGTGGGTAGAGCCCGAAAAGCAGGTGCAATGTGCTATGCATTGGTTGACTCAATGAATATGGATAAGGAAAAAGAAAAACTTGACCGTTACGAGGAATTCAATAAAAAACTAGCTGAAGCTTTAGAAGAGAATGCTTTGCATGTTGGGGAGGATGAGGAGGATGACGAAGATGATGTTGTCGAAGATATCATTCCACCATTTTGTCCTAGTGGGGACTCAAATGGACCTAAAATAACAGCAACAGAATCTATCTCTATCATTCACAGGTTTGTCACAATTTAAAAAGGGGTTTGTGGTATCAAAGACACAAAATTTTATTGCCGTTTATTCTCTATATTGTATCTTATTCTTTCAAATAATGTTTTATTACTTGCTTTAACGACTAGATACTGCTCGGCACTGTCTTGTGATAAAATCGCTTCATTAATACCTGTATCATGGTGGAACCAAATTGAAGGGAAGATGAATGGAGGAAGCCTGTTTCAAGCATCTCTCCAACTTCCGGTATTATCACCAGTTCGAGAAATTGTAAAGGTATGTATAGATAGATCATAGATGTATAATAGATGTCGCTCACATACTGAGCAAATCTCTAGCTAATATATGAATCTTACCCTTGTATTATCGTTTAGGGGAAAGTTATGCCTGACAAAACATCAGCAAAGCGGTCAGTCTACATGGAAGCTTGCAAGTTATTATATTATGCGAATGAATTTACGGAGAATCTTCTCCCGAAGCCAAGATCCATTGATAACTATCAATGTGAGTTCCTCGACGATCTACTTGAGGACATGAATATAGAGAAACTTTCAACGGTTGGTCATAAAATCGGAAGTCGTGGTAGAGTACAACAGTATCCAAAAAAGGTATATAATCTAAGACTTAACATAAAATCCGTATTTTTGTTTGAATACCAATGGTGTACATATGTGATTGAATTTAGGTTCCTGATATAATCGAAGATAGCAAAATAATAGATTCAGATCAAACTGTTTCGCTTTACACAGTTAAAGCTAAAATCCAAAACTACAGTGGGGATCCTAGAGCCAAAAAACTGTACGACTTTGAAGAGCAAGGACATTATTTTGGAATTGTTACAAACGCCAAGTTTGCTAATGTAAGTAACTTATACAATCAATTCTTTATCATTTTTTTACGTTTCTTTAAAAATAGTTGTTGCGCATTTCTCCTCCCCACACATGTTCTAATGTTGGAGGCTATATTCAGCATTGGAATTATTTTCTTCATTTGCTTGTGTTTTAGCTTCCCGATTTTACTTTGAATGCCAACTATGGAACGTTTGTCGTCAAAATTAGCAACACTAGTGATTCCCGAATTATTCTAACGAAAGAAAAGATCAGTTTGTTGCAGTCCTTCCAACAATTTCTATGTGAGTCAGTATACGAGATAAAAAATCCCGTTGTCACTACTGGCAGTAATCTGCTCCTTTTGGCTCCCTTAGTAGGTATGTTAATGGCACAATTTACAATTAACAGGGGATAGTGAATACATCAATGAGCAAATTGTTTTAAATTGTTCTAGGTAAAGCTACCAACCAGACAATCAATTGGGAATTAGTTGGTAAATGTTTGGATTTAGACGAAGATAAACTTCTCACCGAACCTGATATGGATGATAGGAATGAAATAAAACCTGCATCTGTATTTGAAAATGCAGTGTTGGTTCCATGGTATAAAAATGATAAATCGCTCGAGGTACCCAACTCTTAATAATAATTTCAGAAAACGTTAGTATTTCGCGATTTTAGCTTAGTGTGTTTTGATTATGTATTGTCATGTTTGCAGCTCCTGTGTTCGTTGAGCATAATGGATGACACTTCTGCATTATCTGAATTTGATGATAAGAAAAAGGCTCGGACATTTCAGGAATACTATGCGAAAAAATACGATGTTCAACTTTTTCATCCCGAGTCTCCGCTTATTGTTTGCAAATCTGTTGGAAAACAGTTAAACTTTCTGACACAGAAAGTTGACAGTAAAATAAGAAGGAAGGAAATAAACCGTTCTGTAACGAAAGTTATTCCAGAGTTAGTTAACATTCATCCGCTTCCAGCTAGTCTTTACATGCAAGGACGTCTTTTGCCGTCAATTGTGCACAGACTGTGTCGTTTATTAGTTGCAAATAGATTAAGACTAGACATTGCTACATATTTCGACTGGACAGTTGAAGCTTGTGACAAAAAAATGATGGATGTGTTATCAGGTACGGCATCAAGTCGTTTGAATGTTCTTTTTTTAGTCTGGTATTACTTTTTTCAAAATTTTTTATTCTTTTTAGACATAAGCAGCGATGATGATGATGAAGATGACTCAAATCATTCGTTGTCAGGTATGGAAACTTGTCAGGATGAAGTATCGCAATTCCAGCAACTGAGTTTGTCATCAAAGCAAACTAACTCCATTAAAGGGGAAAAGATTTGCCTGGAGGCTCTGAATCCCTTCAATATTACATGGGATGACCTTTTTCAAGAGACAAAGCAAAAAAGTAGGTATCGAGATAACAAGTATAGATTGCCTGGACCACCCACCCTAAAGTCTGAGATCAGTAAGTCTTTTGTTTTACGATACTTTTTTATCTTTACTACAATATATGAATTGATTTTTTACTTGGTTTTGCTTTCTTAATAGGCTTAACAGATATTGATAAAATCAAGTTTAATAGCTTTGATAAAGAAACTGACTTTGACAAAGAAATGGGTCCAAGGATGGAAACCATAATGGAGGTAATTTACAAGTATTTGTTATTAATAGATTTTATATACATATTTCACATTTTTAACTGTTCATAATCTGACCAGGCAATGAATGTTTCAATACATTACAGGCTATTACATTGTCCAATGCCCAAGATAACTTAAGTTTGGAAAAGTTAGAAGTCATGGGGGATTCCGTGTTAAAGCTGCTAGTCTCTATTCATTTATTTCGCAATTTCCCGACGTGGGACGAAGGAAAAATGACGTTATTGCGAACTAAGCTTATATGCAATTTGCATTTGTACCAACTTGGCAAGAACAGGCAAATTGGGGAATTGCTAAGCGGAAGCTTGTTCATTCCTGACAAGAATTGGCTCCCATTAGGCATGGACATTCCAAAAATATTCAAAGACTATGTTGTTTCCGAAGGTTATGACTACAGCATTTTTGCAAGACTTCAAAGGAGTGTGATTGAGGAAATGAAATGTATGGACTCCACTGAGAAGTTTAAGGATATAATCGAAAATGTGCACGGCATTCTCAGAAAAAGCAGCGACCACACTAACTACACTCATTCGAAGATTGGAGATAAAAGTGTTGCTGATGCAATGGAAGCGATAATAGGCGCGTATTATATGACCGGAGGCATTGACGGAGCATGCAGAATAATGGAATGGCTTGGATTAAGAGCCCCTTTGGAAGATGGGTCTGCTGTGGTTTATTCCAGGACTGATACACTTTCCCCAAGTGAACCTAAAGAGAGCTTTAGAACGAACAAGAAGCAGAACCTGGTCCCATTCTTAAACGATTTAGAAGAAATGATACAGTACAAGTGAGCCCAGATTCCGAATTTTTTAATAATTCCTAGTTTGAAATTAATAAGTACCTACATGTGTAATAAATTTTTCATTCGTAGGTTTAAAAATCCATGGCTGGCTGTGGAAGCGTTAACACATCCGACATTCTATGGAAATCGTATTACACCATGTTATGAACGCTTAGAATTCGTTGGGGATGCCATTTTGGGTAACCAAAATTTATTCAAGGCATTCATGCAATTTTAGTTTGAATCTATTATTACCCGGTTATACAAGTATGCTTGTGCATGTGTCTAGACTTCTTGGTGACGAATTATATACTGCAAAATACCAAAATAACTGATCCAGGGAAAATCACAGACTTACGGGCTGCTCTAGTCAACAATGTAACATTTGGGTCTCTAGCGGTCCGGTATGGTTTCCAAAAGTACCTGAAGTACAATTCTAAGGCTCTGTCCGATTACATATTCAAGTTTGTGGTATATCAAGAAGCAAACAATCACGAAGTGACTGATCCTGTATGCAAACCTTGAAATATGCTAAATTTTCTGAGAGGTTTCTTATTGGCTGATAGTTTAAATGCAATAAATTTTTCTTTCCCAGCACAAATTGTATAGCGACTTTGACTGTCCAACTGTCAGAGAAATTGAAGTTCCCAAGGTTCTTGGTGACGTTTTTGAGTCCATAGCTGGGGCAGTATACGTAGACAGTGGAATGTCTATAGACACAACTTGGAAAGTATTTTACCGCCTGATGGAAAAGGAGTTGGGTATGCAAAACGATACAGTTTTATATGTGTAGTTTTTTATCTTTGAATATTTTTGAATTGTTAGTAATCGCAATAATATTCCTTTCTTCAGTGAAATTCTCAAAGAATATTCCCAAAAACCCGCTTCGTGTACTTCATGAGCAATATCCGGGGAAAGTAAACTTCAGGTATTAACACTTTAACTCAGATTTAATTTTTGTAAAACTGGAATGCAATTCTTTTCGCAGTCACAAAATAATTTGTACTTGTAAAATTATTGTAGGAAACATGAATTTGAATCAACGCCCAAAAACAACAAGACTAACAATTTGTCAAAGTACAAAATCGTGTATCTACAAATACCTGACTGTGACAAGATGATTGTAGGTATTGGAGCCACCGTCAAACAGGCAAAACAAGCTGCCGCTAAATATGTCGTTCGAAAATTGAAAGTTGGAACATAATTAATTACTATAGTTTGTTGAAATATCTAAATTTACTACTTTTGAGTTAGAGAGACGTCTGACTTCCCAGTTGCCTTATGTAATGTAATGAAATATTGTGTTTGAATATAGTTAGTGAACCTTACAGCAATCATGAAATAATGAAATAATTTTAGCTCAAAGTATTTGGCGTACATACATACTACGCGGTACTGTATTGTATGTTGTGTGTGTGTGTTCAGCATCTGCAATTCTTGTGTTTGTCATTTAATCCAATTTTCATACTTTCCTGATGTTTATGAGAAAGCAGTAACGAACATTCTCTCTTCATGCATCGAAACCAAATGCTTGTACTATAATATAGTTTACTCTTGTAATATAATTCACAAGCTACTTGTCGCGTCACGATGATATCTGTTAATCAGTAGGGCTAATCAAATGAAATGGCGTAAGTTGTCAGAAAGATATAAATTATGATTCAACCAAGAACAACCCAAATGTAATGATAGTTATGAATTCATTCACAAGTGACCTTCTTACTCCACATCCAAAATCAAGTTTTTTATTCAAGCAAGAGGGATTTGTACTTAGCAAGTAAGCTGCACTTAGAGTCTCTACATATAGAACTTCTGTTCAATATTCCATTCAATACGTGATCAGCTGCGCTATAGATCACACTATTCACATTTCTTCCTTTTGTCTTCATCATTTTCCTTCGTTTATCATCTTAAACATCCTCATAATGGATAATCGCTTCTTGCTGATAGCCCCCTTGGTCTTAACTTGCCTGTTTATATTTTCACAATTCGGACAAAGTTTAAGTCAAGAAGAAGGTGAAATTCATGGCTATCATTTTCACACCTACTTTTTTCAAACTAATGAACGGAATACACAAGAAGCCTTAACGTTCAGGTAACAAATCGAATAGTTTGATTAATATGGCAGAGGCTCATTTCGTGCTATTTATAAAAAACCCATTCACCAATTCATATACTTTAAAAAACCCATTTGCCATTTCATGTTTTAAAAAACCCATTTCACATGTTTAAAAAACCCATTCGCCATTTCATATGCTTTAAAACCCCATTTTACATGTTTAAAAAACCCATTTATATATTTTAAAAACCCCATTTCACATGTTTAAAAAACCCATTCACCATTTCATATATTTTAATAACCCATTCATATTTTACATTTCTTTAACTTTTCATAGGGATTCCATCCAGAATCAAATCGATGGAGGATTTTTGAAAAATTGTAGACTAAACCGTGTAAACATGGGTCCTGTGGGTCCTCACCCAATCGGCAGCTATGAGACTTGTTGCAACAAAACATCCATTTCGCAAGCACTTACTTTCTTCACCCAAAATCATGGAAACCTCTCCATTCTTCTTCATCCTCTAACACGCTATGAAGTGATGGATCATACACATAGAGCTATGTTTCTTGGAGAGAAACTTCCATTGGATGTTAGCGTGCTTAGTGAAGATTTAGTTGATAACTTGGATCTTTGTTTGCCCATATCAGGAAACCACATAAACACTGTATGACTAGACTTGATTATGTATACCAAACACCAAAAACGCTACTTAAAATAAATCGATGATACATTTTACACTTACTTTGTGTTCAAACCTCGCAATGCATTTAACTTGTTATACTATCATTTATGTCCATCCGTAATCTATGCATCCTTGAATCGCATTTTTATCGGAAACGAAATGTGCATGATCATGTAAATGTAATAATGATAAGCTCTAGACATTAATAATTATTTGAAACATGATTTTTTCATGTTACTTCCAAATTTGGAATATTTATTAAATAAATAGTTTTATCGGATTTCACATGTTATTCATCTATGTTACCTTTATGATTGTTTCAGATGCTAGTATTTTACATGTACAGGCTTGCAAAGGAAATTGCGAATAGCATTGGAGAAAGCAGCATACAAATAAACAATTGGTCTTATTACGCTTTATTCTGATCTAAAAAAAATGACAATGTCATCTCAGATATATCATTGTTATCAGATTAAAATTCTGTGTGTCATCTCTTATTTGTTAGAAGTTGTCAGAGATTGGTAACTGGAAGGTTCTAGTTACAAGTTAAGTTACAGTTACATTTTGTTTCAAGCTCAGTTACAAGTTACAGTTACAGTTACATTTAGTTACAAGTTACAGTTACAAGTTATAGTTACAGTTACATTCAGTTACAAGCTCAGTTACAAGTTACAGTTACAAGTTATGTAACTTAACTGTAACTTAACTTGTAACTGTAATTTTTCAATAAAGTTACCCATCTCTGACTGCCAGATACGCTCTGAAATAGTATGGATACATGCTACTGGACCCAGCTACAATTGCAGCCTTCCACATTGGCCAATTTAAAATTGAAATTATAAAGAATTCTGTCACATTTCTGTCTGTCATACATTTTGTAATAGGCTCAGTTACAAGTTACAGTTACAGTTACATTCAGTTACATGCTCAGTTACAAGTTACAGTTACAGTTACATTCAGTTACAAGCTCAGTTACAAGTTACAGTTACAAGTTACATTTGGATACTCGATCAGTTACAAGTTACAGTTACAGTTATGTAACTTAACTGTAACTTAACTTGTAACTGTAACTTTTCAAAAAAGTTACCAATCTCTGGAAGTTGTATACTTTAGTTGGCTCTTGGTTCAAAGAGTTTGTTCTGCGCTGCGTTGAAAACTTTTAATTGCACAGAATAAGCCTGACTGATCGTGGCTGCAGTAGAGATTTTTTCAACTTGTTTGTGCATTGAAAAAAGTTTATTGTAATGTTTAGTGATGAAAAACTAACCATTATTATAGGAAAATGAAGTGCGGTCTAAAATGTCCAGTCACTTACTCAATTCCGTTGCATAACTTATAAGTGAAAGAATTTGGCATGTACTCATGTTGCTTAACTTGTAACTCAATGACACGATGATATATCAAACAATATTGATAAAGCAATGTTCTTAAAGATTTAACCGAAAAGGAACTTTGTCATCTCACAAGTGGCAAAGCCATATAGTTTGCATATAGCATACACTTTTTATATGATTTGGAAAACCCAAGCTAACTTACTTTTCACAACATAACGAGTTGGTACAGCATATTATAGCCACTATATAATATATATAGCTATATGCGTGTGAATGATATTTGACAACGGCAAATTAGGTGACAATGGTTCAAGTTCATACTGTTATATATACATACGATATGAATGGAGATACATATCTGGCACTTTATACATTTGTATAGCATCTCGTTAAACCTGCATAATAATTATTTGTTTTATTACAAGTGTCAAGAAATTACTTAATCATCATTTTTTGCTAGTGATGAATGACAGAAAAATTAATTAGTATGACTTGCAACTTGCTGTAAATCCACGTATAAATACGGACTGAAGAGGGTATCTTAAGACAATGAAAGGAAGCTGACTGAACTATACCGTTCACAATCAATCAGTTGAATCAGTTTGAATTAGCATAAAGTAAGATAAACTGCAAATATACAGAAGGTGTAAAGCAACTAAAGCTAAATAACAAGACGTTTGCTCCAACTCCAACCCAGAGGCTAGCATACCCTTACCCAACATATTGCATGCCTAACAATGTCATGTGTATAGCAATAGCATAGCAATGCACAATCAATGCACTGTTTATATTATATGATTTTCGTGTGCCTAATTATTATTTGTGAGTATTTTATGAAAGTCTATATAAGTTTATCATGGCATGCTTAGAACCTCCAAAAAGCTACTACAATAGTTAGTTAGCCCATGCGTCATACGATACACGACCATGCAGCAGGAATGAATACATTGCAGTTTGTTCAAACAAGGTACAGTCTCAGTTAGTTCTATTAGGTACATATATATATATATATATTCAATCCCTGGTTGTGCAGATTCTGAATCGTATATCTATATACCAGTTTTCCAATTGTTTTTGTCAAGAATTTACTCTATACCCTTTTATTGCAAAGTGTGCAACAAGTAGAATCAGCATCTATCAAAGCAATATACACGTTAATAAAGTAGGAAAATTGGCTTCTATTTATTTTTTTTTAAAAACGAAAATCTTCATGAGCTAAAGTAAAGCAAATTTCACTACGAACAACCTAGCCACAGAGTATTATAGCCAACGCTAACCTTAAGGACATGTGTACCAAAAAGGAATGGGGAACTCATAAAGGGAACAATGCATTACGTTCACGCCACCCATGTATACTACAACCCGGCAGCGCGTTAGCTCCAAACCCAAAATCCAAGATTGTGTAACTTGATTTATACAGCAAGTTTCGTAGTGATATTGGCTTTCAGTAAAACAGTGATAGTTTGAATTTTAAGTTGAATTTTTGAAAATGCCAACGGTTATTGATTCAAAATCGCTTTTTCTATCAATTCTATCAAAAATTAGCTTTCTAAACACTGTTTTTGTGGTAGATAGGTCCCTTTAAAGATGACTGATTTCTAGGATTTTCAAAGGGACCTAACTACCACAAAAACAGTGTTTCGAAAGCTAATTTTTGATAGAATTGATAGAAAAAGCGATTTTGAATCAATAACCGTTGGCATTTTCAAAAATTCAACTTAAAATTCAAACTATCACTGTTTTACTGAAAGCCAATATCACTACGAAACTTGCTGTATAAATCAAGTTACACAATCTTGGATTTTGGGTTTGGAGCTAACGCGCTGCCGGGTTGTAGTATACATGGGTGGCGTGAACGTAATGCATTGTTCCCTTTATGAGTTCCCCATTCCTCTTTGGTACACATGTCCTTAACTCGTATTCATATTCAGACGATACGAATGCAATGTATCGTCCTCATTCATAGCCACAACAGCAGCCTGAGCTCAACAAAAATGAACATAATATAAGTCCTGACGCAGTAGTTTCGACTGCTCATTGTGCTTCTGGCAATCAAGTTGTCAGTAAAGTGCAGGAAAAACTAACGGTTTGCAAAAGTGCAATTTTAAACTCGAAGAGTGTTTTTGTTGGGACTTCAACAAGTGGCTGACAAAGCAATCAACAATTTACAAAAGTGTATTTTAAGCCTATAAGTATCGTGTCATGCAAAACAATCCTTGAAAACCTATATTCACACTACCCCAATTGCAGTGTGTTCTCTTTGTATCTGTCACTGTGATCCCTCTGAGTGTTGCAGCAAAGCATTGCATTGTTTTTAAGCGTGCATGCTTTTGTATAAGATTCTTGGAAATTAACTTAAAGCATTCCAAAAATAATCAACTATTAGCATGAAATGAATGGCAGGAATAATAATAAGCTGACAATTTCCAGCCAAGCTGAAATTCTCACGAAAAGAACAATTATAATTTTGATATCATTACCACATTCTTCTCCCATGCTTTGGTTTTGATTCATGCATTTCTGGAACTTAATGAACAAACAGTAGCAAGATTCTTGAGTAGAGTGTTGCTATTTACTTCAGATGCATAATCTCAAGTCTCAAGGTAAACTTGAAACTGGTCCAACTATAACGCTGTTGGTGTGTGCTGCTACTCAATTGTCATCCTTCATCAAAGTATTCAATCTCTGACTGCAATTATTAATGCAGGGCAGAGGTACAGACCACAGGACACTTTTTCAATTTCATTTATTTTCTAAAGCAGCAATTAACAACTCCTCTGTCCCAGGTGGCCCTGTATTTTGACAATGTGTGCACATATGAATGAATAGTAGATGAGCTCGTGTTGGTGCGTGTATTGTGTAGGCATACTAACATACGTCATTCAGTATCCTAACTAAAGGTGCCTTAGGCAGAAGGACACAAAACTGTGATTGCTAATAAATGGTGAAAGGGTATATAATACAAATACAATAGCTCAAACCTCACTTGGAAATTATTGTTTTTGCATGTGTGCATCGTGTACTACTACTACACACAGTGTTTGTGCATTTTATAAGGATTTATTTACTCTTCTTATTGGACACAGGAACTGAACTGTGCGAATCTCATCATACAACCTATTTCTATTAATTTTACGAGTTTTGTATATGTTGCTCTCGTAAAACAAAGTAAATTGATCATACAGGAAGGACGTATACGACAATTAAAAATAACTAAACAAGAATTGGACACGCTACCACCTCTCAGCCTCCACTTGCATTAAACGAGAGGAATCTCCAAAAAAGATATTTGAAAATGGGAAGGTAAGTCTTAAAACATTAAGCGTGTTCATCAAATCATCAATGTTACTACTTATGTAGTCCTAAAACTCTCATCAAAAGAGTTGCAAAAAGCTGACTAGCAAAAAAATTTGATAGCCACGCGTAAAATTTCAATTATACTATTCAACACGAGTTTTTTTGCATGTATGAATTTAAGTACTTATGTATATCTGTCTGTATTGTATCTGGTTTTCATGAATTTTATAGCATACACGGACAAGACAATCCAGCTTTTGACCCTGAGCCAATGGGAAAAAAGAATGAGCCAGATCTAGTCAGTGCATTAGTGCACAACCCATCAATTAGTCTTCCGCTTTACGAAATCAGTTTAAATGGCAAAAATAAAGCTATTTCATCGGCGACAGATAATTCCACGTCAGATCCAAACCGTGACAATAATTATCAAAATGGGAAGGCAGGTAAAAATAGTGATGCAGAAAATGGATTGGATGACGATAATGAGGAGGAGGACGATGAAGATCAAAAAGACATGAGATGTGGACTTGGTTGCTTTAGCCCAGAATGGATTCAGCCATATGCAACTAAACGAACTTTTATGGTGGTCTTTACTCTTCTCGGGGTAATCCAAGGCATGACCTGGAGTTACTTTACGGCCACCATTACCACGTTAGAAAAACGATTCAAAATCAGTTCACAAACGGCAGGTATGTAAAAAAATATATGTAATTGAATTGTATCATGTGAGTTTGATAGAGGTGATTATGTACATTAGACGAAAACACTATACTATGCATTCGTCTCGTCCTACCATCCATGATCCACATCCACAAAATGATTACGCAATCATATTATTCAAATCTACATTTCGTGCAAATAAATGCTTGTCTATTTCTGCTTAATAGTCGCACATGACACTTAAATAGGATGCATATACGTATTTATAGGTACTAAATCGGGAAACACAAAGAATTTTAATGGAATTAAAGGACAGGTTTAAAACTAAAATGATTAAATTTTGATGCAACATGAAATTCCCAGCGTTTTTCTTTCCGTTCAATGAGTACATACAAAGTTTTAGGATTAGGTTAGGACAAAAATGAAAACCTATGTATGTAGTATGTATGCATTACTTACGTCAATAAAATGCACGAAACTATAGACGATATATAATGCACCTCTGGAGGAGATGACGTGCATCCTGTAATTTATACTTATAATACAATTAAAGGTTATACAAAGATCAAGAAGCTCTTTATAATGACATGAAATGTTCCTAATGAATATTTCTTATTACAAAAAATGTCGAAATTAGTTCCTTCCAGAGACAAATTACTATCTCGAGCCATAATGTAAGCATTTATTTTGTCATCTTTATCCCATTAAATGTCCAAGAACATTTTGACGTAGGTATAAAGTATAGAGGCTGCTCATGATCATTAGTCTACTTCCTTGCAATAATATTTATGGAAACTTACATATATTTTGGACTTTGACGAAAACTTTGCAATTATGTACACGTGATTTTATATGGTATTTCATATGAGTAAATTAACTTTTCCGCAGGTGTGGTAATGACTGGTAATGAGATTTCCCAAATCCTCTTTTCCGTCTTCATCTCCTATTTTGGAGGAAAGGGCCACAGGCCGAGGTGGATATCTGTTGGGGTGCTATTTTCAGCCATTTCCTGCTTCGTTCTCGCCTCCCCACATTTATTTTATGGCTCTGGAGAAGATGCTCTCGCACTAACGGAAGAGTATGGATATCTCTATGATAAATCGTTTTACCAAGACATGCACAGCGATAATCTAGGCACCTATACAAGCAGTCCACCCTTCATTTCCAGTAAGCCCAAAAAAAATCGGATGCTTCAATACCTGATATGAAGATGTAAAAAAAATGGAGCAAAAAATACTTAATCTTATTTGGTTATTACTCATCTTTTTTTGTAAAGATAAAATCGGAAGTGCAAGGAAAGGAAGAGTGAGTGTATGTAAGCCAGGAGGAAATAAACAAGAAGGCGTTTGTGATGCTGATGCGTCAATCTCATCCATAACTCCACTCATCATCATCTTCTTATCACAGTTTGTTGCTGGCATTGGTGTTCTCTTATTTTTCACGCTTGGTGGGCCTTATCTTGATGACAACAGCTCAAGACATGATATGCCAAGAGTTTTAGGTATGATGCCAAAATAATCTAATATGTATTTTAAACGAATACTAGGTGAGTGCACTTTGTTCAACTTCCTTTAATTGTCAATACTATGATCCTTGTTTTTGGTGGGGGGTAAATAGGCGTGACGATGAGTTTAAGACTTATTGGCCCTACCATTGGTTATCTGATTGCGTCTCGTACTCTAAAGATATATGTGAACCCTTTATTGACGCCTGTGATAACACCTGATGATCCACGATGGCTAGGAGCTTGGTGGCTTGGTGGGATTAGAACTAATTAATGATAGTTAAAACAAATAATTAGCTTCCAGAATGAATTCCCATTAAAATTTGTTATTTTCTGCTTATAAACAGGGTGGGTAATTTTTGGTACGTCTATGATGATCATGTCCTTTTTCATCGCATTATTTCCAAAAAGGCTGCGCAGGAAGAACAACAAGTCAGTTGATCCTGATAAGATTAACTCACCTGAAGCCATCCCAAAAGTTACAGGTAAATCAAGAGGAAGGGAAATAAAATGTTTTTTTAGAAGATGCTCATATTTTCCTCCTTATTTACATAGAATAATAATAATTGCTCATGGCTTGTAAATGGTTTTATCTCTAGATATTCCACTGGCAGTAAAATCTCTGTTGCGGAACAAAGTTAACCTTTTCAATAACTTGGCCGGAGTATTTTACCTTTTCTCAGCTTTAGGTTACTGGACATACATGCCCAAATATTTGGAAACTATTTTTATGCAGACTGCCTCCAACGCGTCAATAATTTCAGGTGAATATGGCGTGAAATAAATTGAAATGACTCACCCAATAATTAATGCTAACTGATTTTTCTGTGTAATAATATGATTATAATAACGCAGGAGCGGTCGGAATCCTATTCCAGTCTACAGGAATGTTATTGTCAGGAATCCTAATCTCAAAGTTTCAACCAGGAGCAAGAAAACTAGCAGGATGGAACGTTGCAGTAGCATTTGCTTCTGTGGCGGTGATGGTCTCTTTCACACAAATAGGATGTAATGTTGGAAATGTTTCGTTTGGAACAAAGAGTACGGATGGAACATGGAATTTGACTACTCAATGCAATGCAGACTGTAACTGTAAAACTAGCAAGATTCTGCCAGTCTGTTATAAAGAAACCAATACAGTATTTTACTCGGCTTGTCATGCAGGATGCAAAGTTTATGAAAATAATACGATCTCAGATTGTCAATGTATTACTGATAACCCCAATCCAACAGTGACACTTGGAAATTGTGCTCAAGGATGTACGGGAATTTTTATTATATTTTTGAGTGTGAGTGCGTTGATAAAGTTTTGTGATGCTACGGGTAGGATCGGAAATATGTTAATTTCATATCGGTAAGACTATACATACATTAGATTTGCATTTTAAACCTATCATAATATATTTGAATTAACACCTTTTATTATTTCTTAGGTGCGTCGAACTTAAGGACCGGTCTTTATCAATAGGTTTAAATATTTTAATGATAAGTTTATTCGCATTTTTGCCCAGTCCTATTCTATTTGGTAGGATAATAGGTAAGTAATACGATTTAAAAAGTTAAAAGCTCATGTTTAGAGCCATCTGAATTAGTAAATTAACTATGAATTATGTAAACGTTATTTTCAGATAATGTTTGCCTCGTTTGGGGTGGGTCAACTTGTGGGAAACGCGGAAATTGCATGCTGTACGATGGTGAGCAGCTCAGATACATTTTTAATTTGACAGCAGCCGGTAAGTTAAAGCTACAACTCATTAAACACAACACTATTATCATTATCTGCCACTGAACGTATTATCTAATATCTTCCCAATTCGAATTTTTAATGCCCACAGGTTTCACTTTTATCGGTGGTTTACTGGATTGTCTCGTCTGGTATTACGTGAAGGATATGGAGTTGTATAAAGAACCCGAACTAGCATCTCCTCCAGATAATGTAACGTCAGACCCTAACAAAGATAAAGTGATAGGCATCTCAAATGTTACTTATGAAAAGACAGAATCTCATGATAAAAGGTAATGTCAGCTTGCCAAACAAACAAGCTTCGTACTTAAATTAATATATTATATGAACGTTATGTTTCATACTGTTTGACTGTGTTTAATACACAGACAAGTGTTTAAAAAATAAAGAAAATAAAACCATATTTTATATTTTAATGTTGTCGAGTTCTTAAAAACAAAACAAAGACACACAAGAACTATATGATTCCATTTGCTGATGGGATGCATTTTAGTCAGTCTAATTTTCATGCAAATGAATGACATAACATAATGATTTCGGAATGCTAATGTAATGACTCCTCCATCCAGATAACTCATATCTCGCTTGAGGTGACACAATGGGAAAATTGCATGCTCTATTCAGGAGATAACTTTTACAGTATTAGTAGCTATTTGGCTTACTAGAAAATAGATTAAGTATGAAAAGTACACGCACGTGATAGAATTTTTTATGTTATGTAACACAAATATTATGCATACGTCTTCCTCCGTTCCTCCAACTATTGTATTGTCAGCCGTGCTTAAAAGCATGTCCTCCAACTTTGCATACATGTATACTACCATAATGTTTCATACTTCTAATGATGGTGTTTCATATAGGCTGGTTATATTATATACGAATGTTTTACAGGCAGTTCCTAGAAGTAATAAAATTTATCGGTTTTCTATTGTTTATTGGGAAGGTCGCAGAGTCGGTAGATATGCAGCTAGAATTTAACTGAAAGTAAATACTGGGACAAAAAAAAGAAAAGTTGTGTTGTGTAAAAACTGAAAGTGTTACAATAATTTTATTTATTACTACCTTTAATGTATTAATTATTTTGGTGCACATGCTCAACTGATCTAATGATTTTCTCTATCAATCCACAACAAATAAGCTCAAATAAGATGGATTCGGTGTATCAGAAAAGTATCACTTGTTTATCTAATCAGGCGATAAATTTAGGAATTAAGTTTGATAAGCTGATAATAATTGGTGAATGAGTATCCATGTGATTAGCGAAGCCCAACCATCATTTCTATTTAGGGCACTTTACATTACGTTATTTACATTACCAGTTCGGCTTACATTTTGTGCTTATCAATTATCCTACGTACATAATAATGCCTGCGCAAAATTATATGACTCAGGAATACAATAATAATAAAGGATATGCAACCACAAGTGGGGAACTACGTACGTACGTGTGAAATGCCCACCTGTCATATTATTAGCTTGGCTTATGACCACAATTCAGACTTACTTCCTCTGTCCAACCCGAGTTTTAGAATGTTAGCCGAAATTAGTTGATAAAAAGTGCTAAACAAACTACAGTAGTTTGAATCTAAAATACGACTATATTACCAACATGTGGATGGATATAGCGCAAGAAGGGGAACCAGAACCCCGAAGTGATGAAGAAGACACGGTGTACGATAGAACAAATCCGTTTTACGGAAAAAATCCCTTTGAGGGAGAGTCCGAAGTTCGTATCATGCTGGATGAGACAGACACAAGATGTGGGCTCGGAAATTGGAGGCCTTTGTGGCTACAAAAGTTTTCAAATAAAACATTCTTCTCCATAATTTTTACTATTGTTGGTGTGACACATGGCTCATTTTGGACGTATTATACAGCAACCCTTTCCACATTTGAAAAGAGATTTGCAATGGACTCGACAACATCAGGCAATTACAATAAAAAATATGCATATTTTCTATATATTTTTACTTTATTTAATACGAATGATTAAAATCTAAAAAATACCCTTGTTATTTGATGACAGGTGTACTGCTCTTTGCAAATGAGTTGGCTCAGATACTAGTAGCAATAGTATTTACATATTTTGGGTTTCGTCGACACAAGGCAAAAATACTGACATTGGGCGTGGCAATGTCTTCCATATCATGTTTCTTCATAGCGTCACCCCACTACTATCTTGGATCTGGGAATATGGCTGCGAGTTTAATTAAGCTGACGCCATCGTCACCAAATATGTACTTAAATGAGCTTCCTCATAGCGAAAGGCTTGTGGGAGTTCCCGAACAGAATGTGGACCTAAGCACTGAAAGTGCTGTCGTCACCCTTCTTGCTTCAACGTTTGAAACACTTGCTGATGCTTCCGCTGCGGAAGACACAAACAAACCGAGTTCCACAATTCCTCCTGATTTATTGAACACCAACGATTCCACTGTTACAGATGACCCCTCTACAATAACAGGGGAGTCTGAGAACAACTCCTCCAATAATCCTTCTACAGAAGCTTCCTCGACAACCACAACAGAACCATCATCATCTTCTCCTTTGTTGCCAAGAACAGCTACAGAAGAACCAACCAGTTTTACAACTACAACTCCTGCAAGTGAGCATGAAGAAGACGCTGACATAATCAGTCAAACAATCCCGTATCTCAATGGCATGATTATATAAGCTTTTTTTCTGGATTTTCATTGATTTTCTTGAAAGTTTTAAGATTGGAATATGGTTTGATTATCATTTGTGTAGATGAAATGCGAACAGATTGGCCAATGTGTAATCCTGATGCGGAGACAATTGGCAAGAATGCAACGGAGGAGTGTAGGAGAAAGGGATTTGAGAGAACATTTGCTTTCACATTTCTTTTATGTGCCAACTTCATTGGGGGCATCGGGAGTATGTGTTTTTTACTCGCTGGAGGTCCATTTGCAGAAGACTCAACAATTTTACCAAATGAATTACCTCGCATTTTCGGTAATATTTGTAAATGGATTAAATACAATGTTATGATTTTTATGTTGACAATAATTGGAGCTAATTTTTATTGAAACATATTGAAAAGGAATAACTTTGGCACTTCGAATGATCGGACCCTTTTTTGGATACTTATTTGCATGGAGCTGCCTCAGTGAATTCATTAATCCGACAATGGACGTTGTTCAACTTGATTCGAGATGGTTGGGAGCGTGGCATTTAGGTAAATTCTCTGCGTCTCTTGCATCTTTGTATTATTTGGGAGATTTATCACAAAGGCACTGACTAGACAGTCATAATTTTAAAGGTTGGACATTTCTTGGCATATTCATGGCCATTGCTGCTCTCGTCTTCTCCCTATTTCCGAGACAAAGTCCCAGGGAGTTCTTGAAGAAGCGTTCACTAACCCATGAAGCTGGATCTTCAATGTTGCTAATCCCAAGTGTTGTATCATTCTTTGGGGGTTCGGAACTCAAAACGGCTAATTTGCTTCCAACAATTACAAGTACTATTACCACCACTCACGGAGACAATGACATATCTGATTCTATTTACCAATATTAAGCATTAGCAAAAATATTTTTACAACGTTTTACTTTACAGATATAGTTGAAGTAACACACGGCCTTCTTCGCAATAAGGTTTACTTTTTCATAACATTTTCAACTCTTACCCACATTTTCGTTGGAATCGGCTACTGGACATTTCTTCCAAAATATATGGAGTTCATGTTTCGACTGAAAGCTGCAGATGCTGCAATGTTAACCGGTGCATCCAGCGTCCCATTCCAAGTAGCAGGTCTGATGTTGGGTGGAGCATTCATTTCTAGATATTTACCATCATCAAAAGAGATCTCAACTTGGAATGCCATTGTAACACTTTTACAAATAACTGGACTTTTCATTGTGGCTTTCATGGGGTGCAGCACTGCTAAAATTGATGTTAGCTTCCGAGAACATGCCCATCATTTACATTTACATGAGGAGTCAAATTTCACATCTACAGAAAGTTCCATCATCAACCCTCAACATTGCAGTGCTGATTGTGACTGTGATATCGGCCCCATCCTTCCTGTTTGTGATTTATATACTGGAACAACTTTTTATTCCCCATGTTTAGCAGGTTGTGAAAAAGTTGTGAATCAAACACAATTCCTTGACTGTTCTTGTCTTCCGCAAGCCAACTCTTCAGTGTCTTTAGTAGAAGGTTTTTGTCCGTCGGATGATTGCTCTAATGGGCTTATCACTTTTCTTGTGTTGACCTGCTTGAGCCAGTTTCTGCACAGCTCTGCGATTGTTGGAAGAATGCTGATGTCATTCAAGTAAGTAATTTTATCGGAAATATGGAACATGGTTAGCATATGGGGCAATATGAAATTTTAATTTTATTTCAGATCAGTACAAGCAAACCAGAGAACTGCAATAATTGGACTGACTCTTATAATTCTAAGTCTCATTTCTGTGATCCCTAGTCCCATCGTATTTGGGAGTTTATTTGGTAAGAATTTTTCAATTGATTTTGTAAAAACATTCATCAATCATGAATTCATATGATTCTTATCTTATTTTTACAAGAATCTGCATGTACAATACGAGAGGAGACTTGTGGAGACCAACTTGGAAATTGTTGGCTGTATGATGATGCTACCCTTCGATTTGCATATAACCTTGGGACTGCAGGTAAACATAATCTAAGAATTAATTAACTCCGAAGATTATACAAATAGTATGTACTAATCGGTTCTGATTTATATTTTTTTCTAGCATTTTTGATAGTCGCATTCGTTTTTGATGCACTCTTATGGAAAACCCAAAGAGTTTACGAGCTGAGAATTTACGATGGAGAACTAAGTCAACAGACGACTTCCTTAGGGCGTCAGACCAGCTAGCTCTAATGGAAATTTCGTTATTTATAGCATCACCATTTTGTACAGTTTAAATTATTTTTATTCCATATTATGACAAGATCATGTATGCACGTCGAAATAATAAAATACAAAGCCAAACGACGGATTCAACTCCGACTCGTCACTCATTCTTCAGCTTTGGTCGTATGGCTGGTTGCACAGGTCATATTGTTCAATGGTCTGCGTCCTCATGGAAATTTTAACTGTTGTTATGGTATGGCTATCCTCAAGCACGCGTTTCTGAAATTTGCATTTTTCTGAAAGTCGACGATTTTGAACTCTTCAACAAATACAGATAAAAAAAAGTTGAAGAGACGAACAAAGTGCATTTAGCTACGGTTTGTAATATAATTTTGAAAGCTGTCACAAAAATGGCAACCCGAGAGCACACAAAGTCAAGAATCCCCATTTTATCACACTCTTCTACCCCCACATCACCGCGCACTCCATCATCTACTCTGCCCAAAGTCAAGAGTTCAATACCTAGTCCAAGGTGTCGGTACACTACCACTCCTATTCTTAAAACGAGAAGATCACCAAAGCGGACTGTAACATTGAAAACGCGTCCCAAACCGAATGATGATGACATTGACATTACCAAAGAGAAGAATGAAGCTGAGGCTGCTCAATCTCCATTAATTGTGGAAACCAAAATCAAACCTGAAGGACTCGAAAAGGGAGACGCAACAGCAGCAGCAGTAACTTCAGAGCAACCTCCAACTGAGTCGAATAGTAATGCCCCGTTGATTGAAGTCAGTTCAAATGATAAAGAAATTACGTTCATAGGAAAGCCCATCAGCCAGAAGGAAATAAATGATGCACTGTTGGGAGCAATAAAACCCAAAAATGTGTTCACAATTCTGGATTCACCAGCAACTCAATTTTCGGATGAAGATGAGGATGATGATTGCGTTCTATTTGAAAAAGATGCTGAAGACGTTCACATGATGATGAGCGAAGGTCCAAGCTTGGTTCCTTTCATAGGACTTTCAACAATGAATGAAGATATTGCAAAACCAGTCCCATTTCTGGTCCAGAAGAAGGAGAGTATTGTAAAATCTTGTGAACCAGTAGTAATAACACAACTTCCGTGTCGGCCGACACTAGAGGAAATCCAGAATGTTACTCCACCACTCTTGCAACAAAGTCACGAGGATTTGATGTCACATTTGTTGTTAAAGAAGCAAAGTCTAAAGAGACTAACCACTTTGGAAAACCTGGATTCCTTCATAGCGGAACACACAATCCATCCACCAGCCAAAACGTCTTTGAATAGGATTCATGAGCAAGGCAACTCCAAATCCTGTCCTCTTCACAATGCTTCTACTCATCAAAGTATTGAAGAAAATGGTTCACGACTGAAAAGTGCATCCGTGACTCAAAATTCCCTTCAAGATTCAAAGAGGAGTGAAGATGTGAACGTGCTCTTCTCAGGCACCCCAATGAACATGGATTCTACTTTGTCTGTTCGAGAATTGGAAAAACCTGATGGGCCCACGTATTTGCAGTTGCATAAGCAAAAATTGGCAGAAGAAATGACCAGGTCAAAAGCCCAGAAATCGAGGATTCCATCTTTGCAGAGAATGTCAGCTTCCTCCGTTAAGTTTGCCGAGTCTGAGCCCGATAATATTCAAAAGAATGCAAATGTAAGAATTCTGTACATTTTTATTTATGTATGTATTTATGTATCATTTTAAATGAGTAATATAATGGGCTTTCATTTTCACCAGTTGATCAATTACGGCAGAGTTGAAGAGCAAACCCAAACGTCTTATCCTTCATTGGGTTATTGTGACGTGCAGACATCTTATCAAGCTATGTCTGAGTCGAACAAGGATCTCAGGGAATCCCAAGTTTATGGTGATGGTTACAATAAAATCGACGAGGATTTTGAGTACAGTGAAGATGAATTTGATTTTGAGCATAAAAGTGAAGCTATGAGCAGCATTGAAGACACTGAGACTGAAGATGAGGATAATGATGAGGAGGAAGTGCTGATGGACTTCAATCCAAAACCAAATGTCAACGTCAATCTCAACACTTCGAAGAAAGCAAAAGGTATCTTTTCACTGGAGTACCATCCATCCAACAACCTTGATTACTCCTATGACTCGGATAGTCTTGGCCCAAGAGACAATGGTGATGGCTATGACATCCATCCCCAAAAAAGCAAAGTTGAAATTGAGCAAGAATTTAAAGAGATCTTTGTACGTAATACGCAGAGTGATAAGGTTTCCATTAAGCAAAGATCAAGCACCGGTTTCATTCCACCTGATGAGTCAATGGAATCAAAAAAGATTTTCACGAAAATGTTGAGTAGTGGAGATATTGAAATTCTTCCTTCTTCACTCACGCCAACTAACCTCAAAAGATCTGGCGCTATGAATGATCTAAGCGAAATTGCTCCTGTTGAGAAGAAAAAGTCTTCGTTTATTATGCAACGCGACTCAAAAGTCGGTAATGTCTTTTGTCGATCCCAGAGGATTTCCAATTTGACATCTCAATTGTTCGCCTATAAGGTATAGAATACAACATACAACTACTAAGCTCGTGGCGTGGCGTGCCGTTGATTTATGAACTAAATAATTTTAATGTATCCAATAGGTTTTCTTGGACGAAATAGGAGTTCATCATTACACCGTTTCTCCAAAGCAAGGGTTCATTTTTCCCCATCGTGACGTGCTTGTGGACGTGAAGACCTGCAGTACAAAACATATCACGAGCAAACTTGCGTCAAAGGATGAGATTTTTATTAAAATCTTCCCCGCTTATTGTGACAATGAGTCTGAGCTGAAGAACTACTTTAACGTAAGTCTATGAGGAAACAATTGCAATAATCAACAATTATTTTCAAGTAATCTCCCTTACTAATAATAAAATTCGATTACAGAAATTATCAGAACAACGTCCAGACTTGATCCAAACCCACACAATAGACAAAATGGTGTTATGGGATGCTGGAGATCTCGTCAGCATGAAATGCCTTTTGGACTCTATTGAAGATGACAAAGAGCGCAAATCTCTCAAGGAGCAGCTTCACCACGAGTATTCTCAAAGAGTTCTCCCGGAAGTGCATCTCAAGCGTTTACTCAACAACGTCAAGTCTGAAATGTTGGTTGCAAATTCCAGCCTCCGCTCAATGTTTAATGAGCTCATGTATCTGAAAAATGGCTCTTATATTGCGATAAACGTGATGCTCTTCCTGACTATTTTCTCAATGATACTCCCACTGTTGCAAACAAATGTTGTGGTTGAGGAGCCTAAAGAAGATCCAACCATTTGGGAACAATTTGTATCCTTCTTCAAAATGTACTAGGTTAATAATCTCTTTTTTTATTCAATGTCTTGAATTGATTCACACAATTTATGAAACTGCAATTTATGCACATAATTTCATCTCTCAATAAACTGAGATTCCTAAAAGACTAGTTGAACTAATTATTATTATGAACACTTTTTCTAATCCTTTATTACGGTTACCGAAACTCCATTGTTCCGTAGTACATCTACTGCTGCTGGTGACACCTGATGACACATTACAATTTAAAATATAGTGAAGTTTTGTAAATTTTAATTATTGTTTTTCATATATTTTTACGAGACTCAAAAATATGACCTACCAAAGACTTGACCAAAGTCACCGACGTCAGGTTAGGCAAGTTCGTCAATCCAAAGTAAACAGAATGGTCTGTCAATCCAGTCAAGTAGTCTGGTACAACTTGAAGCTTACAAGTTTCAAGCTCTGCATAAAAAGAAATAAAAAGGTTTTAATTTTGTTTGGGTTTCTCCCATGAATAATAAATTATCTGCTCTCACTTGTTAAGTTTCCAATGTACGCCATTGTTCGATAGGACACAGCATCAATACTGTCGCACTCTGCCCCTAATTGTTGCAAAAGCACATTCCTTGAGATCCCCGTGATGCCCTCATCGGTAAGAGTTGACCTCACAATGTCATTGTTATCTCTGGTAATCTCAGCAACTAAATAAAGCTCCTTCAGTTCCTTCCACTTCATGAATATGATTCTTGCAATCACATCATTTACCTTCATTTGCAACCTTCGCAAATTAGGAAACCATCTCACCAGCTTCCACACATCCTCCACAGGAACAAATGGTTCCAAAGCTAGTGACTGAAGTGTACTAATGACTGGTAAAGATCTAGTTCTAATTACTGGATTGGAAAGATCATCATGCTGTCCTATGGTAGAGTCCCTATAAATCTCCAGTCTCTTTATTTTGGGCATCTTGCATAAAAAGTTGAGATTGGGTACAAGCTCTTTGGTAAACCGAAGACTAGTCAAATTCGGAAATGTGTTGCCATCTGATGCCGTCAACGATATGATTGTCGCTTGGTTTGCAGTCCGGTACTGGAGAAAGCTGAGGTGGGTTAGGGAGGTGGAAGATTTAGACAGCATTAAATCTAAAGCGCTCTCGTGTTGGACGGAAGGTAAAAAGCCAAGGGAAAGGATTTCTGTTTGGTTATTTGTTAGCAAAGCCAGTTTCTTCAGAAAGTCTTCTGAAAACAAACGCTGATCCCTAAATAAAATAGTAAACATAACGTTTCTGCTTATGCACAAACGAGATATTATTCATGATATCATATCAGAACTGCTCTACTTACCTAGTTCCAATTTTCAATGTTTTAAGCATCATCTGATACTCTATCAAAATATTGACAATTCTGTAAAAGTGTCCGCTTGCGTAGTCACTCTGGATGGAGAGATGACAAATATTTGGGAACTTGAGGAAAAAATCTGTCCAAGTGAATGGGAACACTTTCTTCTCGGTTGTGAGAACAATAGATACATTCAAGCTGAGGGAGATAAGACTATTGACTATTTGAATGGGATTAGGATTACTGCTAATCTGGCTGGGAACAACTGGTTTGTCTTGTACTATTGATTCTGGCTCTGGCCACTTTTCGCTATCTGTAGTATCCGCATCCCCGTTACTTTCTATTTTTTCGAGGGACAAGGCCAACTTCACAAGTTGAAGGGATTCTGGACTTGTTTTGTAAATGTATTCTAAGATAGGGAAGGTGCAAGTCCATGGAAGGATAACTGTTAATTCCTTTACGTAGGAGGAACACACAGTCCAAAATAGATTGAAGGAGTCAACTGCTTCTTGAGCATTGTCAAATTCAGTTGATTTAATGACTATTTTGTAGTTTGAAAAGCATGAGGAAAACTCAGTGTCTTGGAGAAACTTTAGGTAGGTTTGGATGGATGAAGGGGAATTGAGGGTAACGAGACTGGTTTCTTTGAGGGAAAGAAGGGCAGGTTGCATCCAATCTTTGTCAACGAGTCTCAGGGATTTGAGGTCCTTCACGGTTAAATTTCTCATTACAGAACGCTGAACCTAAATGATGGAATAAGTAAAAGATTTAGTATAGATGGATTACACAGTGCATGGATGTAATTTTTACACTATTTATTCTGACCCCGTAGCAGCTAAAAGCTTTGCGTATGCGATTCTCCTCCATGTCAGTTAACTGTGAAAACATTCTGTGTTTAATGTAAATGTACGATTAAATAAAAAATAAAAAACAACAGCTAAATCAGCCGTTTTAAAACTCGTCACGTTTGAAATGTGTAGCTTGTGACTTTTAATATGATGCTTATACTCACTCTTTTTGGAATCAAGCCAATATTTTTTGTGATGCGATTCAATGTAACATCGCAATATAGGATCATATATAGTATACCATAAATACAAAATTATTATGCACTATGCACCAAGCCGTTTCAATATCTTCTACGCAAAGTAGCTAGGAAAATTCTGACTGATGACAATAACCCAGAATATAGTGACGAATATGATGATTCATTTTATGATATGTGAATATGGTTGATTAAACGTTAGTTTGTGCCAATTTATGTAGATTTATTGTGTGTAAATGCCGAATCGGGAGAGAGCGTAGAGTTTACGATGTTTGGGGCTTGCTTGTGTCACAGGGGTTATCACGTCAGATACTACGCAATTTAGAGTACAGTGTGGTGACATGAGAGGTCAAAAGCTATGATATTTCGTAAATTCCATTGCTTGTGATAACAACAAAAACAATAACAAAAATATTGCTCACGCGTGATCACCCTTCTTCGGTGATCATCATTGATCATCATGAGTTTTAGGTAGTTACTTGACATGAAATGCACTCTGAAGATTACCCCATTACTATGATCATCATTAAGATGACACATACATAAGACCGAGTTAAATATTTAACCCGTTGACCTGTGCTTATTTACATATATTACATCCTGCTTGATAGATATTGAACGAATGCCATTCATCACATCACTTGCGAAATGCGGATATATCTGGTGTTCAAGTTCAATTTAATATCACAAAATGAACTGAAACTGGATTCAAAGCAGTTTTGGATAGTTGTTAATTTATTCATAGAGATGTTGGTTTTTAGCTTTCTGTTTTGAAAATAAACAAAAGTGCAATGGAAAAAAATTGTGAAACTAGCAAGCGAATTAAGAAAACTCTCTCTTATTGTTTCTCTTGTACATCAATGCATACTAAATACAAATACATCTTATCACCACAATATGCGTTGTTCTTTCGTTTCAAATATACACACACATATATACACAATGACCAAAAAGATAAGCGTTTCCTTTCAGGGATCTACGGCTCCACAAGCATACATTTCATATCTTAACCCAAATACTGGATTTAAATGTAAACATACCATACTAAATCATATAGACATTGTACATATGTAACATAGTTTGCTTGAAAAAATAAAGTTAGCACGAATACTTCATTTCATTGTTTCATTTCTTGCATCCTATATGCTAGTGAGAATGTCCTGCTTTGTATTTTGAATGCAAACATTTCATGTAGGAGTTAATCAGGTATTGGTGCCTTTATAAATGAGAACTGGATTATAGTCAGGCTTTGGCTTCCAGAGAAGTGGCAAGTTGCTTTTAAATAAAAGTCATTGCTCGTTCGAACACATCAATTCTTCACACTGAAAGAAAATGGTAAGTTTATAGAAATCAAAGTTGTTCTGCAGACATTGAATATTGTCGCATTTCTGGATTATTTGTGGGCACTGTGAGACTTTCTTAAATTAAATATTGTGTTCTTTTCTTCAGAACTCCAAAACATTCCTGGTGATATTGGGCATAGCTGTGGGAATGGCCCATGCAGCTCCCACGTCAATTCATAGGATTGCCACAGTCCGAACCGAAGATGAACTTATACGAGGTCTCGAGGGTGTTCTTACCAAAGGGAAAGTTGCCGTGATTCGCTTCTACGCTGATTGGTGCCCAGTATGTAAAGCGGATGTTCATGAGTTTAACAAAATCGTTGACAAGTATCCTGAGAGTTCCACAAAATTCTTCAAGATCGATGTAGATCAGCATCCGCAGTTGACTGCGGAATATGGAATCAAGGCTGTGCCAACGTATTTTGTTTTAAGGCGCAACACGTCCCATTCAACATTCCACAGTGCGCAAGATGTCGACAATTTTCTTCAGCGCGTGTAGATCTATAAATAAATTCAATCAATGTAATGTTGTACCTAATAACACTATACTTAATTAAATAAATCACTCGTCATCATTTTTGTACTGTGTTTATTAAATGACGCAATAAAACATAAAACGTATGCAATTTGATTTGACAGACATAATATAATACTCCTTATGAACTTATGATCACTTTTCTACTAAGCCTGATTATTTTCATGGATTCATTACTATAGATAGATAGGGGATGGTTCACAATTTTAGATCACTATTGATAGTACAGACTCAAGGCATGGATATAAAAGTTCTATAATCATAAATATCATCACAGACAAAAGTGGAAAGGAATAAGATGATGTTAAGCAGGATCAGATTAACACAACTGGAAAAAACTTACGGTAGTTGGATATCATTTACTATATGGAATCATTTTTGTATATTTCCATTTATATTACGTATAGTATAGAGCTCGGTTCAATTCAATTCAATTCATATTGAAAGAAATTGAATTGTTTACGCCGGAATTTAAAAGCCCGTGAATTGATTTGAAAACCATGAATTCCAATTCGTTCCTTTTTAAAAAATTCCATCAATTTTTATGGAAAATTGAACTCCAAAGTCTTTTAGGTACTTAGTGTACATCATATTCGAAGTCAACAGATTATGTATAAATACCTAAACTGCATATTATGTTATACAATTGGCGGTTGTATGTAGTGAAAATCATATATATATTGAAGAAATCCATTCAGTTCAATTCATACTTGTGAAAGGAATTTAATTCAAAGATATTCATCTCTCAAAGGATTTTTTCTAATTCAATCTCTGAAATGAATTGGAATTGATTTTTCCTGTATTGGAATGAAATGAACCGAGCTCTAGTTCAACATCAATGAAGCATCAATCCTCTTGTGTCAGGTTAAGAAATGAACTACGAGTCCAGACGCTGAGCTTGCTGGCATAAACTGCTAAAAGCATTACTTTACTTTGTACATACATATTTCCATATATTCTCCATGCATGTGATGTCTTTTAAATTAGATCCAAAGGCAATGAACCATTGATGCAGTTCTAAATACAACGT
Organism: Orchesella flavescens; assembly: GCA_964034955.1. NCBI lineage: Eukaryota > Metazoa > Arthropoda > Collembola > Entomobryomorpha > Orchesellidae > Orchesella > Orchesella flavescens. The sequence continues at coordinate 8,931,529 of OZ035955.1, forward strand.
GTTAAAGGCATTAAGAAAGTTGTATTTTTAAGTTTCACGATAGCAAAATATAGCAAAAAAATAAACTGCCAGTTAGTATTTATAGATTACATATTGTTGTAAGTTGCAGCAAGAAAAAAGCCGAAACATAAAAATGGAACGAGGTGGGCTCGCCTTTGTGACTGGGGTCGTGCATGAGCACATCACAGTAAGATAATTTCAGATTTCTAATAAATTGAATTAAATTGAATTAACAACTTGCATGATTTTTCAAAATATGATCTCCTACGCAGATGGAAGGCTTTGAAGATGATGAAGCGGATTCTGATGAATGGCTTGATGTGGATGACGATCCTTCAAAACCCTTTTTGAGACCTGTAAAAATCTATGGAAGTCAACTGGCTAGAGTAACTCAAACGTTGTTCTTTGTTCATTGCTCACAAAAAATATTAGCACTTTATAATAGATAGATTGTGATCTTCAGGATAAAGATGTCATTGCATTTGAGGAACGAGCTGAAGAAAGAGAATGGGAGATTGATGACCATAAAATTGAAGTTTTAGAGCTGCAGAGAAGATATGACACTGATTTGAATTGGGTATGCTCCTACACAAGCAGAATGCTTATCATAACAATAGACTAACGTTGTAAAGAAAATTTATGCTAATAAAAACCGTGTACAGGGTCTGAGTGAAAAGCAGGTTCTAAAAAACCGGAAACATTACGGAGAGAATTTTCTCCAGCCACCTCCGAAGCCTTCTGCGTTTCTTAAATTCCTCAAAGCCGTAATCGGAGGGTTGAATGCGTTACTTTGGGGCAGTGCAATTCTCAGCTTCCTGTCATACGGAGCGCAGTACCTTTACACAGATCAAATTAATAATGACAACGTCAGTATTATGAAACCTGCTTGACTAATAATTTGAAAACATGCAATGTTTTGAGCTCACTTAACTTTGAGTTAAATATAAAATTTATCTATATATCTATCTATTTTATTTTGCATTTGTAGTTGGTTTTGGGATGCGCTCTTGTCGTAGTTGTTCACGTTTCTGGAGCCTTCTCCTTCTACCAAGAGTACAAATCTAGTCGAATCATGGAATCTTTTAAAGATCTGGTACCCCGCTCAGCCACCGTTTTTCGGGAAGGAAGTCGAGTTGAAATTGATGTGAAAGAGTTGGTGGTATGAAGTCTTTTCACTGCTCATTTCCTTATCATGACTTTTTCACTAAATTACTGTTTTATACAAAGTAACTTGTTATATAGGTAGGTGACTTGGTGGAAATAAATTATGGAGATCTTGTACCGGCAGACATTCGGATTTTGGAATGTCAAAACTTTACCGTTGATAATTCAGCTCTAACTGGGGAGGTATAGAAATAATATATACCTAATAATTATAAATTGTGTAAAATATCTATAATATTTGTAATATTTCTTTAAAAAAGGCTGAGCCCCAGAAGCGCTCCGCGGTATGCACCGATGAAAATCCAATGGAAAGTAAGAATTTAGCTTTCTTCTCAACAAACGCTGTGCAAGGAACTGCCAAAGGAGTTGTGATTAGAGTAGGAAACAAAACTCTGATGGGAAGGTTGGCAAAGTTGGCTTGTGGACTTGATAGCGGGCCAAGTCCGATTGCGGTGGAAATGAATAAATTCATTATGATTATGACCATAAGATCACTCGTTTTTGGAGGAGTTTTCTTTGGAATAGCACTAGCTATGGGGTTTTCCATAATGGACTCAATTTTCTTTCTGATTGGAATCGTGGTTGCGAATGTGCCTGAGGGTAAAACCGAAAAAAAACGGTCCAAAATTTCAAATTAATTTCTATAAAATTAATGTAAATTATTATTAATGACAAATTATGTAATTTGAATTGCTAACATCTTTTCAAGGACTGGCTGTGACATTTACTACTATATTGAGCGTGACAGCAAAGAGGATGGCTAAGAATCATTGCCTGGTGAAACATCTTCATGCTGTTGAAGCTTTAGGTAAAAATTATGACTGCTCGAAATTGACAATGACTTACTAATGCAAGAAGATACACGAATCTGATTGTGTAATAATTTATTTCAACCAAATTTTTTATTTTAATAACGCCCACTTATAACATAATTTTTTTATCATCACCCTAAGGTTCCACATCATGTATCTGCTCCGATAAGACTGGCACGTTGACCCAAAATGTCATGTCGGTTGCCCACTTATTTTTCAATTCAACAGTTGCCTTCGCAGACACCAGTGAGTTTGTAACTGGGCGGCAGTTTGACATGCAGGATCCGGGTTTTGCAGCGCTTGCCAACGTTGCTGCTTTATGTTCTCGAGCTAATTTTCGCCCAGGTCAAGAAGACGTTCCCGTTTTAAAAAGGTCTACAACTTGTACATATTAATACATTTAAGAGATTAAGTCAACAAGAATAAGTATAACTGGAAGCATTTCTTGAAAACTGACTGAATCTTCTCATGTTAGGACAGTGGAAGGTGATGCGTCGGAAACAGCAATTTTGAAATTTATGGAGCTACAAATAGAAAATGTTTCAAGGTACAGAGTAAACTTTCCCAAAGTTTGTGAGATTCCTTTTAACTCTACAAATAAATACCAAGTTTCTATTCATGACATGTCAAAAACTGATGATCCACGTCACCTCTTAGTAATCAAGGTATTTTTTTTTTTATAAAATACTCCTAATTTTCTAGTCCTTTAATTAAAGGTTTAAAAATAATGATCTATTTTTGTCATTAGGGAGCCCCTGAACGTGTAATTAACCTATGCTATACTATCTTGAATGGGAATGATGAGTTGCCAATTGACGAACGTCAAAAAGAAATATTCAACTCGGCATACTTGGGATTAGCCAAGCTGGGTGAAAGAGTTTTAGGTAAATATTTTTTTGTCTCGAATTTAATAAACATATTTCGGATTTTAGCCGATATGTCAACTTAAAACCAATCTGGTTGGAATGAGTTCAGGATTTGCAGATTGCAGATTACCCCTCGACAGATTCCCTTTAGGATATAAGTTTGACTCGGAGGATCCCGACTTTATGGATATTGGTTTTCGTTTTGTTGGACTGGTTTCCATGATTGATCCACCTAGGGCAAGTGTGCCTGACGCTGTGAGCAAGTGTAGATCTGCAGGAATACGACTAGTAATGGTCACTGGGTAATTTTTTCGTATATTTCGTATAGTTTTTTAACTGTTCTTCGTAAAGGCCCTTCAAATTTTGAAGTAATTTCTACAGTGACCATCCTGTGACCGCAAAAGCTATTGCTCGAGCAGTTAATATTTTATCTGAAGGTATTGACGTCAACATTAGTTTTATTTTATTTTTTATAAGCAATTTCGACTAGTAGATTTCTCAGGATCCATAATCCTATCATTCAATATCGAACAAATTGTAGGAAATGAAACGATAGAGGAGAGAGCTGAGAGACTGGGCTGCACTATAGACTCCATAAATCCATCAACAATTAAAGCTGCCGTTGTAACGGGAGCTGAGCTTAAGTTACTTTCCGCATCTCAGCTTCGTAACTTACTGAGAAATCACACGGAAATTGTGTTTGCTCGAACTTCTCCAGAGCAAAAGTACATTATAGTGGATGCATTTCAAAAACTTGGGTACATTGTTGCTGCGACTGGTGACGGTAATTTTTTAAAGTGAAGCTAAAACGACCAATGAGAACCTCACTAACTATATTATGTCTATTCGTTGTTTTATGCACTGCTCAAAAAGGTGTAAATGACAGTCCAGCTTTGAAGAAAGCAGATGTCGGTGTGTCAATGGGCATTTCTGGAACTGAAGTTAGTAAAGAAACAGCGGACATAATTTTAATGGATGACAACTTTAGTTCAATCGTTACTGGGATTGAAGAAGGGAGACTTATCTTTGACAATTTGAAAAAGCTGATAGCATACAATATGGCTGATAATATTGCGGAAATGTATTCCGTGTGGTTGTTCATGATTCTGAGGATACCTTTGCCGATGGGCACGATTGCAATGTTGCTAACCGTCTTGGGAACTGATGTGCTACCCGCTATAAGTATAGCTTATGAGAAAGCGGAGGCTGACATAATGAAATTGAAACCGAGAAATCCAAAGAAGCAAACTTTAGTTACACCAGAGTAAGCTTAATTTAATAGTACAAAAGAAATGAACAATTTGCATAGAAATTAAATTTCTGAAAGATAAATAGTAAGTGGCCCATTTTTTGTAACTAAAAAGGCTACTCTCATACGTTTACGGACAAACCGCCGTAGTGGAATGCGTAGCAGGATTTTTTGCATACTTTTTAACATACGCATTAAATGGCTGGCTTCCTGAAGATTTGATAGGAATTGAAAAGATGTGGCACTCCAGATCGGTGAATGACCTTGTAGATTCTTACGGGCAAGAATGGGTAACATTCCTTCAACAAGCCAATCTCTTCCATAATGATTAATTTACTGAAATGAGCAAGTGGGTTTAATAAATTATTATTTTTGTCAAATTTAGTCGTATGCGACAAGATGTCAACTTGCATTAACATCCCAAACATCGTTTTTCGTTGCAATTGTTCTTACTCAATTTGCGAATGTGATTTGTTGCAAAACTAGAAGAGTTAGTTTACTGCAGAAAGGGATGAGGTAATTATTGATTTTAAACTTAATTTTAGCCTCAAACGACACATTCTCTGATTGTTCAATTGGGTTTATTGCAGAAATAAAAAGATGAATTTTGCACTGGTGTTTGCCGTCGGCCTAGGAGCAGCTCTTGTATATGTCCCGAGTTTAAATACTTCAGTGAATTTGACAGTTTTAAGGTGACTAGATCATTTCAAAACTCAACGTGACATTTTACTAATCTAGAAGAATGTAACATAAATATTTTTATTTCTCTAGGCTCGAGGTTTGGTTGACACCACTTCCCTTTGCTTTCTTCCTCATAATTTACGACGAGATTCGCAAATGTATAGTTAGGAATTTTCCAAAAAGTGTGGTGGGGATTCATTTAGACACGTAATTAAGGTATCTTAATAATACATACAGTGAGTTCAAGCCATTTCTTTATGTTGTATAAAGTCTATTAAGATATGTGTAACTAACACTCATTTTAAGTTACAAATTGGTTTATTGAGCATTTTGCTAGCATAAAATCACATGCACATTTTTAAATACCGAAATCCACTTTTCACAATGATTGTTATAGTTTTAGTTTGCATTTTATTTCAGTAACCATCATTACTCCACGTTATTTCATGAGTTGGAAAGCTTTTCTTAAGGACTTCCACAGTTAAAGTGTGATCAGCTCTACCGTAACCCTAAAAAAATAGAGAAAGAGATAAGAAATGTGTGATGTGTGACAACTTTATAAATTAACATGCAAAAATTTGCGACAAGTACGGAGTTGTTGAATGAACTTTTTAAAATTTAAGTATACCTGAGAATATCCAAAAACAGATATTTTATTGCCCTCCCTTAAAATCCGACCGCCTCCAAGTACATCATCATCAATTCCCTCCAGCTTGGATGTTTCTTCTTGGAACTTGTCGAATATATCAGCTAAAAATCATGCAATATTAAGCGTCAATAAAGAAAATCGTGACAGCATAACAATTGGCAGCACTGGTATATTGGATAGTTGGAATGTGGGAGATTTAAGAATCCTGATTTTTGAAGAAATATTGATATTTGTAATAATTTCGCAGCATTGCTAGTAACAATTTGTTACCTACCGTGGTATTCACAATCTGCTCTTCCACGAACTACTAACTTTGAATTAGCATCCACATGTTTCCCATCGCTGTCAGCGGCATACACTTTAATCAGGATGTATTTAAATTTTCCTTTAGCATCTATTTTCGCATCAGCAACTTGATCTAATCTTGTTTTCACATCAGCTGGAAGAGATGCCATTGTTCTGATACTTCTCGTACTGTTAAAAATCAAAGGCACTTTCGCTCTCAACAATAATGACCTATTCCAAATTGAAATTAAGTTTGTACTTTTACAAAAACTGAGCCGAGAAAAATTCTCACTACTACTTTGTAATCTACAAATGACAATGCCAACACTGCCGGCTTTTATAGTCTCAAAACTTCTAAAGCAATTTGGAACACTTTTTGCTAGATATCTTAGCATGGAAAGGATGTAGGAAGATACAAAAAACTATTAATGTGTTTGGTTCCACAACATTCCAAAACAAAAAAACACAATTTCGATTAGCATACAAGTGTTTTTTCGGCTTTTATTACTCCAATTTTACATTGAAAGACGAGCTCTGAAAGGGTTTCTAGATTCTGTAGTCTGTGCTGTGCCGCAAAGAGCTTGACATAAACAACATGTTTGTCTGATATTTCCCCTACACTTTGTGTTTGTCTGTGATGTACGATGTTATAGAATTATGCATTGGTGCATTTATTAACTTCCTGCTAAATATAGCTAATTGCATTCTGTTGTAGGATAATAATATCATGACCGATGAATGAAATTTTAACAAATCAATTGGATACCATTGTTAAGCATTGAGTAATTTGGACATTAACATATTCCTTATGTGTACGGTGTGTGAGTCAATGAATGCTTTTATTATTTCTGAAGGCCACATTTCCAAATTAAAAACTTAAAGTTTGTAATTAGAATTTATTGTTCACCGCTTGGTACTGGTAAAGCCACGCCAAATCCGGAAGGTCTTGGAAATGCTGGTGAGTTATCTGGATTCCAACCAAATTTCTCAATGCGAGCTGTTCTCCCATCCCATCCTAACGCAGGATCTACCATTGCATGATAAACTATATAGTTTTCTGTCCCGTCTGAATTAGAATGGAAACAATTATTAATATTCTGCATTTGCATTGAAATTATTGAATCGACAAGGTGTATGAATAATTTTGCAAAATACCTGGAGATTTAGTGAAAGAAGCGTGACCAACGCCAAAAACTTTCTGCTCATCATTTCTCCAAAAAACAGGTTGATTGTGTCTCCACCAATTGCCTGAAATGAGTGGATCCGCAAGATTATCAATTCCCATGAATCCTAAAGTATAGTCTGCGGTCCAAGAGCCGGATGCGGAGTAGATAAGGAAAACTCTTCCAGCATTGTGTAGGATTTGAGGTCCTTCCAAGAGAGCCTCCCCATGCTGCTCCCAAGAGAAGATTGGTTCCGCAAGTAAAACTCGCTGTGAGCAAATTGTCTCAGGGTCACAGAGCCGAGCAATGTAAATGTTTTGAGGGAACCCAGCATTAAGTGTAGGCCAACCAGACCAAATCAAGTAATTTTGCCCATTTCCATACTGCAAGACGGTTGCATCAATTGCCCAAAAATCTTCATTTCCAGGTACCACCATTCTATTTGGCAAAAATTTATGAAAAAATGACTGAGCAGAAGAATAAAAATTTACTAGACAAGACCATGCGTTAAATGTTATTACCGTTTCGAAGCAGTCCAGTTCCCCATAACATTATTAGGATTTATAGCCCTGCTCACGTACATTCGATGATTGGCATTATCCCCGTTATCCATAGCATAATATAAGTAAAAGTTACCTTAAATTCATAAATAAAGAAATGAATGAAAGAAAGAAAAGTCTTTATAACAAATTGCAAAGCTAAAAAAACAATGAACAGGAAGTAATTGAAAGGTGAAAACATGTTGTTCCATTACCATCGATGAAATGCAATTCTGGTGCCCATAGACTCATCAATCCATCAGGCGCTCGTACCACAACAGCTTTCTCTGCATTTCTCCAATTGGAAAGCGTCCTGGTTCTGAACAATCCTATGCCTCGTCTGTCATCCTCACGCCTAGGCATGTAGTAATACCCATCTGTATGCTTGTAACAGTATGGATCAGGCCAACTTTCGTCGAAAATGGGATTGTGAAAAGTTCCAGCTTGTAGGGTTCCATTGTTATTGAGACTTGTACTTTCTGCCTTTACAAGTAGGGCTGGTAAAAGTACGCAAAAAATTTGCAAACCCTTCATTGGAATACCCATTTTTTATTACTAGAAATTATACATGCGTGAGTGGGATAACTATGCCAGAAATCAATTCCACTAAATGAGCAATTATGAGCTGGTATGTTATGCAAAATTTTCAGAAGTAAGTGTCCAATCTATCACGCTTTGGATAGATAAGAGATGTCAAAATTGTCAATCTATCACTGATCATCATTAATTACCGTATTTTCTGTCAATGTGACTTACAACTTGTCATTTTCAGAGTTTGATATAGCCATTACATTATGCATGAACTGTCGTTCGCGTTTGGGGTCTCGTATCTATGAATGTGTGTAAATTGATTTATTTTAAATATAACACTTATCGACATACATGTTGTCCGCATTTCAGTAAAAAACAAAATGAATGCAATGATGATTAGTTTAGTTTGGTAACTCATTTATACTAATCCACTAGCTTGGGTTCATTCAAGCATTTGATCTTATTAGCTCATTAGCTGAATGACATTTGGTTCTCGCTTTGAGAAATCAATAAACGGGAAATACATATAGCCTCCTTCATTCTTCTTTCCAAGAATTCCATCCACTTCTCGTCCTTCTCCCGCAGCGAGCGAAAGCACATCAAACCTAAGTCCCTATTACAAATCTGTACCAGTCGGCAAGACAAAGTTCTACAACAAATCCAATAAACTCGTTCTCCCATCCTCCACGAGGACAGGATGATATGATGGTAAAGTGAAGACAAGCAAAGAAAACCATAAAGTGGTGTATAAAGTCTCATCGCGTTGTCAGTGTGCATGAAAATTTTGCCACATTGTATAGATAATATTATTTTGGTGACAGAAAACAAAACAAAGAACATCATCACCAACACACCGATAGCAAAACCAAAATCTTCATCTCTCACTCTGCTGAGTTTTATAACATCACATCACTCAGTATGCCATATTATCAGCATTCTTTTGTACATTTCTTAGTAAAACTTGCAAAAACATGAATAATATATACATGCGTAGTACTAGCAGACTAGACTAGAAGCACTGCGAATGCGAGGAGCAAAGGCACATGATTTGAAATGGTCCTCCTCCATCATCACATCATCAGAATCATCATCATCCTTTTCATTCATTTATCCATGCTTCTCCAGTGTATCAGCCAGTCCGCTTTAAAATAAGTAGTAAAGAAAGAGAAGTAAAATGTAGGATTGGGATATGGAATCTAAAGACATTGTCAAAACAGTTTGCAGTTGTTATAAGTCGACCTCATATGAAGCCGAATAGAGTATCCGCTTTGCGTAATCCTAGCTTCTTCTCATTCATTCCATTACGAATGCCATATTATTATCTGAATATTCTCCTAAAAATTATCGTAGGATATGAATTGATATTATTATATGCTCATTTAAAAGTGTTTTATATACTATAATCACATAAAAACATCCTATGTATTATCCAATATAAAGTTAAAACATGTAGCATTTGATAAAATGCATTATATATTCGTAACACATATATGCATGTAATATGTTCATAAGCAAAGCTACAACACATTTTTTGTATATCTGTCTTGTCTAGTAGTGAACAAAGTTGAGCTTATCCTGAGAGCCTGATGATCCTGTCTGTCTTATAATGTTGGAAGTTGGATTGGAGTTGACTCTATTTGCCCAATGTTCCTGAACTAAACGGATAGATGGATAAAAATGATATGCTCTCACGTTCACTTCACTCACATCGCATAAAAAATTACCCTTATACATTTTTGTATGCATTCATAAAACTTATAATAAAAAGTAAGCATGCAGTAGTGCATCCTAATAATATTTCTAATGCAAATGTTGATAGCTATATATGTGTGCATGTGTCTTATGCTAACATAGGCTATACTTTGTCTTCATATCAAATATCATGTTTCCCTATTCCTTTTTGCCTTTGGTTTTTTGGTGCTCCATCGTCTCTCTAAAAGCATTCTATTGTTATAAGTTGCCGATGCTGGTCATGCTGGTCTGGCGTACGGAAATAGACAAATGTTCTCACTACTACTACTACTACTGTGAGAAGAAAGAAAAGTCGTTGTTGTCGTGTGTGAAGTGAGGATATCATCAACTTACTCAAATATATATTATCCATATCCAGTTTTCGTTTGGTTTTTACTACGGTATATACAAAAACTCATGTCATGTCGGGTTACGTTAGCGTGCTGAGTGGTTGAGTTTTTGTTGCAGTGCAGTGTGTATCCGTCCGTATCATCATGTTATATGCGTATATGCATAGGAACCTTTTTACTATAACATGTGTATTAAGTGTATAAGGCATACATGCTTTTTTGAGTTTTCTGCTAAGTAATACACTTTATATTATCTCATTCATTCCGACCGACGGAACCGAATAGATGTTGACTGGAACTGTATTATGATTGCGAGGAAATAAAAAACCTATATGTATAAAGATACTATTACAGATATTATGTGTATTAATAGGAAATATCTTTTTTATTACGGTTCATGTCTCCTGAAGAAAAAAACTGCTACACAATATCTTTAAGGTCATTGTATTTATCGAGTGAATCAATAATAGAGCAAATGTGCTGGTGATGTTTACATTAGTTATCTCTTAATCAGTGCGGGTTGTTGTTCCTCATGAGTTGTTTTCATGTGATTTTCAAACAAAAAGTCTATAATATTTAAGCATAAGCTGCTTAACATTTTGGGTTTCATGCAGTTTTCCGCATTCTTTATATGTTCGCATTATTTTGAAGGATAAAGAAATCATCATGATGGAAAGTTTGGAAAGTGATTCAGACGGTGAAAATGTGTTACTGGATTAGAAATAGAAACAATTAAGTTTTTACACAAAATATACCGCTCAGATAAGATTTATTTACAACGAAATTATTATTATCGAAGTATTATTAATAACGTCAGAGGTCTGACAAAGAAACAGGAAGGAAGGAAAGTTGAAGTAAGTACTCTGTTTTTTTGTATAATTTTTAACCTTTACCTTTACTCATTCCAATTAACTGTCTGTATTTGATTTAGTTATTAAGTTAGCTTTGGACTATGGTTATATGCCAATGAGTTTCTAATTGGTCATGGCATCATGACTTGAGTTTTTTGAGTTACACAGGCATATAAGTTTTTGCCAAAAACAAATAACATCTTGTTCTCTCGTATATACCGTACCTAATGAATAGTTGAGTCAATGACAGACGGCAGATACGTTCAGGATAAAACTTTGTCTTTATGTCTATGACTAAACTTTACATGTGTTGGGGGTTGTTTCGTTATATGCCCACCTTCGTATTTTTCTGGTCGTAATTAATTTGCACCTTGTTGAGTCAGCGAAAAAACAGGCTAAAGCAAAAGCAATGCACATGTACTACTACAACAACTAGTCATTCACTGGTGATCTTGATTACGTGTGCTGATAATCTTGTAGTAAGTAGTAAGCGTATAAGTAAGTGCTTACGAGCAAGGAATACTATATGGCACGACCACCACCATCAAGATCTCCGTCTGACATGTATTTCTCAAAGCTACTTTAAAAGTAAAAGTAACTCGTTTGTTGGCTTACCTGAGCATACATATTCACTTGCAATTTTAACCAATTAAGAAACATTATTAATATATTATTGGCTATCCCAAATTCCTCAAAGCACGCACTATACATGCTTGCTCGCTACTCAACAAATGATCATTAAAACAAGAAGCAGCCTACATGCTAATAAAAAATTCAAAGACAACATCACATTTTCAGTGTACGCAGTAACGCTGTCCGTCCGTATATATGTAATGCTCATGTCATATGAAGGCATCCAGGTATAACTTTGTATATAATGTTAAAGGCAGTAACTCAGCCTTTGTATTTGATATTGTTTTACTGATGCTGATGTTGATATTGAATACACCCAAAAAACGTAGGAGTGAATTTGCCAGCAGTGTTTTTTATTTCATTATGTAATTGAACACACAAGATGTAAATAATGTGCATGAAGCATGTGGCATGTGGAATGAAAATGAAATTAGTGCTTTAATAATAATAAGTAACACTCGACCCTATTTAATTACTCGTCTATGCATACCTAATGCAAAAATGTGTCTATACGAGTTAGTGGCGAGGTTATGATTTGCATTCAATGCAACAGGAAGGCACACATTGTATTTTCTAAATAAAATCTTTTAGTCTCTTGATTCCATTATTATCTCATCAAGAAATCATTTCTTTGACTCTAATTACTTTATAAACGATAAACTTACTTAAAATCATGTTGCAAATTTGTTTTTCTGGGTGCACCTATTTAGATGCAAAATATAATTGAAGAGAACTATTCTCTATTTATCTATATTCTCTGGTTCAACCTGCTCTAATGCAAAAAAGTATATATCCTTGTGATACTGTGTATATTGTGATGTGAATGTCTGTCTTTGCCATTGTTCGCTAAGAGAATTTTCAATGTAGGTAACTACAATCTATAAATGCCAAATGCTGCCAAAGTATGCGGATACATGTTAAATGAATGATTTGGGTTTCATCGCCAAATTAAGTAAATGTACCATCGGAAACTTCTAGTTCTTAAAAAGGCGATACCTAGTTTTAACGCTAACTCGAAAGGTCCTTGCAAAGTCAGCTTATTGATTTGGTTTTTTATTTTGATTTGTAGTAAACGAGACATGGAAATTCCCGGAAATGACTGGATTTTAAGCGACATAAATATATAATTATTGACTAAAGCAAAACTTGAAAGAGTGTGCGTATAGTTTGCTCGCGAAAATAGTTTGAAATTTCTCCAGTGTTGGAGTACTTTGGAAAGGATAAGCTATTAAACTCCCAGTTTTCATCATGGAGCAACAAGCGTCTTCCCCCACGAATAAAAGGTAAACAGATTTGAAAAATATGCTAAATATATTCCTATTGATCCATACGGTTGTCCATATGCAAATTTAATTTTTAAAAAAAATATTTATAGTGAGCTGAAGAAGCTCTCCGAGGAGAGTTTAACCCGTCAACCTGAAGAAGTTTTTGATATCATTTGCAAGCTTGGGGAAGGTTCGTATGGAAGTGTGTACAAAGCACTGCACAAGGAATCCGGTCAAGTATTAGCAATCAAGCAGGTTCCTGTTGACACAGACCTTCAAGAAATTATTAAGGAAATCTCTATTATGCAGCAATGCGACAGTCCCTACGTCGTAAAGTATTATGGATCTTATTTTAAAAACACTGATTTATGGGTAGGTTAAAATAAATATTGCAAAAATATTGGGTGCAAATAAATGGTCAAAAAGAGAGTAACTTTTTTATTCTTTGACTTAGATTGTAATGGAGTTTTGTGGTGCTGGCTCTGTGTCGGATATCATGAGATTAAGAAAGAAAACTTTGACAGAAGATGAAATCGCAACAGTTCTCACAGACACTTTGAAAGGACTTGAGTACCTGCATGCGAGAAAGAAAATTCACAGGGATATCAAAGCGGGTAATATTCTATTGAATAGTGAAGGACATGCCAAACTTGCAGACTTTGGAGTTGCGGGTCAACTCACCGTAAGTGCTAACATATAAAATATATATATACATAACATATATTGCATTGTATTGGTAACTATTTACATAGAATTTACTTCATTTCTTCTACAGGACACCATCGCCAAACGCAATACAGTAATAGGTAAGGAATAGGCATAAATTTTTGCTAATTTTTTTTTTTAAAAATAACTTTTATTGAAATTTAATTGCTCTAATCATTTTCTGATGTCCCCCTCCCCCTCCCTTGACCCCAATTTTTGAAAAAAGGCACACCTTATTGGATGGGTATGTAATATAATGTAATAAAATTATAAATTATTTATTTAAGAATAAATCGAAAATAACTCGTATGAGTGTATTGAACTATTTAGCACCAGAGGTTATCCAGGAGATTGGTTACGACTGTGTAGCAGATATATGGAGCTTAGGTATAACCGCATTAGAAATGGCTGAAGGAAGACCTCCATATGGGGACATTCATCCTATGCGAGTCATCTTTATGATCCCATCAAAACCTCCACCAACATTTAGAAATATTGAGCAGTGGGCACCAGAATTTCTTGATTTTGTGTCAAAATGTTTAATTAAGGTAACTCCTACTACTAATTAAAAAAATTGTTTACTATTGCCCCAGTGTCTCCTAATTAAAAATTTAATTTAATTCAATTTAACAGAATCCCGACAATAGATCAACCGCAGCAGAGCTTCTTAATCATCCGTTCATCACTACCTCTAGGCCACCATCAATCCTTCTTGGAATAATTAATGAGGCTAGACAAATTAGGGAAAATTTACAAAACGGAATTTTCCCAGCTAAAATACCATCAAATACGGAAAGTAATAACTTCCAGGTAAGATTCCCCCATTTTTTTTATTTCTCGGGATTGTGAGGTCTCCGTAACCAAAACTGTAGTCGTTTTTTGATTTTGATATAAGCACGCATAAAAAAGCTTTTTGGAAGTAGTAGCTCTCAACAACGATAGCACAAACTAACAATAAATGAGCAAGAGTATTTTTTTAGCAAAAGTAAATTTTGGAAATAGAGTTCTTTGGTATTTTTTTCAAAATTGCTTTTTATATTTTTTACCTGCAAATCTTTCCGATAAATAAGTAGATTTTGATTGAAAACTAGTAAGCATTTTTTTAAATATAATTTTGCAAGGATATTTATCTATGCTTAACTTTTTCTGCATTTGTGTGGTAGTAAAAGCATACTTTTATGAATTGAATTGTGTGAAAGACCTATGGTTTTTATTGTATTGTGTTTCTTGTGTGATTTTCTCTGGAATTTATAGCCCAAGCCGATATTAGGCTTTCTGGAAAATCTGGTCTCTAAAGTCCAGCATTTCCTCTGGGTAGATGATAATTTAATCTTTATTATCTTATTGTAAAAAAATTACTATATTTTATACACAAATCATACATCACTAACGATCACACTTCAATCGAATTAACAACTACTTTTTCTTCAAAATTTATTTATATGCAAACTAGGCGCTTGTTTTATGCGAAACTGCTTGCAGATTTTTACACAAAACTACCATATATATATATATATCATATATTACCTTTGTATGAATTATTCCAATATATCTGAATTTTCATAAGAATTTATGAATCTTGCTTGAGTATTTGACATTTTCTCTATTAAATTTTTGCCCCTTTTAATAACACTCTTCTGAAATATTGACTGAGATTATGCATGTGTAACACCGTTGTAACATAATATATTTTTGATGGTTTATATTGATGAATGAATTTTTCTTAACTGTAACTAATATCTATATATATAGTTTTGTGCGCTTTTCCTGACTTTCACAAAAAAATAGTTTACTTTCACTTTCCACGGAAACTTGTGTTCCTCAGTTGTATATACTGCAAAAGTATGACATAAAAGGGGCGCTTAGTTTTATATTCATTCACTATTCTACTACTACTCTGGGCACAGTTTTGCGCAAATTTTCTTAGGATTTTATAAACGTGTCTGCATCTCTGTTAGGATTCCAACGATAAGACGATGAAGCCAGCAGATGATAGGACATTAATCCCAGGAATGTTAAATGATAATGGTGATATGGACTACAGTGACGGCACAATGATAGCTCATTCAGCTAGTGGAACACTTGTTCCAGGTGCTGGAGGAAATGTGGGCACACTTGAGTCTAGCTTGGGAACAATGGTCATTAATTCGGATGGAGAGGATGATGATTCTACTATGAAGCGTATGTTTGACTAAGAGCAAGCAAAGAGTTTTTTTTCAACTTTAATGTTCATGGAGTAAATGCATGATTCCATGATTTTTTTTTAAAAAATTGATTTCAGGTCATGACACAGCAGAGATTGATCCCACAAAGAAATCATACCGACCTCTGTTTCTCGACCATTTCGATAAGAAGGATGCCGCAGCCGCCGCTGCGAGTGGAACCAATGGCAGCAGTAATAACTCTGATGAAGGTTTTGGAAGAAGTCCTAGTACAAATGATGGTAATGGTGAATTATCAAGCCCACACCAACAGCAATCCAGTTCTTATTACCACCACCAAAACCAGAACCCAAACACCATGGTCTCTAGCTACACCAGTATGTTCTTATTTTAAAAATATTTCGTTTTTCTTTTCCGTTTTTTTTCTTTCTCCCTTTCTCTTTTTTTATTTCTCCCCCTCAAGAAATCCTGTAACTATATTGTAAATAATTTCTAACTGGATGCACGTATTTCATATCCTATACCCACACTATATTATGATCTTTTCCCGTTAATATGATTAACAACCCATTTTGCTCATTGTTATTCTATATTATTATTTGGGGAAGTTGGGGAGAGGTGTGCGAATTCCGAGGGTTGTAACTTATCTTGTTTAGTTCTGTGTTAAATCTATACTTATATATGGGCTTTTGAACTTTGTGTACTTACATTATATATTATTACATTTTTAGTTACAGTCACTCTTTTACTTCTTTACTACTTCGTTTTACCAAGATGTATGCAACGCAAGTTGTCACGAGATAAAAGGATGAGTCAAGGTCAGCATCAAGCAAAAAATGGTAAGCATAATAGACAAATTGGTCAGTCTTTAAAGATGATGGCGCATGGAAATGCTATATGTTAAGCTCCTCGTCAACGAGGAGTCTTTGGAAACTATAAATGTGTGAAAATTTTGAGAATGCCACTTTGAAATTAATTATTTTATAATTTATAAAACCTTTAACTGCTTTCAAAAGACTGACCAATTTGTGTGCGACCATTCCTATCATGTCCTCAATAATGCGAGTCTACCCTATAAAAAAGGGACTTGTGATGCTGACCTTTGGACCCTAATTTAAAAAGAAACTATTACATTGTCAATCTGCAATGGGCAAAGTATTGGAGTTCATATGCTTGGGAGATTTGAAATATGGTTTCAACTGTTTGTTGGATGGAAATAATGAGAGTGTACTGCACATTTGCATATTGGTGTTCTGGGTTTTGGTGGATATGATTTTTAACTGTGAGGTTGGATGGAGGTTGAACTAGAATTTTTAAACTTATGCAACCATGTACTGTATGTTCTTTAAGCAAACGCTGCTGCTGCTTGTAAACTTGCTTGAAGCTTACCAACTTTCATATGCATGGGATATCCCATTTATCAAAACGTGTTGTGCCTAATAAATCGCGTATTTCACTTAACTCTTTAATTTAATCTAATCCAACCAAACCCTGCATGCCCTTATTTTCCCTATCATCCCTATATTCCTTTCCTATTGATTTCGGCAGACTTCCAAATTGTAAATAGTGTACATTACTCCTTTTTATTTATGGCTTTGCTTCTACCTAGTTTTGAAGTTCCCGTTCGTCATCATATCCTGGATTGTGTACATAAACTTCCAAATATTTTCCTACTGCCTAAAAACGTTATCCCACGTCACAAGCTTCCGCTTTCACAGCAAGCCTAGCAGCGATGATGATGGACACATATTCCGAGCCATATCTCGAAGCCCTATTAAGGATGTGGAGACGACAAAAACTTGTTCCAAGAAGAGAAATAAATTACTGAAGACTGAAGTTTATGATTTTGACTACCGAAAATATGTAACAGAGCTGCCTTCTGTATATAAATGCTGCCAGTGTCGTTGCCGTAATAATTACTTGTTTAAATCTTTTTGCTTGCATACCATTTAACGTAACCTTCTATTAATTCAAGCTTAAGATTCTTAAATAAATTATTATATCTTTTGGAGCAAACCTCTAAAAAATACAAGTATTTGAGGATATTATGATTTTTTAATGAATTGCGTTGCGGTGCTGGTTGTATTTTAAATCTGTAGAGTATTATAGATAGATAAATGAAATATGCTGACTTTTTGTGCAAAAGCATAGGTATGCAATGTGCTATAAGTAATAAACTTTTAACACAAACTAGATTTAAGGGCTTTTTGTATGCGTATAATTTTGATAGATGTACCTCGGAACTCGACCTTACCTCCTCAGCATTTACCCCCAGCTTTCAATCAAGCTCATGTCGACTTGTATAACGACACAAAACAAATGACAGCAGAAGAACAACGAGAGTTTGCTGAAAGGCTGCAGAGACAACTAAGTCAAATTAGTGGAATGTGTGGAGCCTCCTCAGCCATTCTTGGATACCGTGGGGGATTGGTTTATGGAAACGGTCATCATGGTTCACCATCCACAGTAGCGGCTGACGAAGCGTATGCCCCAGCTGTGGAGTTGCGTCGTCCCGTAATGAATTTAGAAGCTGCCTTAATTGCCAACCATAGCAAAACATTCATTGATAATATGGATTTTGAATTTGTAAGTGACAAATTTCAACTTCACGTTAGAATCTTTCGCGACTAAGCTTATGCAATCAAAATTATGTGAATTTTTTATTTGTATTACTTTAGTTAAAGTTCCTAAGTATCGACGAATTGGAACGAAAGATGGAAAATATCGATTCTGAAATGGAGAAGGAGATTGATGAACTTCGCAAAAGATATCAAACCAAGAGACAACCTATTCTCGATGCAATCGATTGTAAACGGAAGCGACAGCAGAATTTTTAAGTTTTTAATCACTACATTTACACTACGATTTATAAAGTTACTAATATCGTTTAAAACCTGGTCTGACTGTCCCTAATAAATACAATATCATGCAGAACTCACGCCCTGCAAGGAAATGTCATGTCAGTCAGTATTTCGTAATATTAATATATAAATAATAGACACGAGAAGGTTTTTGACAACTAAATGTTCTCACTAAAACTATACGTATATAGTCAGTTTGTACTTCATGAAAGAGACAAAGCCATAAATATTGAATGTCTTCTTCCCATAGTCTTCAAAATGCCAAGACTCTCGTGATTTTGTATGTGTAAAAGGCATGGACTATGATTTTTACAACCACCAACAAGTTAAACATGTCAAAATATTCTTTCATATCTTTAACCTAAATCTCTCTCCAAATATTCTACTTAATGGTTCCATTACCGTGTTTAGCACAAAAACCAATAAGAGTTTGTAAACCAATAATAACTCATGTAGTAGTAAAGTATTTTTTGAATGTGTGACCTTTTGAGCAGACCGTTAAAAGACTTTGTAATTATCAAAATCAAAACTTCCCAAGTATCTAAGTATCTAAATTTAGAAACGTTTACACGAGTTTGATTGAAAAATACGTTATATTGGTTCCACTTCTGACGGATTATATGCATACGGAATAGTTAAATTCCCTTCTAAGACTAAGTTTATGGATATATGAAGTGTGAAATATAGTGGAAAATTCGGTTGAGCGCAAACTGCAGAGACTGATTGTTTAACAAAATTGGCTGGATACTGTCAAGGCCATTAGATTTACAGACGCAACTAATTCCTAACTCTATAACGATCCTACAGTAAAACCATTGTAGATATAGTATAGTTTTTATTTGTAGATCTGCAGTTAATAGTACAGATGTACTATTGAATGAATACGTCTTGTCAAAAGTTTTTAAAAAACTCAGTTCAAAATGGTTCAGTCATACTTGTGAAACCTATCCTGACGGTGATTTTGTAGAGATTTGTTGATCCTGTGTATTACGTTGTACTCGACAAATAATAAGAATATAACTAGTAGCTCATTCATACTGGTGCAAATATTATGTAGGGTATGTAAAGCAATTAAAAACTCTCCTTCAAAAAAACTATGTTGGTTACAAAAGAGAAGTCTGAAAACTGTGTGGTAGTTAAATTAAACTCGACAAAAGATTAATTATATAAGTCAGTTATGGCATTCTTAGAGTGCGAAAATTGGATGATATATCTCAATAACTTGTAAATTCATTCATAGTGAGTAGTTCGTTTTCAAGTTTTAGTTTCTAGTTCTAGTTAGACTTATTTTGTGCCAATTGCTGTATTACTGCATCGACCTTAATTTTTAAATTCTTGTCAATTTGCATTGTAACGCAAAACTACTATTTCGACTAATAATTTTGTCAATTGAAACTTTTCTTCAATTTGTTAATATTCACTTTACTTTGCATGTTCACACTCATAAAGAGTTTTGAAGTAAACATTATGGGCAGGAAATTTTCTTCAGACAACAGAAAATACTATAGGTCTACTATCATTTGTGCTATATACCATACAATAAAATTGCTACTGTATAACTCGGAAAAATTAAACGCATAGATTTTGTATTATAGGCATGTCTCGCAATTTATCGGCACAATGCAATGTAAAGTTAACGAGTAAACTATGTTAGATACCATTGAAGATGTGTAGTTGATGCTGATAATTTCGATGAGTATATAACTACAATAGATATTTGATGTCATCTCCGAAAATATTGAAAATAAACTTCCTTTAATAGAACTTTACTGTAAATCTTGAACAGAAAACATTTCACAAGACAATAGCAAAGGCAATCTGAAAATTAATCCAGCATTGAAAATGTTCTACTATCAATTTATCTGCACTTAACTAATACATTTTTTGCATTTCATAACTATCTTATATCTATTAGCAAACTTAAGAATAAATACAGAAAATCATAAAATAGGAAGATGTAAGTAATAATACGTGCCTTCTCTCACCGTAGTGTAGTACCAAGAGTAGAGCTTCCAAAAAGTAGCGATTCTCCTCTGGTGTATTAAGGCAGCCTTGTCTGTTAGACTCAAATCATAGCTTCTCCGAAATAAATGGATGAGAGAGTGCATCTTTTATACTAATTCGTTTCGTGTTGTCCAGCATTAAAATGCGATCCAGAAGGTCTCTCAAGTGAGTAACTTTCCGTAACTGATCAGGAGGGAGATCTTGATTATTAACTAAGTCCCTAAGTAAGTCCTTTGTTGGATTAACAGTGCCCATTGTAACGATTTTTTCCTACAAAACAAAATGATTGTAATCAATCAAATAATCATGCATATAATCAAAGCCAAACCAAACCACTTCACTCATAAAATTCGAAATAAAATTGAATAGTTTTTTGTGATTTACCTTTTCTGTTACTTTGTCTACTTCGCGGTACAGAAAATTATAATTCCCATCAAAATGGTTATCCCTAAAGGCTCCTTTCCGGATTAATTTGTTTGGAAATTTGCCTTTGACATCCATAAAATACTTCAACATCTAAAACAAAACAGTAGATACATTAGCAAAATCTTTATCATAATTACTCATGGTTATATTTTTCAAGTTTCGAAAAACATCTTCTCACTAACCTGATTGTTGGAGCCTCCAGGAAACAGAATTTTTCCGGTATACAGTTCATAAATAGTACATCCAACTGACCATAAGTCTAGCCCATGGTCATAAGGTATACCTAGGACTTCAAGGTTACACTTTTTGTTTTAATTTGAGTTTATAAAATCCGGTTTCAAATTTAAAACGATAATTTTGAAAATTGACTTACTTATTTCCGGGGCACGATAAAATCTGCTAACTAGATATGGTGTAATTTCATTTTCATGAGAGTAACTTGCTGATCCAAAATCACACACTTTTAACATAACTTTATTTTCATTGACCTGCAATTAAACAAGAAATAATATGATGATTTCAGGTTTCGTTTTCAATTTAATTATATAATAATAATAGGTAGCTCAAAACAATGAGCAACTTTACGTACGAGAATGTTATCAGGTTTTATGTCAGCGTGCAATATGTTTGCTTTCTTCAACAACTTCAGAGCCAGAAACAACTGCTGAGTGTACGACCTGACAGCTTTCACATGTAAGCCAATGTCCTTCCCATACTTCTTCAGAACCTCCCTCAGGTTCATAGACAAAGGTTCAAATACCATGCACAAATGGTTTTTATGATAAAAATGTCGTTTAAGTCTCACACAATGATACTTATCTTCAGGGTCTTCATCATTCAATCTCTTCAAGATTTCCAGTTCTTTCAAACCACTCTTTTGCATTAAATCATTGTTACGAATGATCTTAACTGCAACATCTTCATTATCCCTGGCAGCATCACGAGCACGAACAACGTTTGAAAATACGCCTTGACCAGTGTAGCCGTAAACTGTGTAACGGCCATCCATGAGCTCTCCGGTTCGGACACGGTAATAACCTTCGGCATCATCCCAATTATCTGTTAAATTTGGATTTTCGTCTCTGCCCATCATCGTACCCTCCATACACTCACTAGGGCTCTAAATCATATAAAAGCACCAGTATGTTAAATGTAGAGAAATTATTTAAAAAAATGCTTGTATTTGTTTGTTGATATGATATAATATGTAACTTACGTCAAAATGTTCCGAGAACATGTCTTGCTCAGCAAAAATGTCTTGCTGCATGGAAGCAGGTCGACCCCTCTTTGCATGAGTACTAATATTCTCGGAAGTACCATTTTTAGAGCTTTCACCATTTTTTGCTTGGTTTTCGCTTTCATCGTCGTCCGTTTTTCGGTCGGCCGGGTCAGTTAAGGAGCTCTCCCGCTTTGGACTGCTATTTGGAGGAGATTGTAACAGTTTAGAGTGAAATGAGTCAGAAAGTTTACTATCACTATCGAGCGTTTTCTCACTCTGCTCGGACACAACCCGACTCTCTGCTGGGCTCGCACTGGACTTGGATCCTACAGACATATTAGAGTCCTCTCCAGCTGCTCCCAAGCGCTACAAGTTTTACAAATAATAAGCATATTTTTTATTATTACAAATACTACTGTTTTGCCGATGATATTAGGTACAATACAGTTTTTCTAATCACCCGTGCTACTTTATGCGGATAAAAATAATATAGAAAAAATTTGAAAAGCTAGAAACTAAAAGGGCTAAAAAATCTGATAACTTGATAATACAGCCATTTAAGGCTACCACACCATATCATACCCGAAGTAGTTCCTGTCTCTCCTTTCGTCGTTTTTGGATGATGGCATCCTCGTCCTCCTCATCGTCATCTAATTTTATGTCCACGTAGGTCCTGTATGGTCAGTTACCACAAATACACAAATATCATTAAAATGTTATAAACACTCACCAAATGATTAAGAGCGTAATAAACGCAACACAAAAAATATTCCAGTAAATGCATACTAAAACTTTGTGTACAACAACTTGCAACTCAGAGGGTAACGAGACGTAGACGGAATGGTGTGGAGAAACATTCTCGAGTTGGTAACCCCACTCATACCTAATTTCTGAAAAACCAATAGTTCATTTATGAAACCTTCCCTACCTTACCAAAAAGTTATAAATCACACAAAAGGAACAAAATTGATCAGTTCATGCAATTAACGACTCAAGTGCTGTTTACTTTAAACAATTAACTTACAACAGCTTTAATATAAATAAATTATCTTCAAAACCTTCAATCTCCACTAGGGCAGTATGTTGAATGTCTCAAACAAAAATGTGTAATAATGTATTATACTTTTGGGTGCTGGTAAACCCGTTCCAGCTTCCATATTATTAGCATACGATGCCTGACGGGCATTCAACAACTGGTTGTATTATGTACATATATGAAATACCAACGAGTAAAATAAAATTTAAAATTTCTCTGATCGCTTCGAATTCGAACTATCTCAAAAATATTTTACAACTAATCATAATATAATACATCTTCTAATGCAATGTTAAGTCATATATTCATTAGATTAAGAAGGACTTTGAGCGAAAAAACCTACTTGTAAAATGTGATCAGTTACGGACCCAAAACCAAAGAACAGAAAAATTAATAATCAATCGCACATGATAGTTAAATACTAATATATGATCTACAACGTCTCTTATAATTTAAAAGTCATGATGATTATTATTAATGATCTATAAACTTGTTTATATAATCTATAATAAGGGACTTACAATTCTTCTTCTACATCGACTTCAACTTTTGGCTTGTCCCCCCGATACGAACCTCCTCTGCTGTCTCTATTTCTGTCCCCCCGATCTCTTCTGTCACGGTCTTCAATACGTCTTTTCCTATCACGTTCCCGTCTGTGATCAAGATCATGCCCTGACCTGGCATTCATATCCCTCTCTCTGTTAAGGTCCTTACCTAAATCCCTCTTTATAGGACTATTACCACGACTTCTTGGTACCAAGCCCCTATTATCTCTGTATGGGGATCGACTGCGACGGGAAGCATTATTATTTCGACCTCCTCTATCACGTTCCCTTTCTTGATCTTTTCTTCGATTGTCCCTTTCTCTATCCATTTTACGATCATCTTCGCGTTCCTTTCGTCTATCATCACGTCGTTTATCTTCTCTTTCTCGTTCTTTCTTTCTGTACTCATCCCGTTCTTTACGACGGTCTTCTTCCCTGTCTCGCTTGAATTCTTCGTCTCTCTGCACATCCTTTTTGCGCTCGTCTTCCCGTTCCTTTCGTTTTTCATCATTACTCTTATCTCTGGATCGGTGATCTTTAATTTTGAATTTCTCACCACCCTTTCTACCTTCCTTTCCAATATTTCTGTTCGGGTCTCTGGGACGAATGTCTGCCTTTTCCAGTAGTTCTGACTCCAAATCTATAACTTCTATACCCATTCCAGACATTTCTTCCAATCGTTTCTGCAACAACTCTTTCTGTTTCATTAATTCTTCTAAATTCATTTCCTCTTCAATCATTTCGATGGAGTTCATAGAAGCCACATCCATTTCTTCTTCATCTGATTTAACTTTTGTGGGATGAGGAGGAGTTTTAATAATTTCTGGCAAGCCATTCCTGTTTGATTTGTTTTCTTTCGAACTGGATGCATGTATAGGACTAACTTCTGCTGACTTTGTAGACAAAACTTCATCAATTTGTTTTGAAATGTCGTCATTCTGTTGGCGATCCTTCAGTTTCTTCTCCTTTTTAACCTTTCTGTTTAAACAAATGACAAATTGCTTTTAGAAAAGATTATACCAGAGGAAGGCTATATTAACATTTTCTCAACAAAGAAATCAACAATGCAAAAACTTGTACTGTTTATGGAGTTTTAATTTGATACAGCTTTCGTACAGGCAAGGACTGGCAGATATGACTCACGTATAAATCATTCGATGACGATAACCTTACAAGTTCTGGAAGTCACCTCGAATCGAAGGATGAAGAAATTCTGCGAAACAGTACATCCATAGAATAACAGTATGTGGTACATTGATAATGTATTTTTTCATATACTACATGCATGGAAATATGAAAGGTAGGAGGGCTGGTGGAGGAGCTGTAGGTCACATAAGAAGGAAGAGAACTAATATTTATATACATTGAACAACTATAATTTTATTATTGCTTTCAAAAATGGGGGCAACGATCAATTCAAGTGTTAAAATTGCACGTTGCAGTTGCAACAAACCTTATCTTACACCTTTAAAGAAGAGCTACCCATGATGCTATTTCTACGGTTATACTCAATACACTCTTACTTTTCTTTATAGCAAACAATCAACCAGGGTTCGGCTTGTCAATGGGTATGCCATTATGTAGGTTCCAAACAGTCAGCGCTATTGGATAAGAATATACTAGTCTTTTCACCTTTAGAATCCTCTTATGGGGTCCCAAACCACTGACGACTACAAAACTACGACTTTAAACTACAAATGAATGAACTATCCCGACCGAAAGTTGTATCAAATTGTACATCATATCGACGGAGGGATAGTTATGTGAATATGATTACTACAAATATATGTAAAGTTAGGGATACTTACTTCTTATGATCTTTCTTCTTCTCCTTGTGATGCTTCTTGTGCTTATGGCTATGACTAGACTTCTTTTCCTTCTTCTTCTTATCTTTCTTTGCAATCTTGCGAAGTTTAGAAGGAGGTGATAGTGACGCTGACCGACTTTGAACACTACTCGCCGAACTCACCATTCTATTGCTTTGTTTGAGAAGGTTACTTCAATTGCCAAAATCACAGGAGGATGACTGTAAGCAAAATAATAAATTTCAAAATTTTTAATTGACCATGAGCGACAAATAGATACACAAATAGCTTCAATCAAATAGACAATATCCCCAATATCCGGGTGCCAACGCAAACCCAGATTAAAGATTAAGATAATACTACTTTTACACCTTACCTTAAATCAGATTTGTCTTTAATGTTTAAAGATGATCGTTGATATTGAATTTTCACACTTGACCTAAGGGCACTTCAAGTTAGTTAATTATTATTGCAGGATTCGTTTTGTAACACATACCACCTATCCATGTCTTTAAATATCGTTGTTCCTTCCCCTGTTTATCAGGTCGCTTTTACTAAAGTTACTTAAACTCAAAGCTGGGTAATCAATTGATTATTTAATCTAATCTGTTAATCAGATTATTGATTAGTTTAATCTTTAATCATTAATCTAAAGGTAAAAAATAATAGTAATTAATCAATAATCAATTAATCAACGCAGATTGAAAAAATATTTAATCTTTAATCAACAGCCTTATTGCTAAACGAGAAATCTAATCTAATCAACTAATCTGATAGTTGATTAAAATTTTGATGAACTGGATTTACTAAACGCCAAAATGTGATTTTCCCCTCAAGCATTCATACAATTCGCAAGTAAATTTCTTTTTACATGGCTTATTGAGAGTTTTGGGAGACAGGGTTTCCGCATGTAGACAGCAGAGACAGCATGAAATTGCATGGGTATGTTAACACAATCGAAAAGCAGCGATATAGATTTGATTTTGATTATCAAAATCATAAACAATTAATTAGTATGTCTGAAAACCGCCAATTTGTTCCATTGATAATCGATGGAGTATTTTTTAAATTATCCAGTTAACCAGTGTTGACGCAAAGTGTTTGAATTGTGTAAAGATAAATTAAAGGAAGTTATTAGCTGTATAGTTGTGTTATCATTGTTATACAGATTAAACTTTAAGCCATCAAAATCTGTACATCACCAACTGTCATTCGATTAGGAATATTATGTCATTAATCAAAGGGTTGATTAATTAATCTGATTAATTAATCAATAATCTTTAATCTACTGTTTGTAATAAATCAATTAATCAATAATCAGATTAGTTTTTTCTTTGAAATTTAGTAATTAATCAATAATCAGATTAGATTTCCAAACTCAAACTAATCTTTAATCTCTAATCTGGTTGAAATTTTTCGTTGATTACCCAGCCTTGCTTAAACTTACAACTCCCTCCCACCTTGACCTTGCCTTGCACCTCCCCTCAAAAAGATAAAATGTGTAATAATATTGACAAAGTTATAAACTTTTAAACCGCGTAAATTAATACTAACAACTAATAATAATAATTTAATAATAAAAACTAACTTTTTTACTTTTATTTAACTAAAATTGCGCTGCGGTGTACATTTACATGAGACATGTGATGTAACGTGATATGATGATAAGTACATTAGTATGAGCGGAGTATTGCTAACCTTAAGGGAGAAAAATACGTCCCAATATTTACCTTTTAAATGATGATAAAAAGCATTTCAAGTGTGGCGCAAATGCTTCTGCCAAAAGAGATCTCTCAGTCTCAGTTCAACTACGCTGCGTACCTTTATGCAATGTATATATCCTCCAAAATCTCCTTTGTGGAAGTATCGTATGCATTCGGATAAGTCTCATCTCATCGGATATTTTTATGACTAAAGGGAATATGTACATACGGACAATTCGTTATAGGTGGCATAAAATCTCATTTGTTTTGGTAAATGTATGCCGGGAAGGTGTATTATTTATATGCCCTTTTCCTGGATAAAAACATTCATTCATGCACATTCACCATATAAGAAACAATGGTCAAAATGCTTGGATCGTACCGCATTTCTTATCGTATTTCTAATTTATCAGGGATTTTGAGGGAGTCAATGTCAGCAGTGATGTGATGTACTAATCGTGCTTAGTCCTGGTTGGTTGGTTAGGTCATATGCAAACTGCTGACCGTAGTTCTGTTCTTGGAGTTTCTGCTGGAGTCATGAGGTTGAAGATTGAAACACATTTTCCGTTACACATCATCAACCGGTGGTCATGAATTTGTTGGAATTCGGGATCACAACAGTCAACTTAAATATTCGAAATTAATTAGGTAATTTTTGCTTTTAAATACGAAATGATGATTGGGCCAACATGATTAATTTGATAAGGTCACTCATATTAAATTTCTTGATTGACAGCATAAGTAAATATGAGTTTGTTTCTGATTTTGTTTACCGCAGTAGGAGGAGGAGATAAAGAAAACGGAGGAGTGTTCATCTGATCTTAAACAAAATGGATAATGAAGCAAGTCAGTATATTTCCTTGGAGGGTCTTCCGGTACTTGATGCGACACAATCGAGTAGTAGCAGAAGACGGAGATCTGTTACCCGTAATGGTGTCACAAACACCAATGGTCATGGCACTCAACAACAAGACGATGACGGAACGGTCATCAACATCGCTGATGAGGACAGTAGATGGTCAATATGTCCTAAATCTATGGATGAGCCGTCACATATTGCAAAGGTAAAGTTTTTGTTGCAATACGTGAGAAAAAATTAAATGGCTTTTAAACTTGATGTTGGATGTCGTTTCTTTGCAGCTATCAAGCAATATTAATGTCTCGTATATCGAAATTTGTGGATGGTCTGGATTAGCACCTATTCGATTTTTTAACATTAGGGACGATTGTAGTAAGACTGTGAATACTCTAATACTAATATCTATAAGTAATATCTGTTGGATAAGATAATGGTAAAGTAACAACTTGACTAACCATTCACCTTAATTTTTTATAGAATTTTTGGAGTTGTTAAATAATGGAAATATTGTTCCGAAAGCAGAGAATTTATTGAACCATTGCATAACTCTAAAAGATTTGGAAGCGTATGCGAAAATGAAAAAAGAAGTAGTTGGTCACCCAATATATGTCCAAGTCATTGGAAGTAAGCCTCCGAGTACTATCGTAAATATTCGTAAATATGTTAAATAGTTCATTCATTCGCAGCCGGATATTATGATACTTATGTACATATGGTGAACTTGCCAAATTTATTTCAGAAAGAAAAATTGATCTTTTCGTGTCCGGTGGGAAAATCTTGATTATTCCGTTAGTTGTAATTGCTGATAAATCTGGATATTGTGTTTTATGCTGCTTTAATGAAGGGGTAACTTGAGAAATTTAGTATTACAAGCTTAACGCATAGTTAATTATTTTTCAAGTCATTTTCATGTTTTTTATTTACTCATGTTTTTGGTAGTTGGCATATGTATACAACGAAGTGGATGTAGGCGACTTCCTATTGATTACTCGCTGCTTGCCTCAAGTTCCTTTTCGTACCTATCACAAAGATTTGTTTTCGAACACCATGTTTATTAACTTGGAATTGAAAATACAGTTTCATAACGTGAGAGTTTACTACATCAAGAGATTTTCACCTTTAAAGATTTCAGAATTCAAACTACCTCAAGAGTTGTTTACTCCAGAACAACATGTAAAATTACCAAATGAGCTGGAGAGCGAATTCGGGTCAGTGTGTAAAACAATAGGAATAGGAATTTTGTAATGAGATTTCCTATTCTGCCAGAATTCTTCCCTTACTTATTCAGTTTAAAATATATTACTGTTGACATCATCTGAATCTTAGGTCAGCAAATTATATACCTCCGCTCTCACAAATATACTATGACGTTGCTGGAGTACTCTCGTATGTTGGTCGCATTGAACGCGCAAATATTAATCAACCGTTGAAGGCTGAATGCTTAGTGGACGGTGCAATTCAGGAGAAAATCATCACCCGTTACATTGCCTTCCGTTGGGTGTGTTTAGTGGATAAAACGTCGAGACCTGTCCCGTATGTTTTATACTTATTGATACAACAGTATTTTTGATTCAAAGTTAACGATTGTTTCCAATTGAATGTAAATGATTTTTTGTTGATAAAAATTCTCAGGGTGAAATTACTTATCAACAATTTAACACTGCCAGATCAACACAGTTTAGTTCCTGGCGCACTTGTTGTAATTACCAAGTGTGTGACGGCAGGCGACTTTTGGGTACCTCCACACTCGTGTGCTTCAGCCTTTTCGCAGGTAAAAATTCAATTATGTTTCTATTAATGGTTGGTTGGTCCGAAATGACAGTTATTCCATACTGTTTTTTATGTTTTTAGATTTATGTGTGTGGAAACATTGAGAAATATTATATGCTGCATCCACAAACGTTCAAAGCAAAGACGGGAGAAATTCTAATACGTTCAAATTACAATGATATCATTACAAGACAGGATATTCCATGGAGCGTTGGAGGAACGCACAGTTTTAAAATTTCGTCTGATTTCGAATTCATGAAATTGTTTTCCAGGACTTACTGCTATCAGATTGAAGATCGATTTCCTCTAGTAAGAAGAGAATCCAGACGCATATACTTTGAAGGAATGATTTGGCGTGTTATTGAAGTTTATAATGAAGACCTTCCTGCAGTAAGTTCTTTTACGACTTGCTTTTGCTGCACGTGCATAAATATTCAGTATACAGCTTTTTAGCATATTCGTAACTATAAAATTAATAATTTTTGATCTATTAACGTTAATAGCTTTATGTTTGATAACAAATTGTTTCAGCTCATTTACCTGCATCAACGATACAGTGACGAAAAAGATAAGATGACCGAGGAATATAAACTATTGGAAAACTTTCTTCCGTATCTACTGTATAAAAATACTTCATGGTATGCTTTCGCCCGCAAACTCCCACCCTACGATCCCATTAGTAAGTGTTTCACATGACTATTGCTTAACGATTTGGTCTCAGAGTTTCAATAGAAGTCAATTTAAAGAAATTATTTGTGCTTTCATCATAGTATTGCAAGAACAGCAAACTCGTAAAATGGTAAAGCGGATAGTTGCAAGCTATAAAGATTTTTGTCTGCCCCTGCTATTGCCAGCTGAATTGGATAATGAACAACTACCCCCAACAGCAGGTACAGTATGGGTTGCTGCATTTTTTGTTGAATGAATAAAAACTTATTTTAACTGACGTAACAAATTGGAATGGAGTAATTAACTGATCGTGTTTTGGACATTTAGATATGGATCGTCTTGATGGTCCTCCGTACTTTCTACTAGATATTGTAAATGCAGCAACCAAGAATTGGTACCGGTGCATTTGGAAATCACAAAAGTATTCTCACGAGGAAATGTTGGCTAAAATAAATCAAGCAAAGGACAAAAAAATTAATTGTGTAGCGGATGTATTCTGTGTTGAAACTGATGCGCCACTTGAAGTTAACCTGATGGATTTCGTTACTTCGTAATTATCATAATTTAACCAATGTAGCATTAGCAGAATGAATTATGCAAAAAATCTTTAACCATACATAGATTATATGTATACGTGAAACATTAAACATGCTCTTTCTTATGATGTTACAATTCGTAGGAGAAAAAAAGAGCTACAATTTCCAAGATATTTTCAACTTTGGTACATTTCTGAGGTACAATATTTGATAGAGTGAGTATCAAACTATGCAAACTGGCGTGAACTGATGTATTGACTACGCTTGTATTTGTAATGGAATTGAATCTGAACTATTTTGTACCTACCTATCATGTTTTTTACCATTTTACCATCTAAGGCTTTTATTAAAAAGAATTATATATTTTATAATGTTTAGTTTTTAGAAAACAGAGAATTGAAAACTTTACCATATAAAACCTAGTTGAATATTCAGCTCTCATGAACAAATGTTCTTGAAATGTTAATGACTTTAATAATTAATCGATAGGATATATTTAAGCGAGATAAATGTTTTCGCCCATTTCTTCTGTAAGTTTGCCATTTAAGGTGTCTCTGCTCTCGCAATGCCATGCCATGATATAAGAGTCTGTTCTCACAGCATATTTTGTGATATATTTGTATCTGATGAATTGTTATCAAAACCAAAAGCTGAAATCAATAAAGATTTTTGAATCTTAAATGTTGTTTTTACTGCAATTGTGAGATTTTTTGTAATAATAATGTATGAAATCTTTTGAAAACCGCTGAAGGATTTAGCATTACTGCGGACAAGATGTTCACGATAAATTTCCTAATGCTAAACCCCATGTTAAATTTCCTAATGCTAAACCCCATGTTAAATTTCCTAATGCTAAACCCCATGTTAAATTTCCTAATGCTAAACCCCATGTTAAATTTCCTAATGCTAAACCCCATGTTAAATTTCCTAATGCTAAACCCCATGTTAAATTTCCTAATGCTAAACCCCATGTTAAATTTCCTAATGCTAAACCCCATGTTAAATTTCCTAATGCTAAACCCCATGTTAAATTTCCTAATGCTAAACCCCATGTTAAATTTCCTAATGCTAAACCCCATGTTAAATTTCCTAATGCTAAACCCCATGTTAAATTTCCTAATGCTAAACCCCATGTTAAATTTCCTAATGCTAAACCCCATGTTAAATTTCCTAATGCTAAACCCCATGTTAAATTTCCTAATGCTAAACCCCATGTTAAATTTCCTAATGCTAAACCCCATGTTAAATTTCCTAATGCTAAACCCCATGTTAAATTTCCTAATGCTAAACCCCATGTTAAATTTCCTAATGCTAAACCCCATGTTAAATTTCCTAATGCTAAACCCCATGTTAAATTTCCTAATGCTAAACCCCATGTTAAATTTCCTAATGCTAAACCCCATGTTAAATTTCCTAATGCTAAACCCCATGTTAAATTTCCTAATGCTAAACCCCATGTTAAATTTCCTAATGCTAAACCCCATGTTAAATTTCCTAATGCTAAACCCCATGTTAAATTTCCTAATGCTAAACCCCATGTTAAATTTCCTAATGCTAAACCCCATGTTAAATTTCCTAATGCTAAACCCCATGTTAAATTTCCTAATGCTAAACCCCATGTTAAATTTCCTAATGCTAAACCCCATGTTAAATTTCCTAATGCTAAACCCCATGTTAAATTTCCTAATGCTAAACCCCATGTTAAATTTCCTAATGCTAAACCCCATGTTAAATTTCCTAATGCTAAACCCCATGTTAAATTTCCTAATGCTAAACCCCATGTTAAATTTCCTAATGCTAAACCCCATGTTAAATTTCCTAATGCTAAACCCCATGTTAAATTTCCTAATGCTAAACCCCATGTTAAATTTCCTAATGCTAAACCCCATGTTAAATTTCCTAATGCTAAACCCCATGTTAAATTTCCTAATGCTAAACCCCATGTTAAATTTCCTAATGCTAAACCCCATGTTAAATTTCCTAATGCTAAACCCCATGTTAAATTTCCTAATGCTAAACCCCATGTTAAATTTCCTAATGCTAAACCCCATGTTAAATTTCCTAATGCTAAACCCCATGTTAAATTTCCTAATGCTAAACCCCATGTTAAATTTCCTAATGCTAAACCCCATGTTAAATTTCCTAATGCTAAACCCCATGTTAAATTTCCTAATGCTAAACCCCATGTTAAATTTCCTAATGCTAAACCCCATGTTAAATTTCCTAATGCTAAACCCCATGTTAAATTTCCTAATGCTAAACCCCATGTTAAATTTCCTAATGCTAAACCCCATGTTAAATTTCCTAATGCTAAACCCCATGTTAAATTTCCTAATGCTAAACCCCATGTTAAATTTCCTAATGCTAAACCCCATGTTAAATTTCCTAATGCTAAACCCCATGTTAAATTTCCTAATGCTAAACCCCATGTTAAATTTCCTAATGCTAAACCCCATGTTAAATTTCCTAATGCTAAACCCCATGTTAAATTTCCTAATGCTAAACCCCATGTTAAATTTCCTAATGCTAAACCCCATGTTAAATTTCCTAATGCTAAACCCCATGTTAAATTTCCTAATGCTAAACCCCATGTTAAATTTCCTAATGCTAAACCCCATGTTAAATTTCCTAATGCTAAACCCCATGTTAAATTTCCTAATGCTAAACCCCATGTTAAATTTCCTAATGCTAAACCCCATGTTAAATTTCCTAATGCTAAACCCCATGTTAAATTTCCTAATGCTAAACCCCATGTTAAATTTCCTAATGCTAAACCCCATGTTAAATTTCCTAATGCTAAACCCCATGTTAAATTTCCTAATGCTAAACCCCATGTTAAATTTCCTAATGCTAAACCCCATGTTAAATTTCCTAATGCTAAACCCCATGTTAAATTTCCTAATGCTAAACCCCATGTTAAATTTCCTAATGCTAAACCCCATGTTAAATTTCCTAATGCTAAACCCCATGTTAAATTTCCTAATGCTAAACCCCATGTTAAATTTCCTAATGCTAAACCCCATGTTAAATTTCCTAATGCTAAACCCCATGTTAAATTTCCTAATGCTAAACCCCATGTTAAATTTCCTAATGCTAAACCCCATGTTAAATTTCCTAATGCTAAACCCCATGTTAAATTTCCTAATGCTAAACCCCATGTTAAATTTCCTAATGCTAAACCCCATGTTAAATTTCCTAATGCTAAACCCCATGTTAAATTTCCTAATGCTAAACCCCATGTTAAATTTCCTAATGCTAAACCCCATGTTAAATTTCCTAATGCTAAACCCCATGTTAAATTTCCTAATGCTAAACCCCATGTTAAATTTCCTAATGCTAAACCCCATGTTAAATTTCCTAATGCTAAACCCCATGTTAAATTTCCTAATGCTAAACCCCATGTTAAATTTCCTAATGCTAAACCCCATGTTAAATTTCCTAATGCTAAACCCCATGTTAAATTTCCTAATGCTAAACCCCATGTTAAATTTCCTAATGCTAAACCCCATGTTAAATTTCCTAATGCTAAACCCCATGTTAAATTTCCTAATGCTAAACCCCATGTTAAATTTCCTAATGCTAAACCCCATGTTAAATTTCCTAATGCTAAACCCCATGTTAAATTTCCTAATGCTAAACCCCATGTTAAATTTCCTAATGCTAAACCCCATGTTAAATTTCCTAATGCTAAACCCCATGTTAAATTTCCTAATGCTAAACCCCATGTTAAATTTCCTAATGCTAAACCCCATGTTAAATTTCCTAATGCTAAACCCCATGTTAAATTTCCTAATGCTAAACCCCATGTTAAATTTCCTAATGCTAAACCCCATGTTAAATTTCCTAATGCTAAACCCCATGTTAAATTTCCTAATGCTAAACCCCATGTTAAATTTCCTAATGCTAAACCCCATGTTAAATTTCCTAATGCTAAACCCCATGTTAAATTTCCTAATGCTAAACCCCATGTTAAATTTCCTAATGCTAAACCCCATGTTAAATTTCCTAATGCTAAACCCCATGTTAAATTTCCTAATGCTAAACCCCATGTTAAATTTCCTAATGCTAAACCCCATGTTAAATTTCCTAATGCTAAACCCCATGTTAAATTTCCTAATGCTAAACCCCATGTTAAATTTCCTAATGCTAAACCCCATGTTAAATTTCCTAATGCTAAACCCCATGTTAAATTTCCTAATGCTAAACCCCATGTTAAATTTCCTAATGCTAAACCCCATGTTAAATTTCCTAATGCTAAACCCCATGTTAAATTTCCTAATGCTAAACCCCATGTTAAATTTCCTAATGCTAAACCCCATGTTAAATTTCCTAATGCTAAACCCCATGTTAAATTTCCTAATGCTAAACCCCATGTTAAATTTCCTAATGCTAAACCCCATGTTAAATTTCCTAATGCTAAACCCCATGTTAAATTTCCTAATGCTAAACCCCATGTTAAATTTCCTAATGCTAAACCCCATGTTAAATTTCCTAATGCTAAACCCCATGTTAAATTTCCTAATGCTAAACCCCATGTTAAATTTCCTAATGCTAAACCCCATGTTAAATTTCCTAATGCTAAACCCCATGTTAAATTTCCTAATGCTAAACCCCATGTTAAATTTCCTAATGCTAAACCCCATGTTAAATTTCCTAATGCTAAACCCCATGTTAAATTTCCTAATGCTAAACCCCATGTTAAATTTCCTAATGCTAAACCCCATGTTAAATTTCCTAATGCTAAACCCCATGTTAAATTTCCTAATGCTAAACCCCATGTTAAATTTCCTAATGCTAAACCCCATGTTAAATTTCCTAATGCTAAACCCCATGTTAAATTTCCTAATGCTAAACCCCATGTTAAATTTCCTAATGCTAAACCCCATGTTAAATTTCCTAATGCTAAACCCCATGTTAAATTTCCTAATGCTAAACCCCATGTTAAATTTCCTAATGCTAAACCCCATGTTAAATTTCCTAATGCTAAACCCCATGTTAAATTTCCTAATGCTAAACCCCATGTTAAATTTCCTAATGCTAAACCCCATGTTAAATTTCCTAATGCTAAACCCCATGTTAAATTTCCTAATGCTAAACCCCATGTTAAATTTCCTAATGCTAAACCCCATGTTAAATTTCCTAATGCTAAACCCCATGTTAAATTTCCTAATGCTAAACCCCATGTTAAATTTCCTAATGCTAAACCCCATGTTAAATTTCCTAATGCTAAACCCCATGTTAAATTTCCTAATGCTAAACCCCATGTTAAATTTCCTAATGCTAAACCCCATGTTAAATTTCCTAATGCTAAACCCCATGTTAAATTTCCTAATGCTAAACCCCATGTTAAATTTCCTAATGCTAAACCCCATGTTAAATTTCCTAATGCTAAACCCCATGTTAAATTTCCTAATGCTAAACCCCATGTTAAATTTCCTAATGCTAAACCCCATGTTAAATTTCCTAATGCTAAACCCCATGTTAAATTTCCTAATGCTAAACCCCATGTTAAATTTCCTAATGCTAAACCCCATGTTAAATTTCCTAATGCTAAACCCCATGTTAAATTTCCTAATGCTAAACCCCATGTTAAATTTCCTAATGCTAAACCCCATGTTAAATTTCCTAATGCTAAACCCCATGTTAAATTTCCTAATGCTAAACCCCATGTTAAATTTCCTAATGCTAAACCCCATGTTAAATTTCCTAATGCTAAACCCCATGTTAAATTTCCTAATGCTAAACCCCATGTTAAATTTCCTAATGCTAAACCCCATGTTAAATTTCCTAATGCTAAACCCCATGTTAAATTTCCTAATGCTAAACCCCATGTTAAATTTCCTAATGCTAAACCCCATGTTAAATTTCCTAATGCTAAACCCCATGTTAAATTTCCTAATGCTAAACCCCATGTTAAATTTCCTAATGCTAAACCCCATGTTAAATTTCCTAATGCTAAACCCCATGTTAAATTTCCTAATGCTAAACCCCATGTTAAATTTCCTAATGCTAAACCCCATGTTAAATTTCCTAATGCTAAACCCCATGTTAAATTTCCTAATGCTAAACCCCATGTTAAATTTCCTAATGCTAAACCCCATGTTAAATTTCCTAATGCTAAACCCCATGTTAAATTTCCTAATGCTAAACCCCATGTTAAATTTCCTAATGCTAAACCCCATGTTAAATTTCCTAATGCTAAACCCCATGTTAAATTTCCTAATGCTAAACCCCATGTTAAAT
Source organism: Orchesella flavescens (assembly GCA_964034955.1). NCBI lineage: Eukaryota > Metazoa > Arthropoda > Collembola > Entomobryomorpha > Orchesellidae > Orchesella > Orchesella flavescens. Next base: position 8,968,841 of record OZ035955.1, read on the forward strand.
TTCCTAATGCTAAACCCCATGTTAAATTTCCTAATGCTAAACCCCATGTTAAATTTCCTAATGCTAAACCCCATGTTAAATTTCCTAATGCTAAACCCCATGTTAAATTTCCTAATGCTAAACCCCATGTTAAATTTCCTAATGCTAAACCCCATGTTAAATTTCCTAATGCTAAACCCCATGTTAAATTTCCTAATGCTAAACCCCATGTTAAATTTCCTAATGCTAAACCCCATGTTAAATTTCCTAATGCTAAACCCCATGTTAAATTTCCTAATGCTAAACCCCATGTTAAATTTCCTAATGCTAAACCCCATGTTAAATTTCCTAATGCTAAACCCCATGTTAAATTTCCTAATGCTAAACCCCATGTTAAATTTCCTAATGCTAAACCCCATGTTAAATTTCCTAATGCTAAACCCCATGTTAAATTTCCTAATGCTAAACCCCATGTTAAATTTCCTAATGCTAAACCCCATGTTAAATTTCCTAATGCTAAACCCCATGTTAAATTTCCTAATGCTAAACCCCATGTTAAATTTCCTAATGCTAAACCCCATGTTAAATTTCCTAATGCTAAACCCCATGTTAAATTTCCTAATGCTAAACCCCATGTTAAATTTCCTAATGCTAAACCCCATGTTAAATTTCCTAATGCTAAACCCCATGTTAAATTTCCTAATGCTAAACCCCATGTTAAATTTCCTAATGCTAAACCCCATGTTAAATTTCCTAATGCTAAACCCCATGTTAAATTTCCTAATGCTAAACCCCATGTTAAATTTCCTAATGCTAAACCCCATGTTAAATTTCCTAATGCTAAACCCCATGTTAAATTTCCTAATGCTAAACCCCATGTTAAATTTCCTAATGCTAAACCCCATGTTAAATTTCCTAATGCTAAACCCCATGTTAAATTTCCTAATGCTAAACCCCATGTTAAATTTCCTAATGCTAAACCCCATGTTAAATTTCCTAATGCTAAACCCCATGTTAAATTTCCTAATGCTAAACCCCATGTTAAATTTCCTAATGCTAAACCCCATGTTAAATTTCCTAATGCTAAACCCCATGTTAAATTTCCTAATGCTAAACCCCATGTTAAATTTCCTAATGCTAAACCCCATGTTAAATTTCCTAATGCTAAACCCCATGTTAAATTTCCTAATGCTAAACCCCATGTTAAATTTCCTAATGCTAAACCCCATGTTAAATTTCCTAATGCTAAACCCCATGTTAAATTTCCTAATGCTAAACCCCATGTTAAATTTCCTAATGCTAAACCCCATGTTAAATTTCCTAATGCTAAACCCCATGTTAAATTTCCTAATGCTAAACCCCATGTTAAATTTCCTAATGCTAAACCCCATGTTAAATTTCCTAATGCTAAACCCCATGTTAAATTTCCTAATGCTAAACCCCATGTTAAATTTCCTAATGCTAAACCCCATGTTAAATTTCCTAATGCTAAACCCCATGTTAAATTTCCTAATGCTAAACCCCATGTTAAATTTCCTAATGCTAAACCCCATGTTAAATTTCCTAATGCTAAACCCCATGTTAAATTTCCTAATGCTAAACCCCATGTTAAATTTCCTAATGCTAAACCCCATGTTAAATTTCCTAATGCTAAACCCCATGTTAAATTTCCTAATGCTAAACCCCATGTTAAATTTCCTAATGCTAAACCCCATGTTAAATTTCCTAATGCTAAACCCCATGTTAAATTTCCTAATGCTAAACCCCATGTTAAATTTCCTAATGCTAAACCCCATGTTAAATTTCCTAATGCTAAACCCCATGTTAAATTTCCTAATGCTAAACCCCATGTTAAATTTCCTAATGCTAAACCCCATGTTAAATTTCCTAATGCTAAACCCCATGTTAAATTTCCTAATGCTAAACCCCATGTTAAATTTCCTAATGCTAAACCCCATGTTAAATTTCCTAATGCTAAACCCCATGTTAAATTTCCTAATGCTAAACCCCATGTTAAATTTCCTAATGCTAAACCCCATGTTAAATTTCCTAATGCTAAACCCCATGTTAAATTTCCTAATGCTAAACCCCATGTTAAATTTCCTAATGCTAAACCCCATGTTAAATTTCCTAATGCTAAACCCCATGTTAAATTTCCTAATGCTAAACCCCATGTTAAATTTCCTAATGCTAAACCCCATGTTAAATTTCCTAATGCTAAACCCCATGTTAAATTTCCTAATGCTAAACCCCATGTTAAATTTCCTAATGCTAAACCCCATGTTAAATTTCCTAATGCTAAACCCCATGTTAAATTTCCTAATGCTAAACCCCATGTTAAATTTCCTAATGCTAAACCCCATGTTAAATTTCCTAATGCTAAACCCCATGTTAAATTTCCTAATGCTAAACCCCATGTTAAATTTCCTAATGCTAAACCCCATGTTAAATTTCCTAATGCTAAACCCCATGTTAAATTTCCTAATGCTAAACCCCATGTTAAATTTCCTAATGCTAAACCCCATGTTAAATTTCCTAATGCTAAACCCCATGTTAAATTTCCTAATGCTAAACCCCATGTTAAATTTCCTAATGCTAAACCCCATGTTAAATTTCCTAATGCTAAACCCCATGTTAAATTTCCTAATGCTAAACCCCATGTTAAATTTCCTAATGCTAAACCCCATGTTAAATTTCCTAATGCTAAACCCCATGTTAAATTTCCTAATGCTAAACCCCATGTTAAATTTCCTAATGCTAAACCCCATGTTAAATTTCCTAATGCTAAACCCCATGTTAAATTTCCTAATGCTAAACCCCATGTTAAATTTCCTAATGCTAAACCCCATGTTAAATTTCCTAATGCTAAACCCCATGTTAAATTTCCTAATGCTAAACCCCATGTTAAATTTCCTAATGCTAAACCCCATGTTAAATTTCCTAATGCTAAACCCCATGTTAAATTTCCTAATGCTAAACCCCATGTTAAATTTCCTAATGCTAAACCCCATGTTAAATTTCCTAATGCTAAACCCCATGTTAAATTTCCTAATGCTAAACCCCATGTTAAATTTCCTAATGCTAAACCCCATGTTAAATTTCCTAATGCTAAACCCCATGTTAAATTTCCTAATGCTAAACCCCATGTTAAATTTCCTAATGCTAAACCCCATGTTAAATTTCCTAATGCTAAACCCCATGTTAAATTTCCTAATGCTAAACCCCATGTTAAATTTCCTAATGCTAAACCCCATGTTAAATTTCCTAATGCTAAACCCCATGTTAAATTTCCTAATGCTAAACCCCATGTTAAATTTCCTAATGCTAAACCCCATGTTAAATTTCCTAATGCTAAACCCCATGTTAAATTTCCTAATGCTAAACCCCATGTTAAATTTCCTAATGCTAAACCCCATGTTAAATTTCCTAATGCTAAACCCCATGTTAAATTTCCTAATGCTAAACCCCATGTTAAATTTCCTAATGCTAAACCCCATGTTAAATTTCCTAATGCTAAACCCCATGTTAAATTTCCTAATGCTAAACCCCATGTTAAATTTCCTAATGCTAAACCCCATGTTAAATTTCCTAATGCTAAACCCCATGTTAAATTTCCTAATGCTAAACCCCATGTTAAATTTCCTAATGCTAAACCCCATGTTAAATTTCCTAATGCTAAACCCCATGTTAAATTTCCTAATGCTAAACCCCATGTTAAATTTCCTAATGCTAAACCCCATGTTAAATTTCCTAATGCTAAACCCCATGTTAAATTTCCTAATGCTAAACCCCATGTTAAATTTCCTAATGCTAAACCCCATGTTAAATTTCCTAATGCTAAACCCCATGTTAAATTTCCTAATGCTAAACCCCATGTTAAATTTCCTAATGCTAAACCCCATGTTAAATTTCCTAATGCTAAACCCCATGTTAAATTTCCTAATGCTAAACCCCATGTTAAATTTCCTAATGCTAAACCCCATGTTAAATTTCCTAATGCTAAACCCCATGTTAAATTTCCTAATGCTAAACCCCATGTTAAATTTCCTAATGCTAAACCCCATGTTAAATTTCCTAATGCTAAACCCCATGTTAAATTTCCTAATGCTAAACCCCATGTTAAATTTCCTAATGCTAAACCCCATGTTAAATTTCCTAATGCTAAACCCCATGTTAAATTTCCTAATGCTAAACCCCATGTTAAATTTCCTAATGCTAAACCCCATGTTAAATTTCCTAATGCTAAACCCCATGTTAAATTTCCTAATGCTAAACCCCATGTTAAATTTCCTAATGCTAAACCCCATGTTAAATTTCCTAATGCTAAACCCCATGTTAAATTTCCTAATGCTAAACCCCATGTTAAATTTCCTAATGCTAAACCCCATGTTAAATTTCCTAATGCTAAACCCCATGTTAAATTTCCTAATGCTAAACCCCATGTTAAATTTCCTAATGCTAAACCCCATGTTAAATTTCCTAATGCTAAACCCCATGTTAAATTTCCTAATGCTAAACCCCATGTTAAATTTCCTAATGCTAAACCCCATGTTAAATTTCCTAATGCTAAACCCCATGTTAAATTTCCTAATGCTAAACCCCATGTTAAATTTCCTAATGCTAAACCCCATGTTAAATTTCCTAATGCTAAACCCCATGTTAAATTTCCTAATGCTAAACCCCATGTTAAATTTCCTAATGCTAAACCCCATGTTAAATTTCCTAATGCTAAACCCCATGTTAAATTTCCTAATGCTAAACCCCATGTTAAATTTCCTAATGCTAAACCCCATGTTAAATTTCCTAATGCTAAACCCCATGTTAAATTTCCTAATGCTAAACCCCATGTTAAATTTCCTAATGCTAAACCCCATGTTAAATTTCCTAATGCTAAACCCCATGTTAAATTTCCTAATGCTAAACCCCATGTTAAATTTCCTAATGCTAAACCCCATGTTAAATTTCCTAATGCTAAACCCCATGTTAAATTTCCTAATGCTAAACCCCATGTTAAATTTCCTAATGCTAAACCCCATGTTAAATTTCCTAATGCTAAACCCCATGTTAAATTTCCTAATGCTAAACCCCATGTTAAATTTCCTAATGCTAAACCCCATGTTAAATTTCCTAATGCTAAACCCCATGTTAAATTTCCTAATGCTAAACCCCATGTTAAATTTCCTAATGCTAAACCCCATGTTAAATTTCCTAATGCTAAACCCCATGTTAAATTTCCTAATGCTAAACCCCATGTTAAATTTCCTAATGCTAAACCCCATGTTAAATTTCCTAATGCTAAACCCCATGTTAAATTTCCTAATGCTAAACCCCATGTTAAATTTCCTAATGCTAAACCCCATGTTAAATTTCCTAATGCTAAACCCCATGTTAAATTTCCTAATGCTAAACCCCATGTTAAATTTCCTAATGCTAAACCCCATGTTAAATTTCCTAATGCTAAACCCCATGTTAAATTTCCTAATGCTAAACCCCATGTTAAATTTCCTAATGCTAAACCCCATGTTAAATTTCCTAATGCTAAACCCCATGTTAAATTTCCTAATGCTAAACCCCATGTTAAATTTCCTAATGCTAAACCCCATGTTAAATTTCCTAATGCTAAACCCCATGTTAAATTTCCTAATGCTAAACCCCATGTTAAATTTCCTAATGCTAAACCCCATGTTAAATTTCCTAATGCTAAACCCCATGTTAAATTTCCTAATGCTAAACCCCATGTTAAATTTCCTAATGCTAAACCCCATGTTAAATTTCCTAATGCTAAACCCCATGTTAAATTTCCTAATGCTAAACCCCATGTTAAATTTCCTAATGCTAAACCCCATGTTAAATTTCCTAATGCTAAACCCCATGTTAAATTTCCTAATGCTAAACCCCATGTTAAATTTCCTAATGCTAAACCCCATGTTAAATTTCCTAATGCTAAACCCCATGTTAAATTTCCTAATGCTAAACCCCATGTTAAATTTCCTAATGCTAAACCCCATGTTAAATTTCCTAATGCTAAACCCCATGTTAAATTTCCTAATGCTAAACCCCATGTTAAATTTCCTAATGCTAAACCCCATGTTAAATTTCCTAATGCTAAACCCCATGTTAAATTTCCTAATGCTAAACCCCATGTTAAATTTCCTAATGCTAAACCCCATGTTAAATTTCCTAATGCTAAACCCCATGTTAAATTTCCTAATGCTAAACCCCATGTTAAATTTCCTAATGCTAAACCCCATGTTAAATTTCCTAATGCTAAATCCAGTCAAAAGTAAAATTCCATTTGATCTATTCAAACTTTAGCAGTCTGTTCTGCCACAGGTAAGCTGCAATTGCACGCCCCAGGAATCGAACCCTGAAGTACTTGCAGATAAGTACTGGGGCCAGATCCACACCGCTAACTCGCCCTTCACAATTCAGGTTAGGTTAGTGTTAGATTAGGAGAAATTGGTTTATATTACCGTAAACCAAAAAAACGAAGTTACATGGATATGGCATTAGTCGATTTTTTTATGGATTTTCTTTGCCTGCCTGCCGAGTAACAATGCTTCCCAAAACACATTTTGTGTTTTATCTTGGTGATGTACTGAATGCATTGTCACTCATTCATAGATTTCATTGAAACGCATGAGCTAATTAAATACATTGGAATTAGCAGTTTGGTTACTGCTTACGAAATATCTTTGTTTTACCTTGACAAGTGTTGTAAAAGTTGCATTGTGCATTGTTGATTTAAAACTGTGTATGCAATTTAGCAACACTGTTCGCATGGTGGCATCGTGTCACAGGTTTGCTAGAAGGTTTACATTTTTTCGAAGCCAAATCTGTCAAGCCAAATAATGGGGACCCAAAGCAATGTGTGTAATTAAGCTTGGTTTGGTTTGGGGCCAACATTGCGTTAAATCGTCTTCAACAACCTTATACAATCCAAAATTCAAACCAGAATGAACTAGCGATGACTTTTACTTTTACCCTTAACGAAAATGGATTGATGCAACTAATGGCTTTCCAGTGGTATGGGTTTGCTATCCACTAATTTGACTTAATTTCATAACAAGCAAGGCACATAAGATAACAAGGAAGAGATAAGACCTCCACATAATAACACCCTTCTGAAGTTCCATCTTGGGACATCGCATCGTATGGTTCAAAGTAGGGATTATACTCGCATGGTGTTATGTTGATTTGATAAAGAACCTGAATCCCAGAAGAACCTTCGTTTTAACCCATGACACACTAATATATTATTATGATGTACTTTAGCTTAGCATTGCCTTAACCTATTCCTCATCAATTATACAACACCAACACTTTCGTAATATTTAAGTATCATAAAAGCAAAGCAAAGCAAGCACCTCGCAGGTAATAAGAAGATTGGAGCAAGCCGATCATCCTTTTAAAACAAATTGCTGCTAACTGCCCCTCATTGCCATTTAAGACACAAGCCAAAGTTAAAAAGTGCATAACTGCAATATATATGATCCACCTCTCCAATTACCAAAGAAGAAATGCACATTTTAGCAGGTTCAGTTTAACTGATTGATGCAATCTCATACTTAGGATGATGTATACCGTACACTTTAATGTATGTGTGCATTTTAACCTCTACCTAACCAAACCACATGATCCCTTTTGCCATTGCAATGCAATGCTAAGATATATAAAAAAAATTATGACAATTGCAATTACAAACCACTTACTCGCTCTTGCACCCTTAGCTTTAGCTTATCCTCCTCGAATTACCGTGCGTTATCAACCATCTTTCTTTCTTCATATGAGGTAGCATTTTCGTTCACCATCTGACTCATTTAAAAACTTGCTTTTTTTGTGTGATACTGCTTAAATTACTCGCTAACATTGGTACATTTTGTGTGGACATACTAACATAACACGGAAACAAACTTTTTGAGACGTTTTTTCTCTATCTCTATTATATTGCATTTTATCAAAATGTATCATATTCCACATAAGGTATAAGTGTACTCATATCATAGCCAACTCCTACTCCTACCTGCATAAAATTCATTATTATATTATAAGGGCACTACTGGCAATACGATTAAATAATACATTAATTTTTTGGTATAATTATAGTTGCTTTATTTATAGCACTAGTTCTCTGAGCACACACTGCGTAATTTGTTCGCATTTGGCTTACCTGTTGCACAGCATATTGTTAGTCCATACGCATAATTTCGGCTGACGCCATAAATTTCAAGAGAAAAAATGGGATGAGGAGGAATGTAGCAGTAGTATAATATATGAAATTTGTATGCGTTAGTTGTAGTGTACCTACCAACCTGGCACAACAATCGTAATAATAAGCATAGCATAATATGTGTATCTTATCAGTTTATATCCCACACCATCAAAGTTATAGTTTGTATTCCACAATGTTCTCTCACTCTCTGATGATTTAGTCAACAAAAGTGATTCAATCAGCATAACAATCATATTATATAGGATTTTAGGATGTACGTGCTATTCAACATTGTCTACAGAACCATATATAATCTATCATATTATTTTGTAGAGAGGGTGCCGTTATTTGCTGTTACAAAAGATGCGGATGTTTTTTTCTGTTTTTTTCTTTGATTCTTTGAGATTCGCAATGCAATGCAAGGCAATGCAATACCTAAATTGATGTGCATGAAGCACGTGAAACCGACAAAGACAATGACTTACTTCTTCTCCTTGACTTTAGAAGAACCAAACAAAATAACAAATGTTTTGTGCAAAACAGTAGTAGTTGGTTATTTATATTGAGTTATAAAATATATTTTGCAAGAAACCCAAAAAACTTGCGTTTGCATTGTATTGTATTGCATTAGAGAATCTGTTGGCATTGCTTCATTCATGGCCAAATTGGTTATGCTACTCATTAAATTAGGTCTATACCAATCTATTCTATTCTTACCCTCCTCATCTTGAATCTTGATTTTCACAGATTGTCAGTGATGCAAAACAAAACATAAAATCTCTCTTATCGCTTTTCGGTTAATGACTTGTCATCAGCCAAGTAGTAGTCTTATCAATAATTTCTTGTGTTAGTATAAATTGCTACTTAATTCTACTTTATTTATCGAGTAAAAAAGTTGGTCCAACTTTGTTGAACAATATTTGACATCAATGCGGAAAGTAGGAGGATAAATAGGCTTATGTAGAGTATGCCTATGCAGTGACACATAATATTGATTGACTTGACGATTGACCCCTATCAGAAAATCTTTATTCCAACTATTTCCAAGAAATAAAGTACACACGTATTTGTGATCTGTGTTAAATCATTCATTGAACGAAGTGAAATGCTTTGTTTTTCTGCAAAAATATTACTTCATCATGCATAAAACAATAATTATGTTTAATCAAATCAAAAGCTAGTTTTCTGCAAAGCGTTCACCTGTGATAATGATGACAGGACAGTCCTCAATGCCTTTTACTTATCAGTAAGTATCTGGTCCTCTGGTAAACAACTTTGAATCAATTGCCCAAACTGCGATTAATTGGATGCAAGTAAAGTGCTAAAACATTGGTGCTGCGAAAGTAATTTTCATCGGCACTATTTCATTTAATATTCATGTATTTAACTTATCAGAACAACAAACCAAGCAATTAACAGTGCAGGATAATTGCACCATTAATCAAGGTCATCATCTTTCCTCATTGCATATTAAGCATAAGTATGAAACGCAGTAAAAAAGCGAAGGGATATTTTAGAAAGAAAGAAGCTTCTCAAGACTTGAAGAGATCATTGATGAATAAGTCATCGACATTAATTTCTTTTCTTCTCAAATCTCAATGCGATGGTATGATGAAATTCCTCATTTTTTACGCATTGATTGAGTGCGGTAATCGACCTCAAGTGTAAAGTGTTGATGTTGATATGATGGGTGGCCTGACCTAGCCCATTCTGATGCACTGAAAAAAAGATGATCAGTTTGATTGAAGAATGAGTGAATGAATGAATTAGCCCGAGTAAACAATGTAAACAACGAGATTAACCAAGATGATTAATAGCGAAATATACATTCGAGATGAAGAAGAGGGCGGTGTGTTATGTACGGCGTACACGAGCATTAACATTATTGCATAATCCTGCATACTAATCACAAGTAAAGGAGCCCTTTGCCTGATTCTCTGTGTGTCTAAGTATATAATAATAATTTAACAACTTGATTTTAGCCCTGCCTTCTCCTTGTTATTTTCCACTGGATTTCACAATTTGACGTTGACCGTCACAACAATCAACACCATCAGCAATGCATAACCAATATATTATTATTATTATGAATATATGTATGATTCAGCATTCCTTCTCCGGAGTTCATAAAAATGACATGATATTAGCAAGAGCAGTTTGCATGCACTCGACCAGCTTAAAGCTTCTTATCTATGCTTGCATCTATCTGGCTTGTTTAATTCATCAAAACTTCAAAACAAAACAATTCAAGTTCTGCTTCTAGATTTGGAGTTGGCAATATCTGTTTTTTAGTATTCATATCATCATGTTATTATTCAAAGCCACGAGAATGTCATTTGCAATTTAAAAGTGATTTCGAAATCATTAATTGCTCACTTGCTCTACGATGTCGTTCTTGTCATATTTGTAATTGCATTTCGTTGTGTTATGTTATGTTATGCTATGCAGTTATAATATAAAACATCAATATCACGTGCACAACAGTTTTCCTCTCAACAAGATTCATTATCAGCTAAGGTAAGGTTGACCAGCGGCTTTGGCTTAATTTCATTTTAAGAAAGTAGACCACTAAATGGCCACTTGTGGAAAGAAGAATAAGCTAATGTGCCATTTCGTCTAGAGTGCTAACTGCTATGCTCGTATAACCATCATCTTTTTTAACTTTCATTTTTCATTAGCAATGACTTTCAAGGTTTAAAAGTTTTGGATGGTGTGACCAAAATTATGAGAGCGTTTAGGTAAATTAGATAAAATGATTGGTTGTTGATAAATTTTACAAAACCACTTTATTGCTTATATTTTCTCAATATTTTGATGCATGCCGGGCCGAGAGGGAAGAATCCTTCGTTGCCATTAAATATTAAATTACATCTTGACTCCAGCATTCTTCCGTCCTTCGCATAATTGAAAAAATCTCGTGTCATTGTCCCTTTTTGCATTAGTTTCCCTTTCCCTTAACATGTCATATTCATTTGAAATATTTTAATTGGAAAGGTGGTGGTAAAATGAAGATATTTCAATTTCATGCAATTGAGCATATAAACTTATTAATGGTGCTGGCAGCGATGCGATAAAAATAAAAGACCTAGAAATTAGATTACTTTTAATAAAAAACGTCAAGCCCTAAAAACATTTATTTCATTCAGTCAACTTTAACACATCCCTCACCACCTCAGTGCGTCTTCGCTAAAAAGTCATAAATCCTAAAATACTCATAAAGCAGTAAGTAATGGTTCCATTACCCTTTTTGTATATTATTCATAGTTCACTACTTTTGTATACAAACTACATACTTAGCCACGCGTATGGCGTATGAATATTTTAGAAGCAAATTACTATTCCTACTTAATAGTCTAATCAACTACTGTTTTGATGCAGGAAAGGGACATAAATACTTACCACCATAAAAGACATAAATATCCAAATTAATAAAAAAAAATCTGTACTGTACCAACCAACGACGACCAAATCTCGACCACTATATTATATTATAAGTATAATAATAGTACAAACCATGCGTGAAATCCTTTTATTAAAAATATATGCAACAGTCAGTCAGTAGTAAAAGCGGTATTATTATTGTTCAATACATGAAATACATAAAAACAATATGATGGCAATGGCAATATATTACATTATCCATTTTTAAATGTTTTCTGTCTCATTCTATTTTCCTTGAAGCTATTAAAAAACTATCCAAATCCAATGCAATAAGTATTTACGTGAAGTCACTCAAAAACTTTTTTTTACTGCTACACTGGCTAATTTAATCTTTCGTTAGTCTACCGTCCAAAATAAAAACAAGGCCTATTGTTATTGTCTACGCAAGAATCTTTAAGATAAGAGATACGTAGTTAGCAGTCTCAAAGTAATTTGCACTTGTGTCAGTTTAAACTTATCTCATTACTTAAATCTAAACGCGGTAATAATATAATGTGAGGAAGGTATGCATGTGGTAGGTATGCGGAATATCTTATAATAATAATTATATATATTGTAACGTACATGACACGGACATTATCACTGTATCATATGCATAAGATAGATCACAAGTATCATGCTAGTGGCTTTGAGGAACAATGCTGAGCAATAAGCAATGCTTTTATCATATTGTTGAATACAATACAATATAACGCAAACACACACACATGTGCACTTTTGTTTAAGGATGCATTGTTGCAAGCAAAAGTAAACATTGATTTACAAAGAAATTCCAAAGTAGCTGATGGGCCCTTCTTATACTATTGAATGTGAACACGATTAGTACGTGAATATAAGGAACCCCAAAAATGCTTTGTGATGTGATAATGCTGACCACTGCTAACATTGATAAGATTTTCTGAAGAGAAGTACGTACGCTCATGCCTTTGCTATTTAACCATCATGGATATGCATATAGATATGGATACTGTGATGTGATGGGATGGTTATGAGCATTTTATCACGTAATATTCAAAATAAGGCATCATTCCTATATGCTCTTTTCATCCCCTTCATATTTACTTCTAAACGGTTATGGAGTCCCAGTCCCATGCATTTTTCATTACACTCTCATTTTTTCTGTTCGAGAGAACTCATCATCACACTGCCCCATGTACTGAAGACAAGGATGATGATAAGTTCAGTGTATTTTGGACAAGTCAACAATACACTTGAAGCCGGAGTAAGTTTGCTCGTGCCAATAAGAAAAAACTTTTTCATAGTCATTTTCATTTTTAAGTGATTTATTGTGTTGTGTTGAACATTGGCATCTGAAGCCGTGTGAACAAAGACATTTGCTCCAGCTATATAGTGATATTCACAGGAAACGTTACCTAAACCAAACCAAACCAGAAGTTTTGATGGGAATCTTTAAGAAAAGATTATCATTTCATCAATGACAGTGGAATCGAGATCATCATAATCTTCTTTGAGATAAAAATTTCAAAATTTCAATCTCGTGTCCCAAAAAAATATCATCCACGTCTCGTCGTGTGGAAATGAAAGGGAAAAAACAACAAAGTTCGTGCTTTGAGTTTACCTAAATCTCATCAAAGAAATAATTGACATTTTGTCTGAAACGAGGACGTATGTGCAGCAAAGTCTCTTATGCAATAATATAATTTTTGTCAGCCAGCAGCCAAACCACTTTTTTTTTTATATTTCCTCTTCTAAGTACTCACTTTATACCTACACACGTCCTCATGGGCATCTCCATTAAATGATTGATTACATATGAGAACATTATTTGTTGTGCCATCGTCGAGTGGAGGAACTGAATTTTGTGTAGCAGCAGACAATTACATCCCATCTATTAGATGATGATTTTGTTGTTGTTGACGTGACGTGATTATTATTATTTTATTTCAATTATGTAGTTTAGTGGTTGGCTTTGGCTTGTTTGCTCCATGCACATGCCTTTCATTCACGATTGATTTGGTGGATGTGGATATAAATTGAAATTGAATGAAGTGCAGAAGCAGTAGTCACTCGCGAATAAAAAAAAATAATGAAGCTGCTGAGCGCAATGGCAAAATAAATGCAGATTTGCAAATTACAAAATAGGTGGTTGGTGACTGAATGAGTGCATCCGTTCAAAAAAAATGTAATCAAGTAGTCCAACAAGCTCAAAAAAGAGGAACATTTATATATACAGTTCTGCACAAGCTTCACACAAGTACATGTTTCCGTTTATCCCTATAGTTCATCCGGTCTCTTGCAAAAGTGGTATATAACATTTTACATCCTATAATGCGTGTGTATATGTCGCAACAAACTTTTAAAGGAACTAATAGAAAAATCAGTTTGTGATCTCTCAAATAAATAATCTTTTGGTGATCGGAACTGCAGCAATAAGCATTTGGTGATATTGATATCTTGTCTTCCTGATTTCCTCACTGTTTGCTGCTGATCGTGTAATAAGATGCAATGGTAACAACAGCCCATTACTTCTGTGCAAGATGATATAACCTGCCTACACCTTTACCAATACACCAAATAACATTATATTATGCCACCTGCTACACACACCTGTTATCTCAGTCTTTATAGGCTTGAGTAAACCCTTTATTCCCTTGTTTTTACCGTTATATGAATGAGACACATACTTCAACCTGAAATGCATCCTTTGATGATCGCACGTGACTACACCTTCTGCTCATATTGTCTTCCCGTGGTTCACTCCAGTTACAGACAATAGTGGCTCACTATATCAGTATCAGTAGTACCGATCTCATTTTTGGCCTTTACACCCAGTAAACTACATAATTTTTGGCTGAAAGGGATAATATATGTGACAACAACTTATAAAGTCATCATATAAATCCCCCAAGAGCATAACAAAGTGACAATAATAAATATACAAGTTTATATATGGTTGATATGAATAGCCAAAAATGTTGACTTTTTGTGGTGCGGAAGGGCCTGGGAAGTAGGTTGTCTTGTTCCTCTCTCTTCCACTCTCGTCCGATGCTCGTGTTGCAGAAGTAGATGAAAATTGTATTATTATTATTACATTCTGCTTACTTCTTGGTGACGATGATGATGATATGATGCTGAAGTGAGTGCGACTATATATACGAGATTACGAATTTTTGGATCACTTCCTCATCGCTTTCAGTTGCCGCAAAAGTAACAGCAGCAACAGCTTTGAGTTAGAGTTGCAACCTGCAACTGCACCAGCATTTTATTACCATTGTATTTGTAATACATTTTATCTGAAGAAAAAAGAAGCTCAGACACTCACTCAACAAAGGAGCCAATATATGTAAAATATGTGCTAGTCAGCTTTACCTGATTTTGATGCGTAGCAAGCCCCACTGTCTTATGTAAGCATATTCAAAAATGTATTGATGCCAATCCTCATGCTTCCATGCTTAAGATGATGAGGATGATAAGAATGAAAACGAAAACTAAATTTATGTGACTGACTTTTGAGTAGCAGCTACAACAACGACAAGGTATGTACGCCATTATCCCACCGTCAAAATTACAATCTTCAGTTTTCTGGTGCACCATTTAAAAACGCTGTGGACATTTGTCAAAGCAGAAAAATATATACATTTCTGTTTGACATGTGATATATGGTGCATGAAGAAAGTATTAATGTACGCAGTTTACGCGGAGGAGGAACTGTCAGGAGGAGAATTTGGTACAACAAGAAGCTGAGGATATTTGAGAACGCTGACTATTGAAAGTATAGTAGCATTAATTTATGCTAGAAATGAAACCACGGTTTTAAGAGTTGAAAGGAGAACATGTGAATTACTTTTTAAATTTTGTGTCATTTTCATCGCATTTTATTTGATGACACACAAAATAAATGGATAAAAAAATTGTGCGTTTTAGATTACCTTGTTTTTAAGTGAAAGGGGAAAAAAGTGAATGCGTATGTAATCAGAACAAAAAAAAGTGTTGAGGATTTAAAAAAAACTGTGTCAATCTTCAAGAGTAATTTGTCAGGGATAGTGAATCATCATCCTACTAAATGAGTACTGGCATGTTACACAAGTTACACCATCCGTTTTTTGTGGAAAAACTTTACTTAATTCCACAGTCGTTGTGGTTTTGGCTCACGTAGATGAAGAATGACAAGGCGTGTCCAGGAATTACAATAACTGGAGAAGCCTGGAATAAGGTGTGGAAGAAATGCGGACAAAGAGACTCAGGAAGGGGTGGGGGTGTTTGCCCCCAATACACGTTGTGCTCGTGTACCTGCTAGCATTCCTTTATGAGACCAATGGTAAGTTTTTCATATTTTATTTTTGACTTGACTTTTTGGCAAAAATGTGATTGAAATGCGACATTTTTATTTTCAATTTTTAATGGTTTTCTTAGGTCTATTCCATGTAGATGTTCAAACCGTAAACCGCCCGGTTCCCGGTCAACCAGTAAATCTAGAAATAGTTGTAGAACCACCATTTTCTATGCTCACACCTAATTTTAGTACTAACCTAGCAGCCACCAGTATTGACTCTCCTCCAAAGCAAGAGATTCCTCCTGTAGAGGATCCTATAGATAGCTCAATAATTGGAGCAGAAGATGACAAAAATCTGACATCAGGTCATAGCCTCCGTCGAGGCATTTTCAATTTCCAACCCCCATCAGATAAATTACTCCAGCAAGGGAATAAGCCAGCCACAATCAATATCCAACTCCCTGGAAAATTGCCCTTCAACCCTTTCAACCTATTTAATATGGACACACTCAAAAGTTTGGTTCAAAGTGTGACGGAGAATTTGACAGGGAATAAGAGAGCCTACCCCACCGGTTTTGAAGATAGTGTGACAATCATCTCAGGAGAAGATCCTGAGAAACCAGTGCCACGTGCTATTAACTATAATAATAATAACAATAATGATAATAATCACCGAGACATTTTACCAATTATCAGATTACCCACATCATTCACACCTCCTCACCTCAGTCAAGATCATCATCACAATCCTAATCATAATATTCATCATCATCAACAACAAAAGCAGCAGATTCAACATCACCAACAACAGCAACAGCAGCAACTTCAACACCAACAACAACATCATCATCATAATCACCCTCCCAATCATCCTAATCATGTTAATAATAACAATATTATCCAACAACACAATAATCCTAATGATCAGCCGAGACAACAGCAAATCCCTGCTCCTCCCCATCAACATCATCAGCATCAGAATCTTCTCACAGAAGAATCCATGATTAACAAACAAATGGAAACGCTAAATGAAGTTCTGACTCATGAGATGAGCTACAAAGAACACCGGATATCGACAACGATAGCTCCCCTCACGTTTCCCTTCCTCCCTGATTTAAGTGCGCTGAGTCAGCTTTTTAATTGGGGAGAGCAGGGAGCTCGCACGCTGGCTGTTTGTAATGCGTGCAGAGTAGGATTTGGACTTTTTGTTTCAAGGGTAAGTGAATTAATTAGCAACATTTAGCTTTAAGATAACAAATTTTAAACCTTGTTCACTTCCCAAAATACTAAAAAAAGTAACCATTAATTTTCGATAATATCTACGTATTATTATCTCAACTCAACATCAAACAACAAACGGTATCTTAAAGCATATCTTAACTAAGCTAAACTTCCTAAAAATTATTGCAATCTGAAATTAATTATATGCAAAGTTTTTTTGCAAAGTGTTGAGACATAGTCAGGCTTTGTTTAAAACTCTTAAGTCAACAAGAAAGGTTTATAGGTAAAGGTCACCCATTTTGCATGAATATTAAAAAGTTGGAAGAGGAATGAAAGGTGCCACGACATGACTAAATGCTTAAGAGATTTAGGTTCTGTGCTACTTACTTAAATTTTTTTGTATGCATCTTCCTGTAGATCAAACATAAACAGAGAAGGTATCTGGTATCTCTCTCCTTCATGTGATTCTTGTGATTAGTATTCATTGTGGCACTTTACTGGCTTGGCCTGGCAGTTGGCTGTTGGCTTTGGTTTGGCATACACAAGACACACGTGATGGTAGTGAGTGAGTGATGAAGAGAAAGAACAATATCAGCTTTAGCCATCTTGCCAAATCAAAAAGTCATCGTGATTTGCACACTTTGTCATTTCATCGCGAGGTACTGTCACGGCATACAATTAAATAAAAAAAGGCTTTTGCCGTATCACCGTATCGCAGCGAATGGAATTGGATTAGCTTTGGCTTGGGATGAAATTTGAATGATGTAATTTTGTAATGAGACTAACCCACGATAATGGCATTAAAATGGGCAAAAGCTTTTGAAATTTAAAAAAAATAAAGTCCATTGTAACAAATTGGTTTGTGTTGAAGTTAGTCTTAACTCTTGAATTTTTTTAAAACAAACTACTCAGGCTAGACAAAAGTGCTTTGTAAAAACTGCAGTCATCATACATATTTTGGGGTTTCATTGATTACAAAAAAGACCATAATGTGGATTTATATTTTCAGTTTAATTTATTAAATAATTAAAAATTTATAAAATTATTAAGCTCGTCAGTTTTGGAAAATATGGAAGATGACTTGAGTACTAAATTGTATAGTAGTTTTTTCACACTTGTAAATTTTTAGTTGAGTTAAAAACCTCTATCAAAAGTAAAATAGTACAAAATAATTATCCTATCATGTAGGTTTTTGCGGTGCAGTCATGTATGTGTATTAAGTTAGTTTGAATTAAAAGACATAATTCTAGGATTGGAAATTATTGTTAAACTCCAAGAATTTGAGGTTGAAAGGGTTATCCAGTAGCTCATGTAACGTTATTACATGTCATACGTATTTAATGACAAATCTCAGGCATCCCGTGCCAATATGCAATGAATTTTCACTCATGTGTAGTCTTCACCACCAATCTCACTTGTCCTGTTGAAATGTCATTTCATTACATTACTCACTTTGCTATTACATAATTTCAAGATAACCACAAATCCTTGCGATAAATCTCCTTCTTCTTCTAAGCCTTCAGTGTTGCTTTCGCTATTTTTATTGTTCCTGGATGAGGTAATAACAATGTAGAAAAGCACATTACTTTTGGTGTATCTGTAATAATACAATTCATTAGGATATAATATGTAATTTTATGCTTATTGATAGTCCACACTCTATGCAAATTACACATGTAATAGTGTAATAGTAACAGCAACAATGAGTGATGTAAATTTTTACTACAATGCTTACTACTCCTTTTTAGTGTCTACGTCTATCCCATCTAATTTTCATAATAGTCACGTTACACACACAGCAAACCAAAATTCTTACTACTGCTCGTGCTGCTGCAGCAGCTACTTACATTATCTAGGTTAGATTTAGGCAGGTAGACTCATAATAATCCTATGCATGAGGAATGATGGAAATAAATGAAGACAAGAGGAGAATACTTACTACATAGTATAAGTATGAGCCATGTGCGTCGTTAATTTGTAATTGGATTTTAATCTTTTGGTCAAAATAGTGTGACTTACTACGCAAAACGTTATATATATTATTTGGACGAAGTCACAGAAAAAGGAGCCAAAACACATTAATCTGTTCAAGCAGTTGCATCCAAAAACTTGTGCACAACACAACAGTTATTTCATGGTATGCATGCCTTTTGGTGATATACATATCTGTATGACACGCTTATGTCTACGCGTACTTAAGTAAGATAGGATACAGTGATTGTGATACAATAAAAACTGTAATTAGGCATGTTATGATTATGATGCAGCAGATGCCGTTTTTACGCTCAACTAACAGCATTAAAAAGTTAGTTCAATTGGCTGTTGTTGGAAAAGTAAACATAAAAGGCGATGATTTGTGTTACATACATACATGATGGTTGATGGTTGATGGTGCTAGTGGGTTTTTCTGCCATTTAGGTAATGAAGGAACAAAGAGTTTTGTTGCGTGGTCAAGCATGATGCAGTAAACAACTACGATAAGCGCTGTACATGCTCGCCTCATCAACGGAGTACAACGGAATACAGCAACGACTGGCTTGGCTGCAAATTTTTTAATGTGTTCATTCAAGTGTTTTTGGGGAAGACTAAAAAAGCATCTTTTTCTACTTCTGTAACATATACAACATGATTTCACAGCGAATAAATTTCATGCTTGAAATAAGTACCCACCAACCACCTCGTCCTCCCAATCTTGCCATCTTATCATATCATTGATTCTTCATCAGACATTACAAAAGTGTATACACAACTCCATATACGTGTGGATAAAGAATAGCTAACAAATAACAATGTACGAAGGAACTTAATCGCTTTTTGAAATTTTCGATGTTGAAGAAGAAGCATTAAAAAAGGAACTGCCAGTTAATCATGTAATATCATCGTAAGGGTTGTAATGAATTTCCTATGATGAATCATCATTTCCTCTCTTTGAATTTTACGCACTCCCTTCTCTAATTTAAAAAGTGGCTTTCCGTTTATTTTTCGACTTACTACGAAGTACCAATATAAGGATCTACTTTGCAAATCAATATGGAAGGAATCCCATTTTGTACTTGTACATACGCGTATAAAAAACCACACACACACACGCATTTTTAAATTTTGAATGCATGGTCGCCGACTAATTTCAGCGTACAGCTAATAACATGCACAGCATCAAGAAGAGTCAGTTGAAAAAATAAGACGTATGTATATATTTTATACCTAAACAAAGAGAATTGAAATTCATTCATTATGCATCTTTCTCAAGAAAAAAGAAAGTGAGAAGGAGCAGAAGATAGTAGTGTCTGTAAAACTCGTTATTTCCTGCCAATATAGTTTATATTGTCTGATCTTCCGATGATAAATACTGCTAAGAATGATCATCATATTCTGTATTCGCTTTAACCCCCACAGAAGAATTTATATCGTAAAATAGCAATGCAATGCATATACATAAATTGTATGAAAACAAAAATGGTTGACAGTCAAATAGTCAATGAAGAGAAAAATCAGGATAGTTTATAAATTATACCATATATATATCAAAGCGTGATCCGCTTACTTTAATCGTGTTGATTTGTGTAAATATAGCATTTAGTAGTATGTCATGTCATATCCTACGCAAAAAATGATCTTGCAATATTTTTCACAATCAAATGGATGGAAAAGTTCCATCATGCACTTTTAAAAACTGCTTATTACCGGTTTTGTAGAGTGTAGAATGTGCAATAAAGAGATGCCGAAATATATTAGCTATTTTTGGTTTGAAACCAGAAAAAAAATACAATCAAAACTAGAGCACAAATCAATATAGTACTTTTCCATTTCAAATACTCTTTTTGATTGCATGTTGCAATGAAATGCGTAGTAATCTTCTCAGGTAAACAGTAGCTACCTACTCACGTATTGATGATATTGATTGGCTTGGCACGCGCACAAAAGTCTTCCTTTTACTCATCACGTGGTGAAATACACTTTAAATATAAAAGGAATCCTTACATAATAGTAGTTAGAAAAAGATGTGTAATGCCGTAATATATATGTGGGATATAGGTATATGTACATATGTAAAGTCCTTATATTCTTCTATCATTACTCATTCTACGCAAATTAGGCAGTTAATCTTGAATATTTGCAAGAATTCTTTGGATTGAGGAGGATGATGATGATGATAGGATAGGGACTGCAAAAGAAAGAAAGAGGATTGCATTTATTTTCAATTCCCAGAAAATTGCACATTCCTCTTTTTCTCTGCTTTGCAATTTGAGTCACAAAGCGATATATAACTATAGGGTGCTGCGTATTATTATTATGAAGAGATTACGTACATTTTGGGCATGCCCTACAAAAGGAGTGTGATGTGTGATATATGTTTTTGTACCATTTTTTGTCTAGGGCAACCCAATCTTTGAGTGTTCCTAATGATAATGAATGTATGTGTGTATGTACATGAGGGTCTTAAGTTGTGTGCGCCGTGACTTACTCGCTTGTAGGTCAGGTGTGTAGACATTGATTTTTAATCAGATCAAACATCTGAGCTAAGACTTACATTAAATGCAATGCACTACAAAATAGAGAGCTAATAAAACTATGCATATATTGCAATACAGGATGAGTATAGAAGATTAGTGTTTTTATGAATAGAATATTTTGGGGATTTTTTTTGTACTTCGTAATCATAATTTGTACTTTGTTTCAATCATGTTGCAATTAGCTTAGTATCATATTATTATGGTTTAGTATCATCACTACCTACCAACAGGTGATCTAAGGCACTAAAATTAAGTGCTCTATAGAGCAATCACTTTTAAGGGTGCACACTCACATGCACGTGGTTATGGTTGATGATGTTTTCAGATAAAATATAGTTTAGCCTTGTACCTTCATCTTTCATCAGTTTCTCCATTTCACGTGAAATCACTGCGAACATCACATCACTTCCGCCACTTGAAATATGGTTAGAGCAAATTGAGAAAGAAATTTTGAGAGTACCGTGCAACCTCTAATCATATTTTGTGCAAGATAATATGTATTATGGCTTTATAAAAGTCACGGGATTCCCACAGAATGAAAAAAATGAGGATTGAGCAATTAAAAAATCCTCAAATCCTCTGTAAATTGTGATTAAACATTTTGTTAATGAGATACGTATGATTCATCATCGTACTTATCTAATTCTGTTTTGAAATGTAGTATATTCGTATTTTGGGGCTATCTGAAACTATTCAATTTTAATATTTTTTTATAGGCGAGAGGTGGAGGAGATCTAAAAACTTTGATGGATTTGGCAACATTCGGTTGCACATTTTTCCGAATCACATCCCCAGAAATGTGTAAAGGTCTTGTGGAGAGTTTTGGTCCTATTCTTCATTACATGGTGATGAATAAACCTTCCATTACTGCGGAACGCTTTTGTGGAATATCACTTCAGTCATCGGGATGTACGACGACGGATCCCGACTCACATTGGAAACTTGATTTGAGTCATTATAGCCTAGTTCCTATATCCGTGGAGCCGGCAGCGCATAAAGGAGGAGGAGAGGTGGAGGTTTCTACAAGACGTCGTAGTTATAATAGCATTGACAACACTGTTCCAGTACGACTTTCTATTATTTTAATTATGACTACCGCACTGTGAAGCATGCACCTACTAGTAATGCAAATATTTATATTTAAATAGAAAGGCATACGAACGTTGAAAGTGCTCCATCTGACTGACATCCATGTTGACGTGGATTACCATTTCGGTGCAATGACAGATTGTGAGAATGAGATGTGTTGTCACGTTGAGAATGGTAAAGGACCACCGGGAAAGAGGGCTGGGTATTTTGGAGACTATAACAAATGTGACTTACCTTTCCATTCGTATATGGATGCTTTGCAACATATTTCTAGTACCCATCCTGTACGAACGTTGATAATTATTGATTCAATTCAGACTAAAATATTTAAAACTTTTTAATCCAAATGTATAAAATGCAAAAACAAATATGAAGAAAGAGCATTATTTTTAATGAATTTCAGGATATTGATGTTATTTATTTGACGGGAGACTTTGTTCCACACAATATTTGGAGCACTTCCATCGCTGGAAATGTAGAAACTCTTTTGAACGCTTCGCAGTACATTAACGATTTTTTCCCTCGTGCCAAAGTCATTCCTGTGATTGGAAATCATGAAACTCATCCAGTCAACATGTATATTATATAATTTGCTTTTTATTTATAAATTTAACAATGATCAATTTTAATTAGTATTCAATTAATTACACTTGAACTTGCATAAACGTGTTTAGGTTTAGTCCGTTCGGTGTACCAGCCAATTACTCCACTGATTGGTTGTATTCAGCAGCTGCCAGAGCCTGGTCGAATTGGATTCCTAAAGAATCCATTCACAATTTCCTACATGCGGGTTTTTACGATGTTGAAATTGATCATTATTTCAGGGTCATTGTGCTCAATACAAATCTATGTTATGGATATAACTTGTAAGAAAATGCTTTACACATCCAACATCAAACGATATTTAATAATTTCAAAAAAACCAAAAAACTTTTGCTCATACCCAGTTTTTTAAAAATCTATTTAGTTGGCAGTCCTTTGAGCCTCGGGATCCCAGCGGTCAATTACGATGGTTAGCACGAGAACTTCAAAGATCAGAGGACATTGGTCAGTTTGTTCACATTTTAGGTCACGTTGCTCCTTCAGAAGCAGACTGTTTTACAGTGTGGAGTCAAAACTTTTATGATATTATAAATCGGTAATATTTCAACGTCAAGATATTCTATTTTTTAAAGCTTATAATTATTAGTGTCACGAAGATTGATCTTGGCATTAATCTCACGATATTATGATTGTTTATAGATATAGTTCAATCGTTAAAGCCCAATTTTATGGACATACCCATTTCGATGAGTTCAGATTGTACTACCACAATTTCAACCGAAGTCAAGCTATTTCCCCAGTATGGATTGGGGCCTCACTAACACCATACACGAACCTTAACCCAGGCTACAAAATTTTCTCGATTGATGGTGCACGAGGAGCCCAGTCAACCTGGAACATAATTGATCACGAAACTTGGATATATAATCTAACTGAAGCAAACCTCAACTCTCACGTGCCTCCAAGATGGTTCAAACTTTATCAAGCTACAGAAGCATTTGAGATCCCTGACATGTCTCCCGAATCACTAAACAACTTTGTTCAAAGAATGTCATCCAATATTACTGCTTTCAACATTTACTACAGGTACTAAAAGTCAAGCCCTTTTGTGCGAATCTCATCTCATCTCTACATTCATTAAATTGCAACATTAATGTTTTCCTTTTCAGATTATATCACAAAGCAACAGACGCAGCATTAGATGAAGGCTGTGATAACCTCTGTCGAAAGAGGATCCTCTGCGGCATTGTCACACCTCATTTCGGAGAGCATAAAATGTGTCTCCAACTTCAATCAAATGTAGATGGTGTCATTTTACCTGCCAGTATTTTCTCAGTTGGAGGGGATTCTCCACTCAGGGCAAATTTTGGAACAAGATCCTCTACGGACAACCCATTCCAAAGAGTTCTTTCGTTTGGCCGAAGTCTTCTCAGAGCATTAGGCAAATAAAGCCATTCAAATTCACCATAAATAAGCCAATAGTTTTTTAATAATGCGATTTTATATCAAGAATCAAGATGTGATTATGGCTCCTTTAATTATGACAATTATTAGGAAAAATTATTATGTTGTGTGCATTTACGATGTATATAAAATATATACTGTTCAAACTTTTGTACTATAATAAATATAATTTAGTTGTAGTTGTAGCTAATGATGTTTGCTAGGTATATAAGTAATTCGGTGATGGTGATATTTTTTGTAAAATGAAAGCTTATTTATTTACTACCCTGTAAAAAAAATACTGAATGTAGTACCGTTATAGTACGTCTGTCTTTTTACCAGCTCTCCTTGAAGAAAATATTTGATAATTATTTTAATGCTGCCAAAAATGTGATATTTTTGAAGGTGAAAAAAAAATTTTATAATTTTTTTGTGACTTTATTGATAAAGTGAAAATGTCAAATGTGGTCGAGTCTGGACCAGACCAGAGTAACTTTTTTGATTGCTTCAAAAAGGCACGTATTCTTAAAGTTTGTGATTGAAATGTGTTGTAATGTTGTAAAATGCTTGTGTTAACTTTTGTATCATTATTTCTCTGAGTGAGCCAGAGAGAGAGGTCAGAGTTGTTTATTGTTGCGTATGTTGTTGAGTGAGTAGCGACCGTGCGAAAAAACGTGCACAAATATTTAAAATGTTTGAAAGGGAAATGGAATGATTGTGAAAGTTTTTTTAGTTATGATATGATGTCTGTTGAAGTAGAAACGGAAATAAATCGCAAAACGTATTTCGCAAATAGCCCAAATGTGTGTTCCTAAAAATGATTCTTAGATTATTGAATGTAATTGCATATTATGTTTTGAAGATTCTTCATCATCATCAGAAAATATTTATGTCAAACCTAAATAAAGATGAGTATTCGATAATTCAAACTGATATGATGGACCGACAGGATGAAAAATGCATAAGCTGAATTTGAAAATATGTTCTTAATGTCTACTTCCGTAAACAGAACTTCACCTGGTGACCTTTTCGTGATTCGAGGCAGACATGTAAAAGAAGTCAGAGTGCTGAGTTTTAAAACAAATTGACTTAATGTTTTTGTGTTGTGACGGGTGGGTGGTTAACTTTTGTGATGTGGGAGAGAACTGTGTAAATCATTTGCAGATGCTTCAACGAAATGATTGACTATAATGATCCCACGACCGAGACAATATCAGTATCTACTGCACGCGATCGACACGAGTTTTGTGTCAGCCATTCATGTTTTTTTCAGAATGTACAGGGAAGACTATGGTGGAGGTGGATGGAAATAAAATTTGTGAACATGTTATCAGCAACTCCTTTCAGTCACGAAAAGTCCATTAAGAACTGTCGAGCATCAATCAACTAATTTGTAAGCAATGTTTTCGCATATTAGGAATGTATTATCATCATTCATCAGTTTGTGGGTTTTTATGCATTTCCTTACGATACCAAACAAGAGTCAGAGGGTTTCCAGCTTTAAATTCAATTTCAATTAAATTTATGGCAGTTTATTTCAATATAAACAAACACTAACTTACTTTTCATTCAATGACATTTGCATCCAATCCACACAACGAAAAGCAAAAGCAACCATAATGGCACAGTTGACTCTAACAATAAATGCATTCAAACTAGATAAATAGATAATGATAAGTTCGTTTCCTTTTGTTTCTCCAGTCCGGTTCAGTCTTACTTCACCCCGTATCACGTATAGCTTCCTGTTTTTTTACTTGTTTTTGGCAAAGGAGCACGTTTCCTTTGGTTGATAAACTCGAGCAGTTGTAGGATAAATCACGGAAACACTGAAATCATCAGGGTCATCTTGGGATTCCCCACTGACCAAAGCATTCCTTGTGTTTAACTCCCTTGGGCAAGCATTTATTTGGGGGTGGTAAAAGTGAAATCTTTGGAGCTCAGCCCTTCTCTCAATGTTCCACTCCACGTAGTTATCAGAAACTTCACTAATTAAGAGTCCAGCGAGACTTTGTGGAGGATCCACAACAAATTCCATTGGAGGTGCGGTCCTTTAATAATCCAATTGAGTTGAATTAAAACATTATCATTTGCCCCAACATTCATATTCATAAGCTTATCATGAAGTCAAACTTACCAAGTCACATTGCTGACGTTTAGAAAATGATTTCGGTAGTCTTCTGAGATGATTTCACTTAGACAAGTACTGAAATCTGGAAGTTTATTGTAGTAAATGAGGAAAGCTACACACATTTCTTGTCTCGTTGAAAAGCCTCCAACAACCGTTCCATTGGTCCATGTATTGTCGTAGGTACACTCTAAAATTTAAAGGATAATCTCAATCAAGCAAGGAATTTTTAACAAACGAGGAGCTTTTAGATAAATTTCATTAAACCGTACTCATAATTAGGTGGTCCCCTGGTAGTACTTTGACTTCTTTGCGTATAGCACGGAATTGTTGAAAATTGTTATCGTAGTTATCATCAGAAGCAATCCATGGAAGTTCTCTACTTTTACGAAAATGTTGCAATCTCATCTGATTACCTACAAATATATGTACCAACGTGTACTATTATTATATTTATGTTGCATGTTGTGATAAGAAATATCCCTTGATTGAACCTTTAATGTTACCTGAATTGTGAGAATGAAGAGAAATTGCAACTATATTTATTCCATCTCGAGGTAACATTCTACGGGTACACATTGCACCACAGTGTCCATAAATTCTGTGACCAACGGAGCTCGGAGGAATCAAAAGTGATGGGGTTATCCCCGGAATTTGATGTCCAACCATCATCATTGCTCCTTCGTGTGACCTATTCATAATATTGTAAGATTTGTTAGTCTCTCAAATTTCTTTCAATAATTTATTTATTTGTAACATCGTACAGGTGTGTGGAGTGTATCACCTTAGTTTGCTGGTGTAAAAGAAATCAATTTTCATATCCACTTCAAGATTTGATAATTGATTGGGATTATCATAATGAACTTGAAGAACATAATATTCATTTGGGCTTTCGCCTAACGGTATTCCAACATGTGGCGGGTTGAACATTATCTAAGTATTTTAATAAATTTTTGTTCAATTGATGATTCAGCAGATCTTAATGACTCTAATCTCTTTGAATTTACCCTGCTTCCTTTAGCCCATCCATGAAACTGTTCAGTGCAATACTCTGTTGGCATTGGACCAGTGGGATTAGTGGTTGCGAGACATTGTTGTCCTCGATATTGCAAAAATGGACCAAAAACTGACCGAGCGGTTCTTCCACGGGGGCCGTTACATTTAAATAGAATAATATGATGCACATGACTTCTGCTTCTTTCTGAATTAAATCTTACTTCAAACTGGATAAATAAATAAAATTAATAAAATTATCAATCATTTGGTTGTATAAAGAATAACAATCTGAATGTGAAATTGCATACCCCAACAACATGGTGTTTGTGAGGTAATTTAGGGGCACTATGCATAGTGCACCAATATGTAGTGTGTTCGGATGGTATGGTCAAGACTCTTGAAATAGTCCACACTCTCAGGTCAGAGTTTTCTTTGCCAAGTAGTTGAGTGGTGCCTCTATCGGACGAATGTGTAATTGGTGGACTGTAATCTGGATGAAGAAGGTGAACGTTGAAGACACCCCGATTTTGGTGGTGATATTCTATTTCGTTATCTTTTTCCCCTAATGCCCAGATCAGAGCAATTCTATCCTCCTAGGAACAAAAAAGGAATGGCTTGGGTACTTATTGCTTGCAAAAGTTTTAGCAAGGAAATTTCACATGGTAAACTCTTCACTCACGGTGATAACATAGTCGTGAGGATCACAGGTATCAAAAGCTCGTGAGAAACTGAGAAATGTATGAGAGTGACTTTCCCAAGCCGTCAGCAGAAGCCAGTCTTGGCTTGAGTCGATTTCAGGTGTTTGATTCCCCTCGGAGTGACGATCCTTCATTTCATATAAAATAAATTTACTAAAGAACGAAACCAACAAAAATTTTACATAACCAATTTTGATTTCAATCTCACCGTGAAGTATGGCTTGCCATTTGCTCCGACTCCACCTGTAACAATGTCAGCACCCAGCATCCCATCGCTGGAAAGTCCAAATCCAACATACCCTTTGGTTCTAACTGTCACATTGAAAATCACACGCTCCGACTCCCAATCCACCAACCATTCCAGCTCATATCTTCCAAAAGGGTCTAAAGTTTCAACGCGATGATGAGGATTACTACCTACCATATACGCATCAGTAGTATACGCACCAAAACTCAACGCACAAACGAGAAGTAACAACATCCCCGGATTTTCCTTTCCGTAATTCCGATATTTTCCCATTATTCCCTAGAGGCTAAAATGCTTCTAATAGCCACAATCCTGGATAACTAACTGGATGACTGAATGCAAAATACAGGATTGATTAACGAACGGAATCATTTCAATGAATGCGCATCCTTTTCTCAACTACCCCTATATTTTTCAGTTAGTCAAGTTAAGCTTATGCTCATATACTGTGTTGCAATAAAATTGCAATCAGCAAACTCATATTCAATTCCATTCCACTCCCATCGCATCCCAGAGTTATCATCAGTTAAGATTGATTGCTTCCATTCCACCTTAAAAAAGAGAAGATATAAAATAAATAAATGAGTAAAGAATCTTGCAGAGTGATCAAGCGTGTGAAGGAAGAAGCGATTTCCGTTGCTAGTAAAAATGTATGCCTGAAATTGAATATTAATTAAATCTTTGTTTCACATGTTCAATCATCAGATGAAAAATCAATAAGGTTATTAAATTTACGGTACATGATGAGCAAATCAATTCCACCGTAATTTAATTGTATACCTTGAACTCATCAGCGATTTGATTGCATCATTGTTTTGCAAACTCGAGCTGATGTGACCTCCACGAGTTGGGAGGGGTGTTGGTGTGTAATGTGGCGTTGTAAAAGCTATGAGCATTGCATTGGAGGAGCTATACGCCCACGCTATACCTACATAATGATATATTTTGTATGTATGTATGTATATTCTTGAACTCCACGAGATAAACTGAAGCAAATCCCATGAGGAGTTATTGGAAGGTCTTTGCTTGGCTTAACGTTAAGATTGTGTTTTTACTTAATTGAATAATAAAAGCTGTAATTTCTTGCAAAATAAGTATACACGTGAATTTTTTTAAAAATATAGCTTATTTTATTGAGTACCATTTTCAAGTTTACAACCAAAACCAAAACACACTTTTTTATAGATTAATCGATTACTTTGTAGAAAACGATACGCCCGGTTATTTGTTGGATTGGAGTATTTATGAATATTATAAATTATTTTAATGTGTCTACTATATTTTTTGCTAAGCTCAATAAATTACTATTGTTAAATACTTTATCGGAGTGCACATAATATATGTAATTATGTATGTATATCTGTCTGATATCGCAAGGTTTTCAATATTATCATCATCACCTTTTAAAAGAACATGATAGCTCCGGTCTATACGGTTTCGCACTAAATGGGTAGCTTGTAGATCCTGTGAGATCGTCTACAGATCTGCTAGTTCCGCCTCGCCTAGTAGTTCCTTGACTATTATTATTCCTTGCAAAAAGTTCTCTTGAACATTTTCCAACCTGTGGATGATATTCATGAAAGTGCTGGAGTTCTGCCCTTCTTTTGAGATTCCATTGAACGTGGTTATCCGACACTTGACTAATTGTGAGACCTTCAAGAGAACTTGGCGAATCAACCACATATTCCAGTTTCGCATTACTCCTTTAACGGGACATTCAATCATGTTGTTAATTGTTGTACCCAAACCGTTTGATAGATGAATAAAATAAACATAATTTTTCATACCAGGTAATGTTGGTTACTCCTAAAAATTTGTTTCTGTATTCCACTGACTGTATTTCACTTCGACAGGCTTGGAATTCTTTGATTTTATTGTAGTAATGGATGAAGGCAATGCACATTTCCTGGCGTGTTGAAAAGCCTCCAACAAGGGTTCCATTATGCCACGTGCTGTCATAAGTACATTCTATCAAAATATAAAAGCAATTGTCAAATTTTCAGTACTTACACAAATGGGACGCTTAATAAAATTATGTTCAAAGTAGTACTCTCATACTTATAGTTAAATGATCGCCAGGGTACACTTTGGTTCTATGATTTAACCGATGGATTTGTTGAAAATCAAAGTTGTAGTTATCATCTGAAGATACCCATGGAAGTTCACGGTTATTGCGGAAATGCTGGAGTCGAAGTTGTCGCCCTTTTTTTAAAATCAAGAAAACATGGTAATTGTGATTAATCCTTTAGCAGTAGTATTGAAATTTACCTATATGAATGTAAGTATTACCTGAATTATGGGAATGAAGACTAACGGCGTACAACGTTATACCAGAAGTTGGTAACATAAATTTGGTGCATTTAGAGCTGCAATGACCATAAATCCGATGATCTATTGAGCTAGGAGGAACTAAAAGTGATGGTGACAGTCCAGGAACTTCATGATTCACAAGCATAACGCCACCCTCCTCGGGTCTATTATTTTAAAAAAGTCAAGTAATTTAGGAAATAAACGCCCACATAATCAAAAATTGTAGGGAAGTTAAATAAATGTATATGAAGTTTCATTGCTACCTGAGTTTATTCGTGTAATAAAACTCTAGCTGAAAATCAACAACTACATTACTTAGCTTATCTGGATTATCGTAATGAGTTTGAACCAAATAGTATTCATCTTGTTGTAGTCCTATTGGATACCCAATATCGTCGGGAGTGAAGAATGCCTTCGGGGTTTTTAAAAAAGGGTTAATTTTAATTTAAAATATATTCAAACTGACAGTTTAGATATTTATTTCCTTACCCTTCCATTAACTCCCCATCCGTGCAACATTTCAGTGCAATATTGCGTAGGCATTCCGCTCCTGGGTTGTTGAAGAATCAAGCATTGCTCTCCACTGCTCCTTGTCCATGGCTCAAACAAATTGAATTCAGTAGATCCTCTTGGAGCATTACATCTGTAGATTAATATGTGGTGAGCACGTCTTCTACTTGCGTCGTCCAGAAAGCTAACATCAAGCTGAAATATTATATGAAAATAGTGTAATTCGCCTTTAAATTAGATATTTTACACTATTAAAATATTTCATACCCCAACTACATGATGTTTTCTTTGAAGACGTGGACCTCTATGTATCGTACATATATATGAAGTATCATCTGAAGACATTTGGTAGCGCCTGTTAATTGTCCACAGTTTTAAATCTGAACTTTCCTTCCCAATCACTTTTGGGTTTCGGTTTTTTGAGTCACGAACAATTTTGGGAGAATTGTCAGGCTCCAGCAGGTAAACCTTATAGATTCCTCGATTCCTATAGTGGTATCCGATCTCTCCATTGTCCTTTTCTCCGTATGCCCATATCAATGTTACAGTGTCTTCCTATTAAGTGTGTATAAATTTTATCCAACGGTCATTATCAATCTACTTACACATAAGTTAATAATCATAAATTGAGAAAGCATTAGTGGCGTACTGTTAAGGGATAATCTTCGGTGTCACAAGTGTCAAATGCTCTGGAAAAACTGAGAAAAGTGTGCGTTTCACTCTCCCATGCAGAATGTAAAACCCAGTCTTGAGTTGAATCCATTTCCGGCTGTTGATTACCTACTGCAT
The DNA here is from genome assembly GCA_964034955.1 of Orchesella flavescens. NCBI lineage: Eukaryota > Metazoa > Arthropoda > Collembola > Entomobryomorpha > Orchesellidae > Orchesella > Orchesella flavescens. Next base: position 9,001,192 of record OZ035955.1, read on the forward strand.
GGCGATCCTATCAAAAATTTGACATTGCACGATCTTCTCGAAAAAAAGTGACAATTTAAAATCGTATTTAAGGTAAATAATTGACTTACTGAAAAATATGGTTTCCCATTTGGTTTCACTCCTCCGATGACAATATCCGCCCCTATGAAAAAAAATTATATGAGGTGAGACTTGGCACTTGGAATGTGACTAATACTTATAAAATAGTATTCGCATGTGGAAAATAGAAAAAAAATCCGAAAATATGCTGAAAATTTCTATGAAAAAAATATTTACTCACCTGTCATCTTCCCATTGTTGGTCAAACCAAATCCCACGTAGCCTTTAGTTTGAACGGTAATATTGAAAGTAACTCTTTTAGTTTTCCAATCCGTTAACCAATCTAAGCGATACTTTCCTCTCGAGTCCAAAAATTCTGAGCGTCTATAAGGATCATTGTCAACCATGTGCCCAAAACTTAGCGAAATGAGACAATAAAATGGTAACAAAACTATCAACATTTTGTTGTTTGATTTCATGACTTTTTAGCTAAGAACGGGTTTGAATGATAAGAAGTAGCGAATAGAATGCCAATTGTTAACTATGTTGGTTTCGGAACTTGTGCAACTGCAGTTAGAACAGATTTATGATTCATGATGGATTAGTCTGTCTGAAATTCTTATTAGTCATTATCTGAAATAGGACTTGCCCAATTTCCTTCTACAAGTTATTTCCAATTACACCTTTCGTGTCGGACGTTTAATATTTTTTGGGGGATTCATCAACAACATACCAATATTTAATAGTGTGATTTTAATCGATTATTATTTATTATTATTGGTTTGCGGATAAAGAAACCCCCTGATTATCCGCCCAATAGTTATAGCATACAAATCAAGAAGAATGTAAATATAACCTTGTTTCATTTATAACCTTACATACATACATAAAGCTATACAACTCCCTTGGTTGAGGCTAGCTGTATCCTATTTGACCTATGCACGACTCGCAAAAGGTAAGCAAGCTACTCATGCTATAAAAAATTGCAAAAATATGTGCAACACATTCCTTCATTGTTTTGCTATAAAACGGTAGCGCTTCCACATCCACATTGTAGCTTATATTAGAATGAGCATGATTATTTGAGAGGAAGTTCAGATTCATTCTAGCATTATTTAAACATTTATGGTCAATCGTTTTCTCACATGAATGAAAATGTATGCGAAATACTTGTAAATAAATAACCAGAATGCATCGTAAAACTCTTTTCGTAAAAATTATTTTTTTACTTTATAATTTAAATTTCTTAATATGAGTTTGATTTCGATGATCCTTGTAAATAGGGATATAAAATCTATCATTTGAACAATAGATCCAAGGTAATCATAAGAAACGTCATGATGTCAGTGATTGTGCTTATCTACAACAGTACCGATTACATAGAATTATGCCACGCGACGTATCTACATGTTCTAAAATTAAGTGCACCAAAATAAAGACTGAAAAATGGTGTGAAACTTAAGCATACTGAAGTGTCAAAAGTCAAAGCATCTCCATGTCCAACATTATTTTCGATTCTTATCATAAACGGCTTTTTCTAAGAAAAAAAAACAAATTAAAATTTATAATTAATGCTTTAAATGAATCACCCCTTTTCATACAATAACACAAACTGTCTCATCCTTGTTTTGTATAACGCCTTGGATCTACCTGCCAAGAAAGCGTTCCAATGTTTCTCTGAAGGCTTGCAATCATCTTAAATGAATGGGATGGAACCACTCTGTCAAATATTTTCATCAACAAGTTGATTAATTGATAGTATGTAAGTTATCGTAATTTATTGAGGTACCCTAACACTAACCTATCATCGTGGTCTCCAGTTATTAGCAAAACTGCTGGATACTGAGTATTATGATCTGTTGGAGGATTAATGTTGTGGAGGGGAGATATTTTAAGCAAATTTTCAAAGTCAATTTTGTCATCTGAACATCCATAATCACTAATCCAGCAGGGGCCTGTTGTAAATTTATGGAATCGTAGCAAATCCATGACTCCAAATCCTGCTACTGCAGCACCAAACAAGTCAGGTCTTTGATTAATACACGCTCCGACAAGCAATCCTCCATTTGAATTCCCTTTGATTGCTAGCTTTTCTTTGCAGGTATATTTATTCGTTATTAAATATTCGGCCGCTGCTTGGAAATCATCGAAGCAATTTTGCTTGTTCAGACGAATTCCTGCTTCATACCACTTTCTTCCGTATTCCCTAAATCGTAAGTAAACAGCAGCCAATGATCTTCAGGGCAATGTAATTCTTATGTAATAAACTTAAAACTTATCGGCGTTGAAACTAACCCACCACCTCTAATATTTGCTTGTGCGTAAATTCCATTGAAGCTCTGAATAAAAGCAATATTTGTCGCATCAAATTGAGGTCTTACGCTCTCGTTGAATCCCCCATATCCATATAGAATGCAAGGGCTCGTTCCGTTTTTTACAAGACTCTGAACAAATGTAAATAAATATTAAGTATGCCTATTCTTTTGTGCATTCGAAAGCATAGTATTAATAATTATGTCAAAAGTTTACCTTTTTATGAACTAAAAACAAGGAAACGCGTGTCCTGTCCTTGCTAAAATAGAATACATGGTCTATAGTATACCTTGCTGGATCAAATCCTTCTAAACTGCACTCTTTAAATATCTGGAAAACATTATTTAAAAATACATGCTTGTTAAAACATTTTCAAATACTTTCTCTTTAGAAAAAGGAAAAATAACAAAATAAATAGAGATATTTAACAATTAACTGGACACTCCAACTTGTTGCTTGTAGTTAAACACATGCAGCTGCAACTGCAAGGATGATGATTATTTTGACTGAAATCTACATGGCGAATTCTGCCTGGAGTTAAAAATGAAGACAGCATATAAAACATTTCAGTATCTTGTGCCCTCCCAGATAATCCAGTGATGGTTCCGAAATCCATGGGAAAATGCTGTAAGATTGAGCCATCCTTTAGCTTCCTTAACTGGAGGATATTTGAAACGTTTCGACAGTAGCAGGTAACCAAGTGGCCCCTGTCGAATCATAAACATTGATATTGATACCATGAATGAACGTGGTTTTTATGTGTGCTACTCATAAATTTTTAATCAAATCTCACTGATTCACACAAGAAGCCCAATCCAAAACGTCATCGGGATGCTCTTCAAGAACACAGTTCCACTGAAAGGCAGTTTCCGCATCGGGGGACACGTTTATGCTTAATATTCTGGAGTTGGGTGCCCCCTCATTCGTCAGAAAGTAAAATAATGAGCCAGTATTTGTGATGTACTGTAATAAATCGTTCCAATATAGAAAAATCACAGATTGTTGAGCAATTTTTGGAAGAATTAATTTTTGATTGAATTGAACTCACGTCATAATCTGCCTCAAAATCTTTAACAATTGGGAGCAACTCTGGCTTCATTTGAAACATATTTTCCAAGAGTTTGGCGTAAAATACAAGGCATTTGCCCCCACAATCTTGCAAAGCGTATACAACCAAATAGCAGCCACAATCCGAAACTTTTGCTTTCCTATTATTAAAGTTCAAGTGTTTTGCCTGCTTTATTTTATTATTGAGTGTTTGTATGACACACTTTATATGCAAAAGAATCAATCATATCAAGTGCAACTAACGGATTGACATCACGTACAGTTCCCACATGGGATTCTCTTCAAATTCGATAATAAGCTGGTCGTTGGACTGCACAGTGCCCAGCACATGGTAGAATATTTTTTCATTGTTGTACGTTTGGGTATCGGGATATCGCTGGAGTTTACAATTGACTTATTTGAATCAAATCATTAAAAGTACGTTCAATTTCTATAAGTCTCAGCCTACCCCATAAAACAATCCTTTGTTATCATGCGTCCAAGACAAATAACAATCTTTTACTTTCTCCAACTCATCCGGATAGTATTCAGCTGTTGATACTTTTTTGAAGTGAATGGTACTCCAATCAGATCCATTTTTAGAGAGTCCAAAAGCAAAAGTCTCCCCATTTGGCGAAATTGAATATAGCCTCTCTCCAAAGTAGTCACCGTTCTTTTCAAATGAGGAGGTAGAAAGTGTTATGTTCATGTCAAAAATGTCTAATGAAGGATCAAACACTGCTCTTCCGCCTCCATATTCTTCGAGAGAATCTATCACGTAGAGTTTACTGGAATATAACAGTGACGACAGACGGATACATAGATAGATATTATAGCTTATCAAATGTCAACAACTTAAGTGAGTATTTATTTACTCATTGCTGAAGTAAAAGTAGTAATCTCCTCTACGAAATGGACACTCAAATACATCATAGCTGCATATATCCGATACTCGCTCTCGTATACGTAATCTCATGTCACCCAGCTCGCTATTTAATAAATAGGAATCCGTAAGCTGGTTTTGATCGCAAATAAACTTTTGGACATCATCAGATTCCAAATCCTCTAACCAACGGTAGGGATCAGCAATCTATATAGTTTTGAAGCTCATTTTCAAAACACTTTGAGAAATAAACCGGCGAAAGAATTAAAATGATGCATTTGTGGAGGAGGTGTTTGAGTTTTTATTACCGAAATGCCATGATACACATCAACTACTTCGTCTTCTCGCACATCTGGATATTTTAATGCTGACATGCGGAGGGGTTGAAATGACTGATTTCAATGTCATGTATATTTAACGCGATTTTTACGACGACTACACTTTGAGGAAGGCCACCTATCTAATCCACATGTCAATTTATATAAAGTAGATTCTGAGTTTTATCGCCGTTTAACGTAGACAAAGACTCTGAAAATTCAATTACTCCAAACTTTTTGTTCGCTTTCGTTATGACAATGTATTCATGCCAAATTCTTTGATTCATTTCATACCTCTCTATGTCATCGATGAGAATTTTAGGTACCCCTACCCCAACGTAAATTTAAAGTACACATTTTTAAATAACAGAGAAGCTTGAAGAGTTAAAATTGCATGTGCCAGTCTCCAAATATAAATCGAAAGAATTTAATTTCAAATTATGACACCAGCAGCCACATTACCACAATAAAACTTTCAAAGGCTCCTGAAAGTCTTGAGATTTTACTTGTTCATCACATATCCTGGCTAAATACCAAGCACAACCGACTCATCACGTGTAGATTAAATTACATACATACATGCATGCTGGTCATATGTTCATGTGGCAAAACGCAAACTTTTAATATATGAGTAAAACCAATATAAAACTATCAATGCAAACGTCGTCGACGCTCAAATCAGCTCCTGGTTTTTACAATGATCAAATAGCCCACAGAATCTTTTTAAAAAATTCTTTGCAAGTTATTGCAACTCCTTTATAAATTCAATTTCAAATATCTTGCAGTCATTCAAAAAAATGCGAGTGCACGAGCATACAAAAATTTGCAAAACTATATAATTAAAGGACCAAGTCAAATCAACGATTGACTTGACGTTTCCTTTTGGTTGAGTTCTACTCTACCCCTTCATTATATTCTACATTTTTCTATTCTACGTGCATGAATATGTATGTATATATGTACCTCCAAAATATCATCATCTGCTAGAGTCAAAATCAAGTAATTAGAATTTCTGTCGAAAAAAAAAGCTTTTATTGACTGCTTTCGCACAACCAGACTTTATAATTTTTATTAACTACGTAAATAACGCATTTTAATAAACACTTGACCTGTTAGCCCTCTGTGAATCTTTTCTTTTAGAATACACAATCCACAGGAGGAAAAGGAATTAGTTAGTTTTAACAAGAAGACAAGACAAGACAAGACAAGACACATGCAATAATGCAATGCAACAAACATCATCTACATATTATGTGCCCTTTCACTTTCTACAGCAACCTTTTCTATCAACGCGTTTCTTCAAAAAATCATGTTCATTCTTATATGAAATTAACATGCTGCGGTGTGGAAGTTCATATCATTGAGGTGGACTTGAGGAGTATAGACGTAATAATAATATCATATCATGTGAAAATGAAAGAAGAAAACTTTCATCTTCTCAAAAGACAAAAGAGAGAATTCATTCAAAAAAGCTGCTGCTGCTGCTCGCTCATCATCATCTCATTTTTTGAAGATTTACACTTTAGCTTTACTTACACACACTTAGCCAAAGAACAATCCCATCGATCCCATCCCACCCCATCATATATCTTCTTTACTATCAAAAAATCATGATTACTATCCTGTTGATCCTGATCAGCAAGAGCGTAATATATGCTATATTGTGTATAATCACTGCTCTTAGATACGAATACGATACAAGTAAATAAAAACAAAATCAAAACTAAAAACTTGCAAAAGAAGATGATGAAGAAGAAAAAGTCAATTTAAGTGTCGTCCTCCAACTGGATTTCTGTTCATATCATGTTGTAAAATAATATAATGCAGTACAAATACAAAAAAAATATTGCATCTACCAAACCAATAAATGGTAATAACAAGCAAAAGGTGCAATATAAAACAATCATTAAGATTCGAATCTTTTTGATGGTTATGCATTGTGCGTGTTTCAAGAAGAAAAGTCAAAAAATTAAAATTTATTCATGAATCTCGCATCTCGCATCTCCCATGAACTCTGACTCGACATCGACACTCAACGTCTCAGCATCGATGAATGTAACTTAACTATTAAGTGACAGTCAAAGTCAATATGCAAGTTGGATAAAAGAAGTTGGGGGATTCAAAGAGAGAGAAGAAGAAGGAGAAGAAAAAGATTTTTTTTTTATATTTTACATTAATTTAACTTGAACGGAGGGAAATTGACAGTTCTAGTGCCATCGCCATCGCCTTCACCAAGAGGTGTGCATGTATATCCTCTTTGGAGACATGTATATCATATCCGCGTGTATAAGAAAGCGTAACAGGTAGGTACATTTGTTATGATTATTTGATTTGAAACATATTATTATACATATTTTAAATTGTTTGAGTGGTTATACTTGATTTTATTTTAAAAATGAAGTTCTAGCCACAGTCAAGTCACAGTGTTGGATTGTAAAATGTTTACATTGTTGATGGTGGTACTACTGACTGATGATGATGACGATAAACTCGCTTATTAAAGAATCCACTCGATTTGATCTGCATATTCTGCATACAACAGTTGACGTTAGGTAGATGTGCACCATGCTACAATTTGAACAAAATATTTTGAAAAAAATCCATACATATTGATATTACTTGCTTACTTCTGTTTCATTCGTTCAGCAACATAGAAAAAAAGCAGATCAACTTTGAAAAATTTCAGCGAGATATATAGTTCAGGAGAGGAATGTCCTCCTCTTCAAGTCTTTAGTTGTTATTACTCGTTTTCTTAGATATGATGATGATGATGATGATGATGATGATGATGATGATGATGATGATGAAGACGATGATATAGTGATGCTTACCTGATTTGATTTGTTGTGAAATGACGATGAAATGCGATGTGAATGAATACAGTGATTCTAAAACCTGGCGGCTTATGAAAAAAAATATAGATATTTTGAAGAGCAAAGTAAGTTAGTTTGAGGAGACTGAACATATTTGAAACCGGTTTCCTCCTTCTTCTCTCTCTCAGAAAACTGAAGCCGTCTGTTGTGTTCGTTAACTCCAAGTCAACTCAATGTGCAAGAAAGAAAGGACAGCGCAGCGTTGGGTTCCCATATGGGATGATTATGATATGAGTATGACGCTTTAAAATACTTCATTCACCTTTGCATCCTCGTCTTACATAGCTTTATTTTATAGTTACATTATTAATGCATCCATTCATCCGAGTAAAGTTGAGCACAATATAGTCTGCTATGCTCACATGCTGAACGTGTGCATTGTCATGAAGTACAAATGCAGTTTTTCTAAAAGTTTTTGCAATCATTTCTTTCTGCATTCTCGTCATATTAAAGAAGATGATGATGGTAAATAGCATGGTTAGCACCAGACCAGACCAGAGCTAGAGTAATCCATCCCTTATGTCGCTTTCATATAGGCAGGGAATAAAAAATAACAACCTTTTTCACTTTGTAGGTTTTAAGGTTGAGGTTCGATTCTATATTTTTTCAGTCACTTTTCGTCTTCCTCTTAAAGACAACAGCGTAATATACTTACTCATCCTCGAGCAACAAAAACAAGGAGAAAATTAGTAGACGACTGAAGAAGGACCACAGACAACAAACTATAGTAGCTATCGAATTGATTGTTGCGGCAAACTCTTTTTCTTCTTGGTATCATCCTGCGGTGGTGGTGTGGAAAAATTGAAGTAAATATATAGAGTAACCTTTTTTTTCTTGTGTTTTTATATTGATTGTTGGTTAAAAACCAGAAACTTAATTTGTTTTGGTTTGGATTTGACTTGATGATAAAACGTAGATAAAGGAGACCAACGTTTCAATTATTGGAAATATTTGTTTGTGAAGTTTCAATAAAAACGAATACTCAGCTCAAGATGAATAAGCCCGTGATCTGCTTTGGTGTTGCCACCCTGTTAGCATGCAGTTTATGCTCAGTTTCTGCTGGAACTTTGAAGGCAGCTGCTGCTGAAGCTATAAGTATCCCCACCACTCAAGATTCCAAGTTTGAAGCAAGAGGCTTTCAAATCAGTTCACCTCTGCATGGGAATGAAGCGTATACTGGGCCACCTGTAATTGCATTAGCACTTCCAGTAGCTCTCCTTCTCGTTGTTGCCCTTTGGGTTGCAGCATACAATACTCTCAGATCCCCTCCACCAAAGATTGGATATAATGCAGGTATCGTTGAAAGCGCTGGGTGGGGTGGACAGCAAGCCAGCACCTATGTTTCCGGTGGATGGGGATATGACGCTGCAGCTTCTGAACAACAGCAAGCAGCAGGCTCAAATATTCAAAGCGACATTGCTGTGCAATCCGTTGCTCAATCTGCTGGAGCTCCAAGTGCTGCCGGTGTTGCTGCTGTTGGTAGGGCCTTTGATGACCTGACGCACAGGGTTGCAAGAAGTATTGAGAGGTAAACGGCCTTATAAATTATTTTAAAATTAAAAAAAATTGCCCAAATGGTAGATTCATAATTTTGTGGTATTATTTACAGACACGAGCAGGCGCAGCACTAAACATTTATGAATGAATGTAAGGGGTCAATAAACTTTCACGCGCATTATACTTATCTACAAAGTGTTCGCATAGAGCACGCACGCGTTGTTGAAAGATATCTTCCGCAACAAAAAAGAAGTGCATTAAAGAAGCAACCAAGAGGCATAATATTTTCCCGGAGAGTAACACCAATGAATCCTTAAATTATTATAATTGTTGATAATATTATTATTATTGTTTGTTTTTGTTATATCACATGTATTATTATTGTTGCTTAATCTACTAGTATTTTCTGTATATTTACACAAACTTGAATGTAGTTACTTGAGAGCTTTTTCTGAGTAAACACGAATGAGCGTATGATGAGGATGTTGTTTTTTTTGTAAAAAAAATACCAAATTGATCACTGACCTTTTTATTTAAATGAGTACTGTACAGTGTATTTACCCATATAAGAGTTGCTGCATATCTTCACGATTTAGTAATCTAAATATTCATAATTGAAAACTACAGCCGGTTTGATTGTGTTATTACGCAATTTAGGTTGGCGATTTAAGTAGATAGTTGATGTTGATGCAAGTAATAAATATATCTCTACTCTTGCATTTCATTATCAACGAAAACAGTAACACAACTACTTTTTTTATTGTTGCCCAATCCGTATTTTCCCCGATAATATTTGGTACAGCAGGAGCAGCAACAGTGTTGGTTGTCGGAGGAGTCTTATGAGTCAAGTCAAGGTAAGATAAAAAACCAGTTTTTTTCTTTTCACTACGCATGTGTGGTGTGGTTTGGTGTGGTGTGACACAAACACAATGAGAGGATGATGATTGTTGAAATGTATGACTCCAAGTTTTAATACCGCAATCCTCGACTAACGGAATGGACCAGAGACCTGTCCTAGTGGGACAAGGTAGTCATGATTTACATTTTACCAAATTCGGAGCCACCTTGAGAAGGAAACTGGGAGGATAGGATGAGGACGGACGTGGCGTGGACGTGAACGGACAATTTTCGACCTAGTAAAGTAAGTGGTTTGCTTTAGGTTTAAAATGTCTTTTGCATATTAAAATGTCTTATTTTTGATGATGTTATGGTGGTGAAACTCATTTGCAATGGCAATGAACAATGAACTACCTGCTGAAGTGTAGTATTAGTAGTAGTACATGATATTAAAATGCGAAACAATGAAAAAAATCCATTTATAAGATGCTTTTACATTACATTGCTAATTTAATAATTACCGTATTATACTGATTTTTTTATGTTGATGATGTTGATACATACCTGTTATTTCAATTCAAACATTTTTTATTGACATTTTTATTACTTAAGACAGACAATATTTTGATCGGCCAACGCAAAGCAACGCTTCTTTTCTTTTTTGTTGGAGAGTGGGGTAATGTGATAACACTCTTTTATGTTTATAAGAGAAAGAAGATTGAAGACCCCTTCAACAAGACGTTTTGATCTGATCTGAAGAAGCAAGCTTGCTGGCAAAGTGTCAAGAATAATGATAACTCACTTGATTTGCATTAATTTTTCAGTTATATCTGTTGTAGCGCCGCCGCCGGTCGACGAAGATTAAATGGGACTTATTTATTATGACATTGATTATTATTATTACTCTTTTGTGCAGACAATTTTTTTAGGATAATTTATCGTTTCAATGTAGGATGGGTGACTCATAAAAAAATGGACCACATAAATTGATATAAATGTACACTAGTTTCTGAGCTGCTTTGCGATTTTCTTTCTTTAATTATTATTAACAACAACAATATGTAGCACTGCATTTGGAAAGAACAAGTGATAAATCTAAAAAAACAACGAGGATTTCTCACAAACTTTTTATGACAGTGAAATTATTGAGCATAAAGTTTCCTACGCTTTTCACAAAGTGTAACGCTAATTTTTTTGTGTGGTCCTTCCTTATCGTATATTTGTTGTTGTTGAATTTTTAAAAAGTTTCACTTTATTTTTTGGGAAGGCGGAGGAGTTGGTGGAGATCGAGGTAGTTCGTACTGGTTAAAATTGGAAAGAGATGGCTGTCGTACCTGTTGTGGGTGTTGATTATATTGATTATGATTTAAGGTTTGTTGATTGAGATTGTTAACGGGCTGACGCTGTTGATTCCGATCATTAACGGGTTGCTGCTGCTGCTGTTGCTGGTATTGATTGTTGTTATTATTATTATTATTATTATTATTGTTCAAAGGATTAGAAGTTGTTGAGTTGAGTCGCATTACGACAGCTTGGGTTACGTCCATGATTAGTCGATTTATTACTGGAGCTAATTGATTCAAAAGGACTCCTCCGACGTTGTCTCTGATGTCCCCTTCTGGAAGGAATCCCGTTGTGCCTGCCAAGACTCCTCTAACATCTCCTACAAGTACTCCACCTACAATTTGACTTACGTAATTTGCTGTACCACCAGCTAATGCCTGGGCTGTTCCAGTAACAACTTCCTCTTGTCGAGCAGTCCGGGCTTTTTGTTTAAGGGCTTCTATATTCTTATCTGGTACCTGAAACAATTCTCATGAAGCCAGATGAATTAGCATAAAAAGACTATTGTAATTACTTTGTTATGCAGAGTGCTCTTACCAACAATAAATAAATGTGGAAAGTTGAATTTTTAGGTTCTGTTGCATTAAGGGTTGAAGTTGCATTTGAATCCTGTTAAAAAAATTCATAATAATAAAATAAACCAGTAACCTTCCAGATCCAATTGGAAATCTGTTGCTGAAGTTTAATATCATAAAAAAGTTTGATTACTTACCGCACTTGATGCAACGGTGGCGAAGAGGAACACGGACAGGACTCCACTTATACGAATCATATTATTTATGACACTTAAACGACTTAAACAACCCATTGTTTCAGTGTATTGAATTTATTTTTTAAAAAATATTAATTTATTGATGCTCAAATAAGTTCTCTTGTAAAGTATTTAAGTTTATGTTAAGAAATGAGTCTTGACTTTGTTTAGCTTTGACATATTAGAACATTAGTAAAATGTGTCATGTTATGAACATAGAGCAGTAAATGCAGATGCTTACTGTGTTTTTTCATTGTCTCCTGATTTATTGGAAAGGATTAGTACTTACATATATTCAAAAGCTATTTGTAAGTAAATATGAGGTTGGATATCAACGAACTTCTCCAGCTTCTCCATATGCTCTATATTCTCAGCTTGAATCGTCCATAAAATGTTTAGTTATACAATCCAATGGAATGTTTAACGTACGAGTTATTTAACCGACCAAATATTCGGCAAGTTGAAAGGGTTATTGACATCGACATCGAGTTACTAATGGGATATGCAATGCAATGGGTCTGGCCAAGAATATTTCTACGCTTCCTACTACTGTAAATATTTTGCCTTTGTCGGGCATTCGCACAGACTGGACATATGCATTTGAATGACGATGAACCTATTTAAGCTGAAGATTGATATATATATATATATAATAGTATATGCATGAAAAAGTGTAATACACACACCCGGTCTTATGACTTAGAAATATATATATGTAATTGAAAAAATCAAAGTTTCAATACTATGCAATGACGGAAGGAACAAGACTACAATAAATCACTGCCCTTCATGATGGAGTCGATGGATTTCTTAGAAAATTAGTAGTCGATGTTAAATGCAAAATAGTGTCTTATCAGGGGTGGCGTACGATCAACAATCATTTTAATGATAATTTAATGTTTCTCTGTTTGGATGAAGTACAAAAGCAAATAAATACTACTAAATATACCTCTGGACTACTTTACTGCAATAAAACCTTATTAATATTAATAATTTAAACATCTCCTGCTTTAATTTCATTTAATTTCAACATTTTTAAAATAAAATTCACACTCAGTTTAATTTCCCTTTTCACCAACTTTCACTTCATTCATGACGGCGGATTACGGGGTATTAAGTTGGTCTGTTGAGGAGGGTGAGATGGATATTGGGACTGTACCTTGGGGTTAAATTGCTGTTGAGGTTGAAACTGCTGTTGTATCTGATTAGTTGGTTGAAATTGGGATTGCTGTGGTTGCAATTGCTGTTGTAACTGATTAGTTGGCTGAAACTGGGATTGTTGTGGTTGAAACTGTTGTTGTTGTTGTTGTTGCGGTTGATATTGATTCTGCAATTGAGACTGTTGAAGTTGCTGTTGATTCAGCAATTGCTGTTGATATTGATTGAGAGTTTGTTGGTTCGGATTGTATTGTTGGAAGTTATTATTTAGCTGTTGCTGCTGCTGAAAGTTATTATTATTATTTAATAACTGTTGCTGCTGCAAGTAATTATTTAACTGCTGCTGTTGCAAGTAATTATTTGACTGTTGCTGTTGAAAGTTAGCATTTGGCTGTTGCTGGAAATTATTATTGTTTAACTGCTGCTGATATTGATTATATAGATTGTCATTAGGTCTAGCCGTTGTTGTGTTGAACTGTCTTGCAACCGTCATTGTCACTTCCCTGAATATTCGGCTTAATGCTGGACCTAATGTTTGTAAAAGGACTTGTCCAACACCATCCCTAAAGTCTCCTTCTGGAATGAAGCCTGCTGAACCTGCAAAAATCCCATTAATATCTCCCCCTAGCACTCCACCAAGAATTTGGCTTACAAATCCTGCTGTGGTCTCAGCTCCAGCGGCAGCTGCTCCAGCACCTTCTTCTTGTCGGGCTTGCCGTCTAAGAGATTCCAATTTCCAGTCTGGAATCTAAAAAATTTCCAAATAAAACTCACAGTTATGTTAACGAAATTGAGGAATTAAAAAGTTTCTCGCCCTTACCATCAACACGTAAACGTGAAAAGTTTTGTTAGATTCTGCTGCATTTGAATTCTGAAAAGTATTTGAATTAAAATTATTATAACTTTAATTACGTATAGATTTTATCAACACTAATATTGCATTGTTGAACTAAACATAAAAAGTTTACCGTGCAAAAGAAAACTAGTGCGAGTCCTACGAATTTGATTATGATATTCATCTTTATTCTTTGTCACAAATACTCAGATGCAGATGTAATATTAAATCTAATTAATTTGCATTTAGTAATTCTTTAAGAAGCCTCCTTGTTGATTCACTTAGGTTTCAACTAAATAAGGAGGGTCAGTACTAACTTTGAAATGACGACTGTGATTAGTCATGATTCCCAAAACATGCGATGACGGATCTAGCAATTGTTTGTTGTGCTATTTCTCATTTTCATATGATACATATATTACGGAGGGTAAGCGCATTCAGAAACTGTAGGTAAACAGATTGCTAGTAAATATTTAGTTTGGTACCAATAATTAAACCTCTTCACAATATGTGTATGGAAAAGATTGCTGATTGAATACTGACTCAGCAGCATTGCTTTATTTCATACTTTCCGATGATACAGATTCTTTAACTAATTAGGAATACGGTAAAATGCATGGGTTATTGACATCCAATTAATTAATTCATCCCAAGAGGCTGGAACAACAGAATGAACCTGTTTGCTGTTTCTGCTCTTCCTAATTGTCATCATCTTTAGTACAGACTTGGCAGATGCGCAGAAGTTTAAGCAAGCACTCTGCTAGTTTGGATTTGGATGACCATGAACCTTATAGATCTCCATATAAATCATTATGCAACATAGATATATAGGTATATTTAGTATGAATCTCTATTGCTCTCTCAACACCAAAGAGATTAGTAATAATTTGCACCTGACCTGAAAGATTTCTTTTTGATTTTTTTTTCAAAAATATTTCATCACATAAAATATTAAACTAAAAAAAATGCGAAATAGTAGTGTGTTTAAAATGTCTAATATTTTGGCACTGTTTGGATGGACATTCTTAAATGTACAGGTTTATATAAATTATTATGTATTATGAAACCATCTTATAAAATAAAATCCTGTTTCATAATTTCAATAGATAGATACATTATACATTGTCTTGTTTGAATTTGAATGCATATAATATTCATATGATTTTAGATAGCAGCCGGTAATCCGGCTAGTCATCTCAGATCTCCTAGAATTGACGTAGTGATTCACCTTGACCAACTAGTTCAAGTACGAATGCTGAATTGAATACTGTCTAAAAGTTGGTCCTCTTTAATCTTACGCACCTCATCTTCTTTTACCGTTGCTGGCCTTCATAAAAAAATCATTACTTTTATTACAGAACAAATCGGAGACGGAACTAGCAGAAATCTCTGTAACAAATTCATCAGGTGGTGGTGGTGATGGTATTATACTACGAAAGCGTCAAGATGATGCTGGGCTAGGAAACGTGGCTGAAATCGTGGCAGGTGTCCTTGGTGGTGGATTGGGGAACATTTTTGAAGGTAGCTCCGGTTTCATAGGGAATTCAGCAGTGCAAGAGGAAGTTCAATTTGTTTTGAATAATGTTGCTCCTTCCCTTGATGTCGTTCTCAAATATGGATGGGAGGGGTTCAAGCGCTACTTTGGGATCGGAGTGACCACACCAGCACCAGTAGTGGTGGTTCAGCATATTTATCACAATCAAACGGCTTTGCCTATGGGGGCA